>CM053625.1:232195160-232243645 GCA_028646595.1 Phalanger gymnotis
TTATTCTAAGGGATGGCTCTCTAGGAAGAAGTAGGGGGAGGGATACAATGGGAAATATAGGTGATGTAAAAACAAAAGATATCGACTTTAAAAAAAATGGGCATTGATAATTTTAAAGAAAACAGTCTCATTTGAGTGACTGGATATCGTGGGGGAGGGGCTTGAGACTGTCATAAGGCAAAAGACGTCGAGCAATTGAAGGGTTTTCCAAGCTGCCTTTTCTCTACGAAATCGAGTCTCCAGTCTTTGCAAGCGTTTTTGGACACCAGTCTCGGCACCTTAGGATCAGACTGGGTTTGAGACCAAATTGTGGACTCTTAAGACTTATCGTCAGCTTTCTCTGTTCTTTTACATCAGTCCTAGGCCACTGTTGTAGTGTGTTATCTAGAACTATAATGATTCCTCCCTGGAGGGACATGGTTGTTCCCCTGAGAAGCTTCTTAGTTTGAGTCATGCTCTAGGAAGTATAGAGGGCCTTATTTGTATTGTATTATTTGTATGGCTGTCAGCACAGTGCCTGGTACACAATAGGGGCTATATAAATTTTCCTTCCCTTTCTTCATAAGTCTTCCTTTACCAACATCTTTAACTGTTCATAATTCCAGAAATGTCTGTCTTTACAGGGTCAATCAAAAGGTCTTTGGATAGCCCTCTAATCAAGAGAGTTTTGACATTATGCAATGTCTTCTTGTCTACAGTGACTTAGTGATGACTTTCTCTTTTTTAAAAAAAGTTCGTTTTTATTATTAATTTAATCATCAACAAATTTAGGGATACGACTGGACTTGAATTAATATTGGTAAAGGGAACCACCAAGTGAGGAAACACCCTCTACCATTGTAGGTCAGGACCTTCTCTGCAATTTATAGTCTTGGTTGCCTGGATCACTAAGAGATTAACTCGTCCAGCGCTACACAGCCAATATGTGAGAAGCAGGAGAAAGACATGAAAGCAAGGGAGATGAGTACAAGTAATATAAAGGCAACTGCATGTAGAGCTATGGTAGATACCATTTGTACCAGCACTAGACAAAATGTTGGTATCTAAGACCTGGCAGCAGGCAGTGTTGACAAGCTGCTGTTCATCCTTCATTTTCAAAGAGTGCTAATGACATCATGTGGTGATATCTTGACTTGTGCATGAGTTAGACTTAAGTGAGGCAGAGTTGCACAAAGTTATCAGCCTCATTCTCTGTTCCATAGTCATCCCAGTGGCAAGACAAAAGACAACTGGCCTAGGATGTAGTGGATGACCTTGGCATCTTTGATGTCTGACCAAGCTCTAAGTGCTCCACAGCACCTCCTTCAGCTGCCTTCATGGCAACTGGAACAAATTGTTCTCATCTACTCATTCTGCTGGGTGAAGTCTTCACATGTTTGGGGTAGACATTCCCCTTAAGTCACCAATGGTTTTAAGGCCTGTTGGTTACCCTCAACCTGGTTTAGCCTGTCTGTCAAGAAGGTTTTACCAAGGTATGACTGCTATGTATGCAATGCTGGAGCCACAGGAGAGAGTTGGGTGCCAGGTGGACTCTAGTTATTAGCTTCCATCTGGTCAACTCTAAATTTAAAGGAGTTATTTTTTCAGTGAGGATTTGTATCTCTCTTACCAAGCTATTAATTCTGTTTTCACATTTTAATTATACGACTCTCATTGGGTTTTTAGAATTATTTTGCTTTTTTTTTTCACTCTTGAACTCTTCCAAGAATTCTTGTTGGGCTTGTGTTCAATATGCATTTTTCTTTGAGGCTTTGTAGATGTTCTCTGTCTGTCTTCCTAAGCTTCTGTGGGCTGGAAAAATTACTGTGATTTTTTTTCTTGGCCTTCCCAATCAGATGCATTTTCTAGGTCATTGTGGAGAAGCTGAACTAGGTGAGCCATGCAAAAATGCCTTCTTTTACTTGTCATCTTGATTTTGCTTCTGCACTAATGTATTGTTAATGGAGCTGTGAATTGATCCAATAATTCTGGAAAATAATCTGGAACTATATCCACCAAATCTCAAAACTGTACATACCCTTTGGCCCCAAAATACCACTAGCAGGCACATACCCCAAAGAGGTCAAAGATAGAAGGAAAGGACATATACATATTAAAATTTTTTTTTAATTGTAGTAAAGAACTAGAAATAAAATGGGTTCTGATCAATTGAGAAATGGTCAGACATAAGAAATGATATATATGATAGATTTAAAAAAGGAAATTTATCAATTGATGCAGAGTGAAATGAACACATTCAGGAGAACATTGTATACAATAACCACAATAATGGAAAGAAAAACAATTTTTAAGCAAATTTTAAAAATTTAAAACTCTGATTAATGCAGTGACCAATTATGACTTCAGATGATTGGCAAAGAAGTGATGGACTAGAGGTACTGAATGAGACATTTTCAGATACAATCAATTTGTTGATTTATTTTGCTTGGCTTTGCTTTTTTCTTAAAGAAGAGAAGGCGTCTATACGGGGGAGGAGGGGGGGATAAGTGAGAAGTTTGTGATAGGAGTAGAGCCAGCTGAAATGGTAGAGGGAAGCCAGCATTTTTCCTGAGTTCTCCCAATACATCTTCTCTAAAACAACTTAAAAAACACACCAAACTAAATTCTGAGCAGGAAGCCAACAAATGTTACATTGAGTCATTTTTCTGGTCCAGGACAACTATGAAAGTCAGGAAGAGAAGTCTGTAGATATTGGTATGGGAGCTGGCTGGGAGTGCAGTATGGATCAAGCAGCACCTGCTTTGGGCCCCATTGCCCAGTTCCAGGGTGGAGAGGAAAATCATGGTCATAAGGGAGCAGGGACCCTACCTATCTAAGGAGCAGAGCACAGAATGGGAGGACAATGACCAGATGTCTTCTCAGATTACACCATAATGAAAGCATTAAAAACTTATAGCCCCGCCCCCCCCCCCCCACACACACACACTGAGCTATGAAAGCAGCAGCAGAACATAAAGCAGAAAAACTGTTCAGGGCAGTCATTCCCCCAGAGGTGAGCAGATCCTAACTACAACACAAAGTCCAAAGTCAAGAAATAGGCTAGAAAAATAGGGAAACAACAACAACAAAAAAAAACCTGACTATAAAAAGCTGCTATGGTGACAAGGAAGCTCAAGATACAAACTCAAAAGAGGACAATGACTAGAAAATATCTACAAGCAAAGCTTCAAAGAAAAAGGCAGGTTGGATAAAAGCACAACAAGAATTCCTTGGGAAGAAGAGGTAAAGAATGTTTTAAAAAAGCAAAAAAATGATTTTCAAAATCATTGTAATGGTAAAGGAAAACTTGGGAAAAGAAATCAGAGCTATGCAAGAAAAGTATGAAAAGAGAATTAACAGCCTGGTAAAAGAGGCACAAAAGATACTGAACAAAAAATAACTTTTCAAAGATCAAAAATCAAAATGGGCCAAATGGCAAAAGAGCTACAAAAAATACTGATAAAATAACTCCTTATAAATGAGAATTGCTCAAGTGGAAGTTAATGACTCCATGAGACTTCAAGAATGAATAAAGCGTAGTCAAAAGACTTAAAAAACTTTAGAAGAAAACGTGAAGTATCTCATAGGGAAAATAACTGCCCTGGAAAATAGTTTAAGGACAGATAATTTAAGAATTATTGGACTACCTGAAAGCCTTGTGATCTTAAAGTTCAGTGCTGGCAACCTTACCCCTGAAGTTCCGCACCTGTTTCCGTGAAGATTGTTCTTGGCACTTTCTCCTGCCCTGGTCTCTCACTCTTCTGTTAGTAATCAACAGTTTAGGGTGTTTGGAGTATTCAGGAAGGATTAGCATCTCTGGTATGAGGGCTTTCTAAGCCGTTTTCAAGGCTGCTCATCCATCTTTGGTGGCATCCACCCAATACCCAACTCTCACCTGTGGCTCCAAGAAGCTGTAGCATGGCAGCAACCATATCCAACAGAATGGGTGACTTCAGGCCCAGCGCTCTATCTACTGCATCACCTGGCTGCCCAAAACAATGACCAAAGGACTGATGATGATGAAACATGCTCCCTCAAGATAGAGAAGTGATGGACTTCGAGTGCAGATCAACATATATGTTCTTTTCCCTTTTTTTTGACACGGCTAATGCAGGAATTGTTTTGCACGACTGTATATTTTTAACAGGCTTTGTTTTTTCTTACCTTCTCAATAGGCAGAGAAAAGGAAGAATTTGGAACTGAAAATAAAATTGAATTTAAAATTTCAAAAGTATTAGTGAGAGGATATGATAAAGGAGGCAAGCTGTTAGACAAAAACAGAATACAATGGGATCACTTGAACAAGTAGAGGAGTTTGCTTTCGCAAGAAGGGTCACCTTTTCATGTAAGATGGGTGAAAGAGGGGATGGATGGTGACAGAAAGAATAAGAGATGCAAGAGAAGGATGAGAAGTTGCTCTCAGTTATGCATTCAATTTTTCAGTGAAATATGAGGCATAGCTCTCACTAGGCAAGGTGGAAGGAGAGTGAATCCACAGGAGGTTTGGGGAAGGATAAAAGGTTTGGAAAAGCCACAGTGGTGAGTGGGATAGTGAATCCATTAGGAAGATGTAAAAAGATTGCCTAGCAGCAGTGGGGGTCCAGTTGAGATTATGTAAAACAAATTTGTAATAGACCTCATCATCAGAGTCTTGCGATTTTCTCCAGCTTTCTTCAGTAGTGCAAGAATAGAAGTGAAGGCAACAAATGATGGAAGTAATCCAAGGCTGAGGCTTGGGAAGGCATAATCAGTGATAGGATAAGACGGCAAGAATCTCAAAAGGGAAGAAGAGAGTTGAATTGGTTCACCAAGGGGTCAAAATTGGGAAGAAAGTTGATGCAAGAGTCATGGCTTGGGAAAGAGCTAAGGGGCAGAAGAATGGGAGGTCACAGTGGAGGCAAAAGAGTTAGGGGTCACAAAGCAGAGGAAGAGGTGGAATGATAACAGATTATAATCAAGGAAATTTCAGAATAAATAAAATAGTTATGGCCATGATGGCGATGTCCAAGTATATGACTATGTGTAGGTGAGGTAGGGTGGAGTAATGAGAATTGAGTAAATTGAGAAACTGGGAGATGAGTGTTTGAGGAAGTATCAATGATTATGTCAAAGTCTTCTTCGAGTATTGCAACAGGAGATGGGGAAAGACTGTGAGCCCTGTACTGAACTCATTGAGGAAAGGAGTGTCTTGCAGCTCAGGAGGTAATGACTGCCAGAATCG
Organism: Phalanger gymnotis; assembly: GCA_028646595.1. Taxonomy (NCBI): domain Eukaryota; kingdom Metazoa; phylum Chordata; class Mammalia; order Diprotodontia; family Phalangeridae; genus Phalanger; species Phalanger gymnotis. The sequence goes on from CM053625.1 coordinate 232,200,361, forward strand.
TGTTTGGGTGATATAGACTGAGTGAAATTCAAAGGAAGAGAGGTTAATGAGTGATGGTGGTAGGGGGAGAGCAAGGAGGAGTCCAACTCTCCCACTCCGCCAGTGAGTTTGGGTATGAAGAACAATGAAACCAGTGAGAAGGTAGCCAGGGAAGCAGCAGCATCAGGATGGAGTCAAGTTTCATAGAGTATATGTTTCAACAATCTGGCTAACAGCTGCCGTGGGAGTGAAAGATCAACACAAGCCCAACAACAAGCACGCTACCAGCATGCTGCAAAAGCCCAAGTTCTTTTGATCTGCTTTAGTAAGGAAAGCAACGTTAAGGGGTTAACAAGCTTATTTTAATTCAGCATACAAATACCATTCACTTAGTTCAGGGGAAAAAGTCAGCACCCTGAATTTCGGAACAAATACAAATTACAAACATTGACACACAGACCTTGTCTGATTCAAATCCCAATACATAGTTACTACAGTTTAACACAGTCCCAGCATCCAGGTTTACGAGCTAGAGGGCTCTTAGCTACAGCTGCCCAGAGTCTCTACACCACCAAGAGTGAGAGCCCTGTGCAAATAGCTCTGTCTTCTCTTCTTATACCATTTCAGACGTTATCAAACGTCATCTGAATGACCAGAACTTAGGCTCCTATGATTGGCTCTTGAGTTAGCACCTCCCCTTAGTACCCTGGGAGCTTTGCACCTACATAGGCTTAGCACCTAATAGGGGTTTGGGCCTGGGGCTTAGCACCTAGTAAGAATCAATGAAATACACTGAATTAATCAAAGGAAACAAAAGCCAAACTCTTCAAGGGCACTTGGTTGAACTGAGTGCTAAGAGCTCATTTTGCTTACCAACACAGTATAAGATTAAAGAAGTGAGAAAGGAAAAGAGTTTAAGAAGAAAGCCAGCTTGTTACCTATGGAGAGAACATAGTGGGAGGGGCCGGTAGCTTTAGAGGAGGATGTTGAAGGGGTTGGGTCGAGGAGGATGGCAATAGCACTCATGGGGAATGGAGAACACTGTTTGAACAAGGACAAGGAAGAATCACTGTAGTTGGGAAGGTGTGAGAAGTGAAAGTATGTTAATAATTGAAGAATAAATTCAAGTAGGCCACCCACCTTTGGGGTAAAGCCTTCCTTCAGAGTTGGGCAGCAGTAATGTATAGCCAGAAACCTGGAAGTGGGGGTTGGTGGGAGGGAGGTACAGGTGGTGCAACCAGGTTGGTGGCATTGTAGGAGGCAGGAGAGAGTGCAGTTTTATTTATCTTGTTATCATATTTGCCTTCTAGCATTTTGGCTTCAGCTTCTTTGAATGCATAATACTTATAAGGTTGGAACTTTTCCTTTGCTTATTCGTTCCTTCAAACAATGTTCTTTTTTTAGGTTTCCTGGTAGCCCTAATTACTTTTTTGGTGTTTCTATTGATGTTTTTAGAGAAATACTGAGATTGGTTCTCTTTCAACCTGTTATTCCACTATTGGTAGAGGAAATTACTTACCAGGAACTCTGTCCACCAATGAAATCACAGGTCCAATAAAACAAAACCAAACCAAACCACCATGTTTCTCTACCCTGTTCCTCTAAGTTCCCATTCTAATATGTGCACCCTCTGGATTAGGCCCTCACAGGGACTTCAGCTGTCTTTGTATTTTTGGAAGTGAGCACTTAAAACTATACCATATCTAGAGTGTCTGAAGCCAGGTTCACAACTATATATAGACCACATGCCCAATGACTTTGCCAGTAAAATAAAAAGCAATTTAATAACAGAAGCAGCTAGGTGGCACAGTGAATACAGCACTAGTCCTGGAGTCAAGAAGACCCGAGTTCAAATTCAATCTTAACTAGCTGCGTAACTCTGGGCAAGTCACTTAATTTCTATCTATCTTAGTTCCTCATCCATAAAATAGAGATATTAATAATATCTACCTTCCAAAGTTGTTGTGAGAATAAAATGAGATAGTCACAAAGTGCTTTATAAACCTTAAAGTGCTATATAAATGCTAGCTAACTGTTATTAACAATTTTAATAATTTCTCCTAAAGGAGAAATAGTTGTAAAAACATTTATGCTAAGGCCAATTTTAAATCTTTATTAATTCTTGTCCCACCTTGATGTTTAGGTATTTAACAAAATGAAAAGTCTGAATGAAGTATTCTCTGAACTTGTATATTCCCCAGGTTAATCTTTGATATAACATCGCTGATGTTGGATGACAGATGACTTGCTACTGAAAACTTTCCTACATAAACTGCAAAAATAAGGCTTCTCTCCAGTATGAATTAACTGATGTCTAGTAAGGTTACGTTTCAGAGTGAAGGTGTTTCCACATTCATCACATTCATATGGCTTTTCTTCCTTATGAGTTCTCTGATGTTGAGTAAGGGCTGATCGGTCGAAGAAGGCTTTCCCATATTCATTACATTCAAAAGCCTTCTCTCCAGTATGTATTAGCTGGTGTCGAGTGAGATTACATTTCCACCTGAAGACTTTCCCACATTCATCACATTCATAGGGACCTTCCCCATTATGAATTATCTGATGTAGGGTAGCAGAAGAGCAATTAAAGACTTTTTGACATTTATAGGGTTTCTCTGCAGTGTGAATTATCTGATGTTGAACAACAGATGGGTTATCAAGGAAGGTTTTTCCACATTTGTTACATTCACGCCCTCTTTCCTGAGTGGGGTTTTGTTGGAAGATAATTCACTCTTGTTTGAAATTTCTCTCAGGGAGAAGAAATCCTTCCCCTGTCTCCTCTTCAGAGTTTTCACTCTTCTCTAACTGGTTATCAGGTACATGGACTATTCCAAACATTGAAGCTGATTCCTGAATTTCAAGCCTACTTTCCCAGTCTGAAACAAAGAGAAAACACAAATGTAATCTATTCTGTTGGCTGGATAAAAATAATATACCATAGTGGAAAGCAATGCAATAGAAAAAGATCACTAGGCATTCACAGTACTGTCACATCTCAAAAAGTCCCCTCGTAATTTGGGGAGAGTCTAGGAAATAGGAGAGGAGAAGTGATCAGCATGTAGAAATGGGAGGAGGAAGACTAGGTAACAAGGTGAGCTGAGGATATGCTAACCAGAAGCGTGCTAACCAGAATAACAGATTAAGTGAAGAGATGGTGACGAGTAAGAATATCAACAAATGAATATAAAAAAGGATGGGATCTGGAAAAATTAAATTTCAGGAAATAAGGAAAGATAGTCCCTAGAAGTAGAGAGGAAGAGCTGGTAGGTGGTAAAAATACTCATGAAAAGGTAAGAAAAGGAATTACAGTTAAGAAAAAGGTGATACTCCTACCAAGAAAACAGGAAGACATCTTTCCTCCATGAGTCCATGCCAGTAACAATCTCAGTAAGTCTCTGGGTTCTCTCACTAATTTGATAGACTGTATGTAACTTCCAACAAATCCTATATTTCTAGCTTTTTCTCTCTTACCTAGAGAAATTATTTTTGGCACATGTCTCTTTCTAGTGCTCTGTAGTTTATGTATCCATGGCTCTTTCCCTTGCTCCAACTGGAAGATCATTTGAGGTTTAGAAATGGAAAGCCCTGTTGTGGAGGAGGAAATAATAATAGCTGACCCTCATATAGTCTTTTAAGGTTTGCCAAGTGCTTTTTATCCATGGTGCTATCTAATCCCCACAATCTATGAGGTAAGTATTATACCTATCATAATTCCCATTGCGTGGATGAGGGACTTGAGAGTTAGTGAAGTTAAGTGATTTTCTTATGGTCACAGAGCTACTGACCAAGGGACACAGAAATGTTGCAAATGTCACTTCTTTTGATATGGATCCAGTCATACACACTCATTTGCCCTTGACCGCCTGTCAGGCTTTCAAGTCCTGTGCACCACTGTTATACCCACTCAAGCTGATGGCAGCATTGTCTGTACCAGGAAGAAAAATTCCCCAGACTATTATATTGAAAATATGGGCAATGAGTACACATTAACTCATATCTAATCCCTCCTGAGGTGGAAGCCTTCACAAGCACTGATTTCTCTAGTCTTCTATCTCTAATGGCACAGCAATCCTCCAGTAGCCCACCATCCACAATGAACTCCAACATTCTTTCCCTGTACCCATTCAGCTAAGAACCTTGTCTCATATTTTACAGAAGAAATTGAAGCCATTCACTGTGAGGTCTCTCTTTTCCTTCCTTCCTCATGTCCTATCTTTCAAGTGTCTTCAATCACTATCACATCCTTCATACTGGTCCTATATGATGAGGTGGCCTTACTTCTTTCCAAGGCTAACTTCTCTACCTGTTAAAGTGGTCTTGTTCCATTCCATCTCATCTAACAGAATGCCTTCTCTGCCATCCTCACTCTATCACTTGTTTTCAATCTCTCCCTGTTTACTGGCTCCTTCCCTACTGTCTACAAACATGCCCATGTTTCCCCCATCCTGAAAAAACCTTCACTTGATCCTTCTACCCCCACTATCATCCTATATCTTTTCTGCCCTTTGTAGCTAAATTCATTCAAAAGGTCTTCTACAATAGTGCCTCCACTTTGTCTCCTCTCTTTCTCAACTGCTTAGAATCTGACTTCTTAAAACTGCTCTTTCTAAAGTTAACAATAATCTCCTAATTGTAAAATCCAATGGCTTCTTTTTTATTTCTCCTCACTAGAGCATTTGACTCTTTTGATCATTTCGTTCTCCTTGATAACTCTCTTCTCTCTAGGTTTTCAGGACACTGCTCTCTCCTGGTTCTCTTCCTACTTGTCTGACCATTCCTTCTCAGTCTCCTTTGCTGGATCTTCATGTAGATCGTGCCCTTTAATGACAGCGTTCTATCCTGGGCCATTTCTGCTTCTCCTTCCTTTACTTGATGATCTCACCAGCTCCCATAGATTTAATTATAATCTCTATGCTGATGATTCTCATATCTACCTATACTGCCCCAACCTCTCTGCTGACCTCTAATCTCACATCTCCATCTGCCTTTCAGACATCTCAAACAGGATATCTAGTAGACACCTTCAACTCAACGTGCCCAAAACTGAACTCATTTTCTTTCCCCCAAATGCTCACACACATACCCCACACCCACACCCACACACCTATTACTGTGGAAGGCAAGACCATCCTTCTAGACCCTTAGGTTCACAACCTAGGAGCCATCCTGGCCTCCTCACTATCTCTCACCCCCCATTTTCAATCTGTTACTAAGGTTTGTTGATTTTACCTTTGCAATATCCCTTGAATATGGCCCTTTCTCCCCACTCTGACACTGCCACCACTCTATTACAGGCCCTCATCACTTCACTGTGAGAAATGATTCATTTGAAACCTTACTCTATTCCAATCAGCGTTAAACAGTTTGATATTTTACATAAATCACATGGGGATAATTAGATAAGACAGGTTCTTATAGTAGGTCTTTGTAATGGGCTTCAAATTTTAATGTAACATTCACTTCTTGTTTACCAGTTGTGAAGTTCACTTGCACAATCACAAGAATGCAGATAAAGATATCTCCATCCTGTTTTACTCAAATTCTATGTCCAAACCCAGCGTGTGTGGGATGCCTTGATGCTTTAGAAAGTCCCCCAACATATTTTTGTACCTCCAGACCATTCTCTCTCATCCAACATGAGCAGGTAACCATCTTAAGACCACTTAGTCAGTGGAGATGCCTCATGCTTCACCCAACCTGTGATCCCCCTGCTGACATGTCATTTTTGAACCTCAAGAGCAAGATCTATCAACCTATGAAGTTCTGTATTTTGCCATGCCTCTTTGCATATTTGGGTATCATACCTTACAAAAAACAAGGTCCGAGAATAAGGGGGCATCTCAGATCATGAGGAGGATCTGAGGTCCACTTTAGTGGAGAGGACCATGTGCCTTTTAATAAAATGACACTGGCTCATAGCTCCTCCTCAGTCATTTTTCCTACAGATTGGGCAATTATAATCCCCACATCATGCCTGGATTACTTTAATAGCCTAGTGATGGGTCTGCCTGCCTCAAATCCCTCCCCACTCCAATCCAATCTCCATTTAGTTGTCAAAGTAGTTTTCCTAAAGTGTAGGTCCAGTCATATCAGCCTCCTACCCAATAAACTCAAGCAGCTCCCTATTATCTCCAGGCTCAAATACAAAATCCTCTGTCATTCAAAGCCCTTCATAATCTTCTCCCACCTTTGTCCCTCACCTTTTCAATCTTCTTATACCTTACTCCCTGACACAACACATACTCTTGGATCCAGTGACATTGGCCTCCTGGCCATTCCACAAACAAAACATTCCATCTCCTGGCTCCAGGCATTTTCTCTGGCTCTCTCCCAGGCTTAGAATGCTTTCCTTCCTCATTTCTGCCTACTGCCTTCCATGGCTTCCTTTAAGTCTCAACTAAATCAGACAAAGCAAAGCAAAAATAGAACTAACTAAAAGAGATAATCAGGGAAATTACAACTTGCTAAAAGGTATAGGCATAGACAATGAAGTAACATTAATAGTGAAACTATATGCACCAAATGGCATAGTATCCAAATTCTTAAATGAAAAGTTAAATGAGTTACAGAAGGAAAAAGACAGCAAAATTATAGTAGTGAGCTAACATCAATTTACCCCTCTCAGAACTAGATAAGCCTAACCACAAAATAAATCAGAAAGAAGTTAAAGGGAAGAATGGAATTTTAGAAAAGTTAGATATGACAGACTTCTGAAGAAAACTGAATGAGAACAAAAAGGAGTATATCTTTTTATCAGCTGTATATGGTACCTTCACAAAAACTGGTAATATATTATAGCATAAAAAGCTCTCAAATAAATGCAGAAAAGCAGAAATATTAAGTGCACCCCTTTCTGACCATAATGCAATAAATATTACATTCAATAAAGGGCCCTGGAAGCATAGATTAAAGATTAGTTGGAAACTAAATAATCTAATCCTAAAGAATGAGTGAGTCAAAGAACAAATCATAGGAACAATCAATAATTTCATTAAAGTTACCTATCAAAATTTGCTGGATACAGCCAAAACAGTACTTAGGGGAAAATGTATATCTCTAAATGCATACATCAACAAAAGAGAGAAAGAGCAGATTAACTGGACATGCAGAAAGAAAAAAAAAACTAGAAAAAGAATAAATTCAAGATCTCCAATTAAATACCAAAATAGAATTCCTGAAAATCAAAGGAGAGATTAATAAAATTGAAAGTAAAAAAAAAAAACAACAACACTGAACTAATGAATAAAACTAGAAGCTAGGTTTTTCTGGGGAAAAAAAACAATAAAATAGACAAACCATTGATTAATTTGATTTTCAAAAATAAATAAGAAACTGAAATTTCCAGTACAAAAAATGAAAAGGGTGACTGCACCACCAATTAAGATTAAATTAGAACAATTATTAGGAACTATTTTGCATAATTATATGCCAATGAAATTGACAATCTAAGTGAAATAGATGAATATTTATCAAAATATAAATTTCCCAGATTAATAGGACAGGAAATAGAACACTTAAATAACTCTATCTTTGAAAAAGAAATTGAATATGTCATAAATGAATTTCCTAAGAAAACATCCCCAGGACTAGATGGATTCACAAGTGAAGTCTACCAAACATAAGGAACAATTAATTCCACTATAATGTAAACTATTTGAAAAAAACAGGAAAAGATGGAGTCCAACCAAATTCCTTTTATGACACAAATATAGTGCTGTTACCTAAAGCACAAAGAGCAAAAACAGATAAGGAAAACTATAGAACAATTTCCATAATTAATATTGATGCAAGAAACCTTTTAAATAAAATACTAGCAAGGAGATTACAGAAATATGTGTCACAAAGATCATACATTATGAGTAGATAGGATTTACACTAGGAATACTGGGCTGGTTCAATATTAGGAAAAAATATAAGCATAATTAACAAAACCAAAAGAAATCATATGATTATCTCAATAGAGAAAAAGCTTTTGACAAAATACAACACCCATTCCTATTAAAAATACTAAAAAGCATAGGAATAAATGGAGCTTTCTTAAAATGATAAGTCATATCTATTTAAAACCAAGTGCAAGTGTTATCTGTAGTGGGGATAAACTAGAAGCCTTCTCAATAAGGTCAAGGGTGAAATAAGGATGTCCATTATCACTACTATTATTCAATATTGTAGTGTAAGTGCTAGCTATAGCAGAGAAAGAAATTGAAGGAATAAGAATAGTCAATGAGGAAACAAAACTATCACTCTTTATAGATGATATGATAGTACACTTAAAGAATCAACTAAAAAACTAGTTGAAACAGCAACTTTAGTGAAGTTCCAGGATTATAAAATAATCCCATACAAATCATCAGCATTTCTATATAATACCAACAAAGTCCAGTGAGATAGAAAGGTATTCCATTTAATTTTATATTTAATTATATAATACATAATATTATATAAATATTCAATGTATAAATATATTTACACAATATATTTACATATTATATATAATTATATTTAAATTCCATTTACAATATCTGCAGACAGTATAAAATACTTGGGAGTCTACCTGCCAAGATAGACAAGGAACTATATGAACACAATTACAAAACACTTCTCACACAAATACAGACAGATCTAAACATCTGTAGAAATATCAAGCACTCATGGATAGGCTGAGAAAATATAATAAAAATGACGACACTTTCTAAATTAATTTAATTATTCAGTGTCATATTAATCAAACTACCAAAGAATTAATTTATAGAGTTAGAGAAAATTATAACAAAATTCACCTGGGAGAATAAAAGATCAAGAATATCGAGGAAATCAATAAAAAATGTGAAGGAAGGCAGCTTAGCAGTTTCATATTTCAAACTATATAATAAAGTGTTAATTATCAAAACAATCTGGTACTGGCTAAGAAATAGAGTAGGGGATCAGTGGAATAGATTAGGTATATAACATATAGCAGTAAAAGATCATAGTAATCCAATGTTTGATAAATCCAAAGATCCAAACTTTCAGGGCAAGAACTCACCAATTGACAAAAACTGCTCAGAAAACTGGAAAGCAGTCTGGCAGAAACCAGGCATATACCAACATTTTATACTGCATAACAAGATAAGGCCAAAATAGATATATGATTTGGACATAAGGGGTGATATCATAAGCAAATTAGAGTAGCATGGAAAAATTTACCTGTAAGATCCATGAATAAGAAAAGAATTTGAAGCAGCTAGGTGGTGCAGTGAGAAGAGTACCATCCCTGGAGTCAGGAGGACCTGAGTTCAAATTCTGCCCCAAACACTTGAGACATTTACTAGCTGTGTGACCTTGGGCAAGTCACTTAACCCCAATTGCCCTGCCTTCCCCAATCCAAAAAAAAAAGAGTTTATGACCAAATAAGAGACAGAGAGGCTTATGGGAAGTATGGATAATTTTGGTTATTTAAAAGTTTTTGTACAAACAAAACTAATGCAGCCAAAAGTGGAAGGAAAGCAGGAAATGAGGAAAACTTTTTTACAAGTTTCTCTGATAAAGGTGTCATTGCTTAAATATGTTGGTAAATGAGCCAAACTTATAAATATAAAAGCCATTCCTCAATTGATAAATGGTCAAAGGATATGAACAGACAGTTTTCAGAGGAAGAAATCAAAGCTATCAATAGTCACCTGGAAAAAATGCTCTAACTCACTACTGACTAGAAAAATTCAAATTAAAACAACTCTGTGGTACAACCTCAGACATGTCAGATGAGCTAACATGACAAAAATGAAAAATGATAAATGCTGGAGGAGATGTGGAAAAATAGGTACACTATTGCACTATTGATGAAGTGAACTAATCTAACCATTCTGGAGACCAATTTGAAACTATGCCCAAAGGACTAGAAAACTGTGCATGCCCTTTGACTCAACAATACCTCTATTAGTGCTGTATCCTAAGGAGATCAAAAAAAGGTAAAAGGACCTATATGTACAAAAATATTTAGAGCAACTCTTTTTGTGGTGACAAAGAATTGGAAATTGAGGGGAAGTCTATCAATTCAGAATGACTGAACAAGTTATGGTATATGATTGTGGTGGAATATTGTGCTATAGGGAATGATGAGGAAGATGGTTTCGAAAAACCTGGGAAGACCTATATGAAATGATGCAAAGTAAAGTGAAGAAAACCAGGAGAACACCGTACACAGTAACAATAATATTGTAAGGATGATCAACTGCAAAAGACTTAACTACTTTGATCAATACAATGATCCACAATAATTCCAAAAGACTCATGATGCAAGATGGCAGTTAATAACAACCAGTAACATCTGAACCCAAGGAGGGGGAGGTGCTTCAGAAAGGTCTGGGAATGGACGGGGTGGGAGGAGGGGTCTTTACTCTGGTCTCATGGTTGGCCGTGAGAGGTCATCTCTTGGCCTTTTCCTGACCTAGCTCTCTTGGCTCTGGGAGGACACCTTTGGGAAACAAAGGAAATCTTCAACTCCTCAACCTTTCTGGGTCTCAATCACCTGATTTATAAATTAAGGGGTTAGACTAGATGACTTCTCTGGTTCTTTTCGGCTCTACATATATGATTCTATGATCCTAAGATCTTCTGTGGGCAGAGGTGGATAAAAGACTATTCTTTCTGGCAGAGAAAGACATGACATTAGTCTTTTTCTTTCATTTCCTCTGTCCAGCCCTCTGCTAGGAACCAAAAAGTTTGTGTGTCCTCATATGGAGGATCTACTAAAGGTATTGATGATCAATTTGTTGATATTCCCCTCTGAAGGCATAATTGTGTGTCAGTTTTAGGATGACTGTTACAAAGAGTTGTGAGTTATGCAAAGATGCATTGGCCCCCACCCTTGCTTTCTTGACCCACTAATTCTAAATTCAATATTGGCTCCCATACTTGCCTCCTAGTTCCGTTTCATTGTCTACCCCTCTTTTCCTCACTTCCTAAATCTAAGAGCTTTCTCTCCCTTTACCTCTTCTATTTGTTCTTATTCCTGAGGTACTAGGACATATTAAAGTTCTTATATTATCCAGGACCTCATGCTTTACTTAGTTCTATCTATGGTGACCTTTACAGTTATATAGCAGTCACTAGCTTAAAAACATAGGCATGTTTCATGACCATATTTAGTCACAATAAAACAAGTAACTCCATTCTCATCTCTGCATTCATTCCCATTGAGTGAATAGGAGCATTTTAATGTACAGCAGATACTGAATCACAGGTGAAAGTCCTTCTTACCCAGTGAAACAAGGTTCCCATAGTTCTCCAGCATTACATCCCTGTAAAGGTCTCTCTGAAAAGGGTTCAGTTGCTCCCGCTCCTCCTAGGTAAAATTCACAGCAACATCCTTAAATGTTACTGATTCCTGAAATATAAACACATTCTTACTGGACTCCTTCATCCCGAAGGAAAAGGTAAAATATAAAACATCTTGAGAAATAGCTGGGATGTACGGGGTGTGGCCCTGACAATTTTAGACTTGTTGTACTGTGGGATAGGAAATAAAATGGAGATATGTGCCTGTCTTTAGACCTAAGTAAGAGCCTTAATCATCTAGAGGGTATTTCATAAAACACATCCATTAGGATGGAGCTCATCCTCTTAAAAAAAACATACTCTAAAACCACGACTGCATTTCAGGGAAGAAAGAGGAAAACTCAATTCACCTGGTATCTGACTGTCAGGAATACAGCTGCTATCCCCTCCTTTTCTGCATTCCCTTCTTGAAGAAAGGCACAGTACTGAGAATATTGGGCTAGAAGAAAAAAATGGAAATGCATCTTGGAGTGCTCAGACTCCAAGGGTGGAAATCTCTATATATTATCTGAGGGTAATCTCTCTATCTCTAAAAAGCTTAAAAGAAAGAGTTCTGGAATAAAAGCCCTGCTCTTTCCCAGGATCAAAGACAAAGGGCACTGACACTTGACTTTGTCCCTTTGCTGCTAGTATGTTTCAGATCTGTGTTTCCAATTCAGAAAATATAGCTTGAATATAACAACTATGTCTTCATGTAATCTGGGATGTAATACTTAATCTCTCTGTGATTCATTTAATCTTTGCCTTTAATGAAGGAAAATACACCCATTTTCTTCTACAACTCATCTGATATATAAAGAAACAACTCTAACTTCCTTAAAGGTATAAAAAGTAATATGGTGTAGTGCAAAGGACAAAGGACAAAGAACTGGAAATCAGGAAACCGGGGTTATGGCTCTAGTCCTAGAATTAATTACCCATATGACTAAAGGAAAATAACTTCTCATTCACTATCCTTTTTTTTAGAGGTGGGGGGGGGAGGGAGAGAAGAGGGAGAGGGGGGAGCAGGGAGCTGGTCCAAGCTTGTGACTGAATTGGTGTAGAGACACAGATTGGCAAGTTCTCTGTAGGTTATAGTCCTAGAATATTATCTGTAAGATGGAGAGGTTGTGACCTGTCCAGGACAATACTGATATCATGTGTCACAGGTCTTTCTGAATTTGAGACTAATTCTCTATCCACCATAGCTCCCAGCTCTCTGTCTACTATCTATAAAATAGGAATAATAATGATGGGGATGGGATCTGAATCCCTAAATGGAAAAAAAAGTCCCCCTGGACTTTCCCATATGGCCCAGATCTCAAAAACATGTGGGAAAGTCCAGGGGCTTTTCCTTTTCGGGATCCAGATCCCAAAGACATGGTCTTTTCCTTTTAGGGGTCCAGATCCCATCCCATCATTAAGGAGACTGCCTGTTTTCTCTATTTCACACATAGCAAAATCAAAAGGAGGTGAAAATTACAAGATATGGTAGAAAAGTTTATGTTGAAATGTAAATTATGCTCATCCAACAAGATTAGGGACAACCCTAACTAGGTCATGGCTAGGTTCTTCTCAGTTCTCAATTTTTTGGCCCTTCTCGCCTCTGTCCCCAAAGCTTTGGATCAAATTCTCCACCATAGTCACTGCTTTCTTACTGCTCTCTGCTTGTTGTGCTCCCAACCAACTTTCTGGGGAGAACAGGCAGGAATTACTGTGGTACTGAAATAAACTGGACCTTCTGTGTGTGGAATTCTGGACTCCAAGTTCCTGAAGTGGGCTCAGTGTCTGTTAGTCTCTCTTGGACTGAAATGACCTAAAGGCCCACTGAATGGGTTTTTTAGGTTGGACTCCTTATCCTGAATGTAGTCTTTTTCTGGAACTTCAGATTCTCTTGCAGACAAAGGTCTTAAGGCATCCAAGGGACACCAAAGGCACAGGTTCTCCAACAAGAACTTTTTCGGTAAGGAAGACCAACCATCTGTTTTCCTGGCAGAAAGACAATCTCCTCGGTACTGCATAGACTGGATCACTGTAAGGTTAATAGGGATAGAATAAGGAATAAATCAACACTAGGGACTCAGCAACCACAGCCTCTTGTTTCAAATTCAAGGTCCTATATTCGGAAAAAGCCAAGGCCCCTAAACATGCAAATGACCCAGAATATGAGCACCAAGTAATAATGACACTATAATTTAATAACTAGAGTTCCTAATGTTGATTCAGATGCCATCATATAGACATAGATACATAAACATATTTGACACATACAAAGACATGCTAACAAATTCAGTCTCTACCTTTATTCTAAGAAGTTACACAAACTACATCCCACCTCCCACCCCCCACTCAAAGCCAAACTCCCAAATTTGGATCAGATACAAAAACACACATTTTTTTTAAACAAATTTTTATGTCTTTGTTTTTACATTGAGTAAATTTTCCTCTGGATACCCTTCTCTCCTCCCAGACAAATATACCATATAACAAATGCTTTTTTTAAGAGTAAAAGAAAAAAAATCACCAAAACTGATTAGTATATTGAACAATCTGAGAATATATGCATATTCCGCACTCCATGTATACTCCCCTCCCACTTCTCAAAGAAACAGAACAATATATCTTCTCATATCTCTTCTTTGGGACCAAGATTATTCTTCATAGTTTCAAAATATGTATCTTCAATTGTTTTGTGGTTGTTGTTCATTCTATTTACATTGATGTAATTATTGTGTATATTGTTTTCCTAGCTCTGATTACTTCACTTTGTATCAGTTCATGTTAGTCTTTCCGTGATTCTCTGTATTCCTCATGTTAGTTGCTTCTTACAGCACAATAATATTCCATTACGTTCATGCACCACAATTTGTGAACTAGCTTATCCATTGAAAATAAAGTTGTGGTTGGGGCAAGAATTTAGGGCTTAAAGTAAATGTATGACCTCAAACTCCTGAAAAGCAGCAATCATTAAAGTCATTTATTAGTGGTTAGATGATAGTGGGATTGACTAGACAAAGAAAAAAATGATAGAACTCAGTAATCTAGTGTTTGACAAAAACTGGATAACCTACTTCCAAAATTTATGAGAAAAGAAAACAGTTCATTCAGTAGCAGTTCTTCATAGAATTCCATTTCTAATTATAAGTTTATTTTTTATTTTTAGTTTCCAACTCACTTCCACAAGTTTTGGGGTTCCAAATTTTCTCTCCCTCCCTCTCCTCCCCACCCCCCCCAAGATGGCATGTTCTACATATACCTTCATATTTAACTTATTTACATAGTAGCCCAGTTGTAAAGAAGAATTATAACCAATGGCATGAATCACAAGAGAGAAGCAGCAAAACCAAAAAAGAAGGGGAAAAAAAAAGAGAGCAAAGAGTTTGCCTCCATCTGCATTCAGGCTCCATAATTCTTTCTCGGGATGTGCATAGTATTTTTCTATAATGGGCCTTTTGGAGCTGTCTTTGAACCTTGTATTGATGAGAGGAGCCAAGTCTATCAAAGTTAGTCCTTACAGATACCGTGCGTCTGTAATGGTGTATAATGATCTCCTGGTTCTGCTCCCCTCACTCAGCATCAGTCGTATAAGTCTTTCCAGGTTATAATGAAGTCCATCTGCTCCTTGTTAGAATTCCATTTCTACCTATGTCTCATCCTTCTCTTCAATGTCAGAGGGAGAAGTGACCTTTCCTAAAACAACTACTGGATTCCATCCTCTCCTACCTCCTTTAGTATCTATGTTCTCAATTTTTTTCCTCCCTCTTTAGCACTTTTGACATCTCCTTTTGTATAGATTTATATTGGATAAATGCAAGTAAATCTGAATCCACTTTACAGTATTATTATCCAGTCTTTATCTCCATCTTGTCCACAAGTATGGCATCATCGACGTTGTCAGATCCTCTGCTAAAATCTAGATAATCATTGTCAAAGTGTCCTTTTGAGGTGCATTTTTAGTAACCCTATCAAAAGAAAACTGACATTAGTGTTGTACTCAATTCTGTCTGGGAGAGTCAGAGAAGCCTGAAAAAAGAGATAGCACCTCTTCTGGGCCTCGATGGAAGGACTTTCGTGGTTCTAACTCTCTGAAGATTCTCTTTTTTTTTCCCTTCCCATCTCTTCCCACTACTGACTTAGCCTGCCGCATGTCTCTCTTTACAGGGCTCTCATAACAAGGTCACTCACTGTCATTACCCAATGTTCAGTTACAAATTTCTACGTTGGTTCCAAAATCTCTATCCCCAACTTCGAGCTCTCCTTGAAGAATAATGAGATTCTATGATTCCCTTCAACTACTAACAAAAGACCAGTCTCTAGTACTTGATTACTACCACATTCATATTTCTCCCTCTGAGTATTGTTAGAAAAAAGGATAGAGGATCACAAAATTGGCAAGATAACAGGGTAGTTGTAGAAGTCAGAAATACACACCAAAGCTACAGTAATGAAAGCTGAATCAACAAGCTGAGACACAAACCCCATACAAGGAAACAGTGTTATGGAAGCAACACTGGACAGTTGAAATGCTAAAAGCAGTTCACTCTCTTCACCAAACCTCCAAGACCAACTCACATTTTGGGCACAGACAGAACAAGCTGCCTCACTGGCTTATGTCCCAGGGTATATGTAGTGGCCCCCAACACAGCAGCTCCTGGCAGTGACATATAACCTCACTCCATAAAAGGCAGGAAAAAAAAAAACCTGACCTTGTCCAGCTGTGGGAAGAAAAGGGTGTGAAACTTTTTTTTATTATTATTATTTAGGAGGGGGAAGAGAGTGCAAGAGACAGCAGCCCAAACCCAGATAGAGAAAAGAGGGTTTCTGTGTTCAGAAGGGCTCTAGGAATGTACCTTAAGTCAGTCCTTTCTTCCATTAATTAATCCGGGCAGAGATCTAGCTGGGCTCCTAATTCGAGAAGGCTGAAAACATCCTACTTGAGGAGACTTGTGTAGAAGAAGTTTTGTGACCATGGTGGAAAGAGGAGGTGACAAACAGTGACAAGAAAATCCACAGAAAAACTACTGGCAATATAAGAAAAAAAACTGAAAAACCTCCAAAAGAAAAAGTTTAGGCATAAAACTGACTCCAAAGCAGAAAAAATAAAAGCTGAGGCACATAAATACAGAAGGAAAAATAAATTTTTTAAAGATAGTAAATAACATATTTTTAAATAAAGCGAACCAAAAACACCCCATGAAAAAGAACTCTTTCCCAATATGATGGTGAACAGATCAGCTCAAACACAAATATTCCATTAAAAATAACTACACCAGCCCTAATAATCAAAAAATTTAAAAAAAAAAACTACAGCGAGTGACTTCATCCAGCCCATGTCTACATGAGGAGAAAGAGAAGACTCAAGACCTCTAGCACTTGGGAAAAAGTCCAGCTAGAAAAGCAGAGGTGAGCACAGAGCTAAGAAGCTGTGAATTTGACTGAATTACTTGTAAAAGAAACGCAAATTAAACAACCTTAGACATCCAGCAAATTGGCAGAGAGGACAAAAGACAATAAAAGTCAAATGTGGAAGACACTGTGGGAATGCTGAGGTTTAAGGGAGCTTGGACCTCGAAATAGCGACACTAAGGTCCTGTCCAAATGAATTCAACCCAAACCTTCTTTCAGGCAAAAACAAGGTTTATTAGAACACCAGTCAGAGTAGTGACTAAAAATCCGCAATGTGGGCCAGACTGAACCTGAA
The DNA here is from genome assembly GCA_028646595.1 of Phalanger gymnotis. Taxonomy (NCBI): domain Eukaryota; kingdom Metazoa; phylum Chordata; class Mammalia; order Diprotodontia; family Phalangeridae; genus Phalanger; species Phalanger gymnotis. The sequence continues at coordinate 232,217,336 of CM053625.1, forward strand.
CCATTGGCTAGACCGTTAAGGAATCTGAGCACCTTAATGGGAGCTTGATAGATAGTATACAAAGAAGATTGTGGGAAAAGAAGGGGTCTAGATGGAATTGAGGTAGTGGTGGTCTAGGGTGGGGCCAGGCGCAGACAATGAAAGGGCAGTTAATTAACTAGGAAGAGCCAATTGCCCCAGTAAAACGCCAGGGACCTAGGACAAATGAGAAAGTCCAGGGGCTTTTCCTTTTTGGGGTGCAGATCCCAAAACCAGGACTCTTCCTTTTGGGGGTTTAGATCCCATGCCCATCAGGAAGAACTGCAATATTAGTGGAGTTATGAACTGGTCCAACTATTCTGGAAAACAGTTTGGAATTATATGGGGGAAAAAAGTCACTAAATTATTCAAAGCCTTCAACTCTCACTGCTGGGTACATACAGAAAGGTCACATATTAATCAAAATATTCAAAGCAGCACTTTTTGTGTTAGGAAAGAACTGAAAGCAAAATGGGCACCTCTTTACTGCGGAAGGGCTAGCCAAACTGTGATGAGTAAATGTCATGGATTATACTCCTCTAAAAACCAATAATTTATGAGGCATCCGGAAAAATAAGGAGAAAATACGTATCATTAGATCGTGAGCTACTTTTGCCTCTTTTTCTATCACCAGTACTTAGCACAGTGCCTGGCACATAATAGGTTCTTAATAAATGTTTATTGATATTTATAGCAGCTCTTTTTATGGTGGCAAAGAATTGGAAATTCAAAGGATGCCCGTCAATTGAGGAACGGCTGAACAAGTTGTGGTATGTGAATGGAATGGAATACTATTTGTGCTAAAAGAAATGACCAGCAGGCAGACTTCAGAAAAACCTGGAAAGACATGACTTGCAGTTGACTGATTTGAGTGAGAGCTGTGCAAAGTCACCAGCCTCACTTTCTCCTGCGCAGCCATCTGGATCCATTGAGCAGAACCGGGAGAACATCATACGCAGTATCAGCAGCATTGTTTGATGCTCAACTATGACTGATTTCATTCTTTTCAGCAATACGATGATCCAAGACTAGTCCATCAATGTTTACTGACTAACTGAATTTATGCGGAGTGAATTAAGTAGAACCAGGAAGACAATATAAACCGTGAGAAAACCAACAATGAAAAGAACAATAAGAGGAAACTGTATGTTCTATAATTATAAAAGCTAATCTTGGCACTGGTGATGAGGAATTATACCTCTCTCCTTTCACTGGAACGGTGGGGGCCTACGTGGGTGGACGATAGCACTGCCATGAGGTTGATGTGATGTTGGGCTTTGCTGAACCGTTCGCATACTCTTTGTTGCAAAGGATGGAGGATGGGAGAGCAGGAGGCGATTTATCAAGCAATAAAAATCAACCAGCAAACATTTATTTAGGCACTGGGTATACAAATATAAAGAATAAAAATAAGTGGAACGATAACGATAACGAAGGAGAGATCGATAACGAAGGAGATAACGAAGAGAGAGACTTGAAATGACCTTAACGTACTCTCTACCTCCAAATGAGCTTTCCTCTAAAGTGGGGGAGGGAAGGGGTGTTAGGTCCTTGAACCTTCCCATCCCCTCCAAATAAGGCGGAAGAACAACTGTCACAGGGGGCTGGGCTTTTGTTCAAAAGGGGGAGGTGGGGGGGAATGTCTTCATTTCATGGGGCAGAGCTAGCACTAGGAGTCCGCAGATCTGGGGGCGAATCCATGACTCGGATCCCCAGAGACCTCCTTCCCCTGTCTGTTGACCCAGACGCTTCCCTCAGGCCACACCCACATGGACACAAGCGGACACACATACAGACATATGCAGACACACGCACGTTTTTATCACCGTCCCACATAAACCGGTCCACACAAATCCCGATCTCCAAGTCCCAAGCTGAACCACGCCTGCGCACATGCTAACGCCCCGCAAGGACTCTACTTCCCGGCAGCCTCAGCAGATTCCTTGCCCCAGGTTCCTAAGGGTTGTAAAGGCATTAAACCATTCAATGTCGAAAGGTCTTCTGGGAAATCTGAGTCCCAGTGCCCGGACCCCGGCCTGCGGCTCTTCTGGGAAATGTAGTGTTGGATTTCCGTCTGCGCAGGCTCAGCCAGGGTGCAGGGCAGAGGCAGCGGGACCCATACTGGAGAAAGGGAGCAGGATTGTAGAGATGATTGGCTAGGGTGGAGTCGGGGTAGGGTGAGGGAGTGACTCGGTCACCATAGTAACTGCCACTGGCACGCGGAAAGGGCCAGTGTCTTCCGAGTTTGCTGCTGGAGCAGTCCTCCTGCCGGGAAGGAGGTTCTGCCCTGTCATCTCGTGCACCCCTGGCATTTACGAATGGGGAAACTGAGACCCAGAGATAGTTGGGAAGCGACTGTTAGAAGGACTTACAGTTAGTCAGCTGCCGAGTCCGGACCTGAAGCTGGGACTGGCCCCAGCCTGCCCAGGGAAGGGGAAGAGCCTGAAGTCCCTTGGGGCCATGACCCTTCCAGTCACACGCACAATAGATTCTGTAGACAAAGTGAGTTGTCCAAATTAATCTGACTCTTAAGGTCCTGGGCTTTGCTTTGTGGTTCACAGTGTCCACCGCGATGAATATCAAATTAATAATCAAAATGGTCATCACAGAAACCTTTCACCGAAATGTGAATTAAGAGAAGTTGGAATAGGTTTAGAAGCAAAATCCCCTGGTCTTAGAGTAACAAGAGACCTTAGAGGTGTTCTAGTCTAGTGCAGTATACCTTCTACACTTGAACATTGGAAGTACAAAGAATCTTCATTTTATACCAACCAATTAAACCACTTGCTGTGCCAGGCAGGCTTCCAGCAGTTCACCCTCTCTTCACCTTTCATCTTGTTCCTTGCACTTGTGGCACATTCCCTCCTTTCCATCCACTCCAACTGACATCCGGCCTTATTTCAGGTTGTGTTTGTCCTTCATTCTCGAAGAGGACGATGGCATCTGGGAAATGATGACATGACTTGCAGTTGGCTGATTTGAGTGAGAGAGAACTGTGCAAAGTCACCAGCCTCACTTTCTTCTCCAGAGCCATCTGGATCCAGTGACCAGACATTCATCAGGATGACTGGAGATGACCCATTCAAGACCTAGTTCAAACTGCATCTTTCATGAATCCCTTGGTTATGTCAGGCAGAGATGATCTAGGCTTCATCTGGTCTATAGACCTTTGAACACCTTATGCCCTTAACTATTCTCATTGATATCAGCTTTGTGTACATGCCTGATTATCCCTATTTATTTGTAATCTCTTTGAAGGTAATAGGAGGAGTAGGTAGGATTGGACCTATATTTCCCTTTGTTTTGTTTCTTTGTTTTGTTTCTTTCCTTTTCTTTCTTTCTTCTTTTCTTCCTTCCTTTAATAGGTTCTTATTGAAATCTTTTGTTTTGTACATCAAACAAATGTCCCTTTAAATCCCTTTCCTCCCCCTCCCAGTCATTCCTTATGAACAACAACCAAAAAAGTTCACAAAGGAAAAAAGAAAAAAAGGGAGAAAAGAAAAAAAAATCAAAAAATAAATCAATACACTAAAAAATCTGATATGTACAAAATTCCATACCATACAGACCTTGAGCTCTGCAAAGGAGATTTGGGATGAAGATCATTCTTCACAATTGCACAAAATTCATTTTTGTTTTGTGGTTGTTTTTTGGTCTTCTTATATTGTTGTCCTCATTATGCATATCATTTTTCGTCACTCTGATTACTTCATTTTGCATCATTCAAGTTTTTCCATGCTCTTTTGTAGTGTTTATATTTGTTGATTCTTACAGCACAGTAATGTTCCATTTACATTCATGTGCTACGATTTGGTTAGTCATTCCCCAATCAGTGAACATTTTTTTTTCCAGTTTTTGTTTTTGCTACCACAAAAAGTGCTGCTATATTTTGGTGCATACAAAGATTTTCTTTTTATCAGTGACCTTCTCGAAGTATATATGCTTAACACTAGAATATCTCATTTAAAAGGTATGGACACTTTAGATACTTTATTTACATAATTCCAAATTGCTGTCTAGAATGGTGGTATAAATTCTCAGCCTACCAACTGTGCTTTTTGTGTGCTTGTCCTTTTACAACCCTGCCAACATGATTTCCATCTTTTATCATCTTTGCCAATATAATGGGTGCAAGGTGATGTCTTATTATTACTTTGATTTGCGTTTCTCTTTATTATTTGTGATTTAGAACATTCTTCCATATGACTGTTAATGGTTTGCAATTCTTTTGAAAATTGTTGTTGATACCTTTTGACCACTTATCTGTTTTGTACTGGGACCTCCCAATGTGGAAAATCCTTATGCTGATGCAGATCAGCAATGTTTCTATAATGTACAGATTTAAATAGTTGCAACATTTGCATAAAGGATAGATAACTAGGCCTGGAGTCAATAGAACCTGGTTTCTAGTTCTGCTCCTGAGCCATACTAGCTGTATGACATGAGCATGCCCCTTAATCAGCAAGTATTTATTAAAAGCCTATTATAGCCCAGGGACTGTGCTAGGCACTGGGGATACAAATATAGTAAATGAAACAGACCCTACTCATTCTAACTAGATTTCTTGGTGTCCTAGGTGACACTTTAGGTGGCATTTTATGTTGCTTAAAGTTTGCCAGAGCTTCACATACATCACTTTACTTGATACTCACAGGCATTATGACTCTCTCCATTTATGATTCAGGATCTTTTTGGATTCCACTCTTCCATCATCTTTCCCTCTCTTGCCTCCCACTCCCCCTTTCCCCAAGGAGAAGTTCATTGCCAGGAAACTCATCACAGACGTTGCTTTAGCTTTGGTACTATCATGAAATGATGTATGTGATTGGATGGAAGGAGTATTTCTGTTGTTAGGCCACTTCAGTAAGAGGAAGGGTATATGTAGATAGAAAGAGCTAGAGTAGGGGTTCTTAGTTTTTATTGTGTCATAGACCCTTTCTGGCACTCTAATGAAGCCTGTGGACCCTTTCTCAGAATGTTTTTAAATGCATAAAATAAAATAGAGCATATTACAAAGGAAACCAAGAGTATTGAAATATGATTATCAAATTAAAAAAAATAAATTTATAAACCCCATCTTAAGAACCCCATGAGCTAGAGGCATTGATAAATATACAGGAGCCAGTGTTCATCTGATTAATTCATAACTGGGGTATTCGAAGGTGTTTCAGATTTGCTTACTCTAAGTTAGAGCATCCAGATCCCTTCATCTACCACAAACCATGGCACATAAGGTAAGTGGGTCAGACAGTGGTTGGGCTAGGTCTGAATAGCCGACCTTGGAGGGAGTTTCATCTCCCTGGACAAAATAGATATGGGGAAGACTGGAAGAGAAGTGAATGTACATTTCTTTGTACCCTTCTTGTATGACTATATCCACATGGTTTATATGTTGTTCAGTGAACCCTGTAGTTAGATCAACTTAAGGTGAAGGAGGTAGTAAGTTTGTTCCTTGAACTCCTGAACCTATGTCTTGGCGGACAACAGGACTTAGTCTCTGAGTATATGGTGCTTTGGTGGTGGTTACTTATTATAAATATAATTTTGTGGTTGCCATAGTCAAAGAATCATGTAACTATAAACAGCTCATCACTTCAGGTTTGTGAGGAAGGCTGTGGAAGGGGCAGGAGAAGAGACAGAGACTTGAGTCCAAAAAGAAGAAAATTGTGCAGGTGACTTGAAGTGGTTTGAGCTAGTGCAGTATGCCAGAAATTGAATTTGGGGAGGATAAATTTGGCAAAGTTGGGGAGAAATTGAGGAAAATTTCAAGGGGAGCAATCTCTAGGCCCAGTTACTGCTCCAAAGTCTCTATCTAGGTTATAAGAGTAGTAGCAAGATCAAGGACAATTAAAGATGACATAAAAGATTCGGAAGGACTAGGGAGAGGAACATGAAAAGATAAACTCAAGAAGGATAAAAAGTTGGGGAGACAAGGCAAAGGGTAAGTAAGAAGAGATAAGTGGAACAGAGAGAAGGTTAAGTAAATTGGTAGAATGGTTTAGTAGGTGGGGTTGTGTAAAGTCTTGCCTTTAAAATTAAGAATTTTAAAGAATTTTAACCAGATGATTAGGGTTGAGGTATAAACACCCACAAATAGTTTTAAGAGTCAAAGCTGAAAAACTATTATGAAGAGGAGAAATTGTGCAGTAACTTGCATTGAGTGTGTCATGCTTGTATTTCTGTCATAGTGGCTATTATCAGTGTTCTAAATATAGGAAGATCTCCTTCCTAGAGGAGGTGAAAGGATTGAAAGAATACCTCTCCATACTCCAGATTGCAAGGGAGACTAATTAGTGACTCAAGAAAATGGAAGTAAAGCTTCAATGGAGAAAAAGAGTAGAGAAAGGGAAACTTGATCTTTGTCAGCATAATGGAGAATAGAAGTGTTACACAGAGGAGAAAAGGAAGGGAAAGCCCAATGAGAACTTTAAAAAAGAGATCCAAGGTGGCAGAGTTGATCAAAAAATGGAAGATGACAACTCTTAGAGGGGCTTTGGGAAAACATGTATTAACGCATTTCTCACAGACCTGTAAATTGATACAATCATTCTGAAAAGTTACAGTATTTAGAGCTATGTTGAAAAAGCTGCTAAACTGTGCATACCCTTTGACCCAATAATAAAACTTCTAGACTTATACTCAAAGAAGCAAAGAAATTAGAAACTCGTATTGTAGTTTTTTGTTTCACAATGGCAAAGAACTAAGGGAGTGCCCATGAATTAGAGAATGGCTGAACAAATTATGGTATTTGAATAAAATGGAAAACTGTTGTGCCACAAGAAAAAATTTTTAAAAAAAGAGAAGTGGTTTCAGAGAAACCTGAAAGACTTGTATGAACTGAGTTAAGTGAGTAGAACCAGGAAGACAAGTTATACAATAACAGCTACATTGTAAGGATAAATAACTTTGAAAGATTAAAGAACTTTGATCAATGCAATGATTAAGCATGAATCCAGACACAAATGATGAAGAATTACTACCCACATCCTGATAAAGAGGTGATGGGCTCAAGATGCAGGAAAAGACATACCCTTTTATGAGCCAATGTGAGAATTTGTTTCACTTGACTATGCATATTTGTTACAAGGGTTTTTGTTGTCATTTTAAGGAAGAGGAGCCAGGAGAGAAATATCTAATCAAAAAAATTTTTTAATGGATTTGAGGTTTGTCCTAAAGAGGAGATAGTTAGATGCTCTAATGATAGAACCACAGAAACTATTAAGTCGAAGATTTTCTGGAAGAAGAGTCGTGGTAGTCGGTGATCAGGTGTACTGAGACAGCTATTGGTCACCCTGATAACAACAGGAAGCTCTGTTGCCTTCCACATATCCACAACATAGCAGAGAATCTCCAAGACTTATCGTAATGAATGAAAATTACTCACCTCTAATGTTTCACATGGGCACAAATAGAACCACTAGAAGAAACCTAAAAGAACAGTCAACAATTATTAAGCCTTCGGCAAAAAACTGAAGATCACAGGGGCACAAGCCGTATTTTCCTCACTATTAGCCCACTGATGACAAAGAATACAAGAGAAAACTTAATCTGGGAAATAAACAGCTGGCTAAGAAGGTGGTGCTTGAGGAAGAGATTTGAATTTCTGGATCGTGTCTTACAATGCAGGTAATCTCCGTTAGAGCTAGAGTGCACCTAACAAATGTGGATAAAAATGTATTTACCAAATGTCTTTCAAATCAAAGGATTTTTACATTAAAAAGGATGGGAAAAGAAGGCTGCCTGTGTATATGTCCCAAGTCAAATACAAGAAGGAAGTAACTGGGACACCAACAGGTTCTTAACCTGAGATAAATGAACCTTTAAAAAATAAATTTTGATAACTATATTTCAGTATAATGTTTCTTTTGTAACTATTTTTTTCATGGAGGAAGGAGAGATTGGGTCTCCCTATTTCACTCAGGCTTGAAGAGGACAGTCCCAGAGGCCAATATTTATCAGCATGGAAGCTTTAACCTGCTGCTTTTCCAACATGGGCTCATTTGTCCCTCGATAAGTTTTAGTTCTACTGCAGCAAATAAGTCCTCAACTCAAGCAAATCCACCAGTCTCAGCCTCCAACAGTAGCAGAGATTACAGGCATGTGTCACCATAACTGAGTTTTTAGCAATCCTATTCCATTTTTTTAAAACATTACTCTGAGAAGGGGCTCCTGACACACACAAAAAAGGTTAAGAATCCCTGGGATATAGTATTAGGATGAATCGAATATGATATTCAATAGAGATAAATGAGAATTCTTGCGCTTGGGTACAAAATAATTCCCAATTTTGTAAGATGGATAGAAAAGTGTTCTGAAAAAGATCTGGGGATTTTAGTGGGCCGCAAGCTCAGTTTCAGTCAGTAGTGTGATTTAACAGCAAATTAAACTAATGTGATCTTTGATTCCGTGTTAAGAGGGACATGGTTTCTAGGAATAAGGAGGTTACAGTCCCACTGTACTCTGCTGTCATCAGACTTCATCTGGAACATTGTGTTCAGTTCTAAGCAACATTTTGTTTAAGAAAGATATTGATAAACTGGAAAACTTACAACATCCAAGATGACGGGCCTTAAATTTATACATATGAGAATCAGTTGAAGGGAAGAGGGCATGTTTAGCCTAGAGAAGATAAGAGTTGGGGGTACATTAGAATTGTCTTTACATATGTCAAGGGCTGTCATGTGTAGAGAAGAGATTTGTTCTATTTGGCCTTAAAGAAGAGAACTAGGAACAATGGGTAGAAATTGAAACAATGGGACAAATTTAGACTTAAATTCAGGAAAAACAGTCCAACAATGCGAGCTAATGTCTGAAAGGAGAATGGACTGTCTAGAAAAGTGGGGAGTATTGCCTCCTTAGAGGTCCTCAAGTAATAATATAACATACCCACTTTTGGGGTATGTTATAGTATAGATTCCTTTCATGCATAGATTGGACTAGATGGTTAATAATTTCACAAATTCTGCGAAAATATTAGGAATCAAAACTGGAGGCCATATAAAGGGTAATGAAAACATAGGTGATGGAGATAATGGACTTCAACATTTTAATAACACCAAATTATGTAATAAAACCCTCAAATAAGATACTGTCACAGATAGGGATTACAAGTGGGGAGGTCACGTAGAAAGTACAAGGGACAACACTTGGGCATTTTCTGCTGCACCTCCATCGTTTGGGTTGGGCCTTGGATAAAGATTTTATGAAAACTTTTGGGACACAAGTCAAAAAGGAATGTAAGGCATACAGGAGTGATGATCTGAATTGCTGGACAGAGTACTCACGTTAATGAGATGAGATCCACTGAACTAATAAAATACTAACCTGTATAAATCTAATCAATAAAAATATTCAAATAAAGAACATATTTTTTTTAAAATAAGATTGCATGTGAAACTTTAAATATACAGGTAGTTTAAAAATACCTAAAATGTATATAGTAAAAAAATATCAAAATAATCTTGTTTCCATTCCCCCCCTTTAAATTTTTTTATGGATTTTATGGTAACTGTTATATACACAATTAGTCAGGATCTAAATACTTGTGGTTCTTCTTTCTTTTCTAAGCATCACTTTATAAGTCTTCTGATACTTCTTTGTGTTCTTCATATTTCCACTTCTGATACTGCATTAATAGTCCTATGTGTTAATATACTAAATTTCCCAATGCACTATGAATAGTTTTGTAGAGCTAGGCCTTTCTTTTCCTCCTCCCCTCCCCACTCTCCACCATAGATAACATTCTTAGGTTATAGTTCTGGTATACTAGAATGACTACATAAAAAGGTATAAAGTTTTGCAGATACTACATAATGCTTTCAAAAGCAGGCACCAATTCATGGATCTGTCAGTACTGTCAGAGTGGACCTGTTTTTTCACAGCCTTCCCAACACTGAATTTTATCCTTTTAAGACCACCACTACCAGTATTATCAGCTTAGGAGGAGTACATATGGAAAATGTTTGTTTTGGGCAGCACCAATCTTGTGCAAAGTTGACTCTTTGGTATTTCACAAAGTGATAAACCTAACTGAGGCTTTGCCTAAGACATTATATTCTCGGCGTCACTCTCTGGCATAACGTCTCTGATGTTGGATGATTGATGCCTTGCTACAAAAAGATTTTCCGCACACACTACATAAATAGGGTTTCTCTCCAGAGTGGATCTTTTGATGTCGAGTAAGTGATGGAAAGTCAAAGAAGGTTTTTCCACATTCATCACATCCAAAGGACTTCTCTTGAGTATGGATCCTCTGATGTAGAGAAAGGGATGAATGCCTGGCGAAGGCTTTTCCACATTCATCACACTCATAGGGCTTCTCTCCAGTATGAATTCTTTCATGAACCATGAGGGATGAAGGGTTTAAGAATGGTTTCCCACATTCACTACATTTATAGGGACTGTCTCCTGTATGAATCATATGATGTCTCATAATGGCACTTCTATGTCTGAAAGCTTTTCCACATTGATTGCATTTATAAGGCTTCTCTCCAGTATGAATTCTCTCATGTTCAGTAAGGGATGAATGTTTAGAGAAGGCTTTTCCACATTCGCCACATTCATACGGCTTCTCTCCAGTATGAATTCGCTTATGGGATGTAAGGTAAGAATGGTTCAAAAAGGATTTTCCACATTCCTTACATTTGTAAGGCTTTTTTCCAGTATGTGTTAGCACATGTCGTGTTAGATTGCATTTCCAGCTAAAGATTTTCCCACATTCATTACATTCATAGGGACTCTCTCCAGTATGACTTCTCTGATGTCGAGTAATGGATGAGCAGGCAATAGTTTCCCCACATTGGCTGAATTCCTGGCTTTGCTCCTTAGTGGTGTTTTGGGAGGGAATAATTAATAGTTGCCTAGAATCTCTCTGATGGGAAAGGAATGTTTCCCATGCCTCCCCTTCAGAGTTTTCCTTCTTCCTGCCCAATGTGCCACCAGGTACACAAACTCCTCTACATGCAGAGTTTATTATTAATGTTTCTAATGATTCTACTTGTGAAATTTTCTGCTTTGGAGATGACTTCTGGGTCTTATGACTCTTCCAGTCTGAAACCAAGAGAAAACACAACTATAATCTGTTCTCTGTACTGTAAAAAAAAAAGAAAAAGTTTGAGCAGAAAAGATAATGAAACTGAAAATAATGCCCCCAAACACCTAGAGAGGCAGAATATAGGAAGCAGGAAACAAAAATGGGTATTGGGCACCTTGCTCATTAAGAAGCTTGAGAAAAGTGACTAGCTCCCTAAGCCAAGTGAGCAGCAAACATGAAATCCAGGGAACAATCACCAGAGCAATATGGAGTCTAATGAGTACGAAGAGCAGAGAACAAATGATATGATGGAATCCAGAAAAATTAACTTTTAGTCACTAGGGGAGGTGGTGCCGAGAAAAGGCAAATGGAGAAGAAGCACTAGTCGATAGTAAAAGACAAACGCAAAGGGAAGAAGAGGAATCACAAGTGAAGAAAAGGTAATATTTCACCATGGGAAAGAAAGGAGACATAGCTTTCCTGCCTGGGCTGCTCATGGCAATAACAACTGTAGTAAGCCTTGAGACCACTGAGAACAGTGACCTCTCACCAAGTTGCCAGGCTGTACTTCCAGTGATTTCTTTATTTCTGGCTCTCAATCACTCACCCAAAGAAGAATTTTTGGGCAATTCTCTTTCTTTAGCTCTTGGCAGACCAAGTAACCACGGCTCTTTGCCTTGCTCCAACTGGAAGATCACATCAGGTTTAGCTATGGGAAGTCCTATTAATGGAAAGGAAATGTCAGTATCAGCCAACATTTACATGGATGGCACTGTTTACAGATCCTTTAGATACACTGTCACGATGTTATTATAAACCCATGAAGTCAATATGATAGGCATTATTATCTCCATTTTAGAAATGTGGAAACTGAGGCTGAGCGATTTAGCCACGGTCGTAGAACTTTGTCCAAAAACACAGAACTATCCCAGAAGTCACCAACACAATTTTGATACACACTCATATACACTCATTAACTCTTTACAATATCTTGGTCTTTCTATTCACTCCTGAGCTCTGTGAAATACTTTTATAATTACTGACGTGGCACCAGCAGGGACCCAGACCATCCCACTGAAAACACGTCCCCTGTTTTCACACACGAGTCCCTCAGCCCTCTACCTGGAGGTAGACACAATGTTTCACCGGGAGTCATCTAGAACTGTGGTGGGTCCTTACATTACTCAGAGCTCCAGAGTCTTTTGATGCTAATTTTTTTTTTTGCAATATTGCTGTTCCTGTGTAAATTGTTCTCTTGGTACTGCTCACTTGTTTGATAGTGTCTGCTGAAGTTTCCTCTCTTGCTATGGTTCTGTTCTTTATTTTGTCAGGTTCAGCTTCCAGGTATTGATATTGAGTGCCTAAAAGATCTTGAGTACTGGACTTCAACTAATTTAGGTAGTTTCCCTCCCCACTACCCCCTGGCCACACAAAAAAAGTTTCCCTCTTCCAGCAGGCTCTGTCATATCATCGCTGAGGCTTGTGTTTATAGAGCCTTAGAATTCTTCATTTTCTTTAGTCTAGTCACTTCCTTGTAACCAGTCCTAAGCCACAGTGCCTTTCTGTAGTACACTCTATCCTCCAATATAGGTTTTAGAGTAAAAAGTTTCTCTTACTTAGGGCACATGTCCAAAATACTAAAAAACGCAACAGAACAAAATACAGATAATGCAGCCATTTCACCTTTTTAAATTAGAGTTCCTCCCTCCCACCTAGGACTCAGGAAATTCTATTTTTTTCCTCTGCCCATTGTCCCATATTCTGTAGCACTGGCCTATTGGCTTCACTGTACACCTTAATGCCTACTGGATGTTCTGTTCTCCCATCATTCTGAACTATTCCAAGGAGCTCTGCCCCATGCCCTTGTTTTCCCCTCTGCCAGTTCTTACTCAACAGGTGACTATTCTATTTCCTTTTGAGTCCTCGCTCCCACCCTTCTAAGTCCAAGAGCTTCTTCTACCCTGTACCTGCTCCTCTACTTTTTCTTATTCTGGAGACTAAGATCTCTCAAAAAGGTCTCTGGGATCCCACCTTTCCCTGGTCCCCGAGCAAACAGCCAGACTGCACTGTTACCTGCAGTTATATCCCAGTGCAGCAAGGTTTCAAAGTAGTTTCTCTAAGTATCTCTTGTGTGACCACACTTCAGACACAGTTACAGTGAAACAGAAATAACTCCAGGCACATCTCTGTACTCACTGCCAGTTAACAGAGGAATGTTTTAAGATAGGCAGATGCTAGATCCCAGGGTGGAAGCGTCTCTTACCCAGTGAGACGAGGTTTCTGTAGTTCTCCAGCATCACATCCTTGTACAGATTCCTCTGAGCAGGGTTCAGCTGTCCCCACTCCTCCTGGCTGAAGTTCACAGCAACATCCTTGAATGTCACTGATTCCTAAAATACGAGGACATTCTTGCTCAGCCATGGAAGCATAACCCCAGGGAAAGGGGCAAAATTGAAAAGGAAAGACAGAGGGGATTGATAGGAAGTGGTCCTGGCAATGTTAAGGGCACTGGGTACTGTGGGGTAAGATGAAAAGTAGAGGCCTGTGACCTAAGGTAGAGGGACATCTTGACTCTGTGTCACTGTGCCTATCACTGGGCCCTACTGAGGAAGGGCCTTGTTAAAGAGAGATATTCTTCACACCCTATCTGGGTAGAGAAGATCCATGGAGAGTGGAGAAAGTTGCCATACTCTGGAAACTGTGACAGCATTTTTAGGGGAGAGAAAAACCCCATTCACCTGGTACCTGACAGCCAGGAACATTGTCATTATTCCCTCTTCTTCTGTCCTTTTTCTCTTACAAAAAGGCAGGGTCCTGAGAACTAGGGGCTGGGGAAGAAAAGAAAGAGACACTGAGGGGGTCTGGTCTTGTTTTATGGTGATTCCATAAATTACTTATAAAAGTCATTTTTCATTATTTCTTAGTATATGTCATACATTATATCCCATCTATGTCACATCATTCTTGGTTAAGTCCTAGGAGATAAGAGATGGAAAAGTATGCAAAACGGTAGCATGTGACAGACTTTTAATCATAAGGAATTCTAGCTATTGCCCATTTCATTCCACGCATATAAGAAGGAAAGGGAAGAAACCTCTAAGAGATCTGTCTAGGTTTTTGGAGTGCAGGACAATGAATGGATTATGCTCTTAACAGAAGCAGCCTATTGTTTCTCAGGCTTTACCCTTCATCCTATGATTATACACAGAGATCTAAATCTCAGCTGAATGACTCAGAGGTTCCAAAGCTACTACCAATCTTCTCTGATTACCAGAGCTACTGTACTGGTGAAGTCTCCCCCCCAGTATCAGTGACAATAGTCCTTGCCTGGCTCCCATCTTTATGAGGCCCCCTTAGCCCAGCCATCCTTGGCAACATGATAATTTACAACCAGGTCGCCTTACAGTTGCACAAATGAAGGAAAGATGGTGTTATAAAATAAGCCACTCTTCCCCTCTGTGGCTCCAACTACTGCAGGGATGGTCTCCATTGAGTAAGTGGTTTAAAGAATTTGCCTGCAGTGAAAATGAAAGGAGAGGAGAAAACTAAAGGACATGGTACAGAAGCCCTATTATGTGAAAATTGGGAAAATCAAATTGATTCTGTCATTGACTCCATCCTGAATCACTACCAGTATTTCTGTAACTGCCTAAGTCAGATTTCATTGGTCTCAGAGTTAAGTGTGGAAATTCAACTTTCCTGCAAATAACTCATTTTCTTTGAGTTAAGTTTCGAAGTTCAGTTCTCCTGCTAATCACTGTTCTATTCTTGCCTCAGGGAAATCTGTTATCCTTGAAGGAGGCAGGTAAACACCAGGGAGTCTGGTCCACCATGTCTAAACTGTACTTGCAGGTGAACTCAAACAATGAACATTAGTGAAAGGATGGAAGGAAGGGGTTGTTGCTAGCTGCTCATTCTTAATTTCTAGCCAATCATATTGTTCCTCATGCCCGTGATGCTTCAGATTTTGTAGCCAATTTTTCTTCATCTACGATGCTAGAAGCTTTGTAACCAATCATGGAGGAGAACATTTCCCATCTATCATGCCGCCTTCTAGTTTTTGGGTGCTCCTTTTTTTGTCTGTAAAAATGATCTGTTTGCCCTTATTTAGGGTCTTTTGGCTTTCTGAGGAGCTAAAGATCCTTTTTATGGGTAATTGCTAACCTCGTCAGCAATTTTGCTTGGAACTTTGTGCCTCCATTTACCTTAATTTCAATAGTAATAGATGAATCCTCAAATATGCTCAATCAGTAAGAACAGGGAAAAGCCATGATCCAGTTGTGGCCCTTTTCTTTGCTCCAAGTTTCATTTTTTTTTTTTTACCATTCTCACCTCTATTTGTAAAGGCCTTTGGGTCAAATTCTCCAACTTCTCACTGTTGTCTGGACATCATGCTTCCAGTCCAACTCCTTGGGCATGATGGTCAGAAATTACCCTGGTACTGGAAGGAATGGAATTTTCTTTGTATGAACCTCTAGCTTCAAACATGGACATCCCATCTCCTGCAGTAGGTCTGGTGTCTGTCAAGGCCTTGGTCCCTCCCGGTATTGAAACTACCTGAAGGTCCATCAAATGTGTCTTCTTGATTGTATTTCTAAGCTGAATGGAATTCTCTTCAGGAACCCAAGTTTTTCCTGTAGAGCAAGGAATTAAGGAATCTGGAGATCAACAAAGGATCAGGACCTTGCCCAAATGGACTTTTGGGCAAGTAGAGCCTGGGGGAATAGAGTATAAATATTTTTCTCCCTGAAAGAGCACAAATCCTCTGGAGCCACAAAGGCTGGATCACTAGTTTCTATCAAGGACTGATAAAGTGATAAAGGGGGGAAAATTGGCCTTAAGAAAGTATAAACCACAGTTGCTTGGTCCAGAATGTAAAGAAAGTCAAGGATCCAAAACACAGAAATATGAGCATAAGAAAGCAATGTGGCACTACTGTTTGGCAAGCATAGAGTGCCACTGGGATCTTTTTTTTTCTTGCTTTTTTGCAAGGCAATTGGGGTTAAGTGACTTTCTTAAGCTAGTAAGTGTCAAGTGTCTGAGGTAGGATTTGAACTCGAGTCTTCCTGACTCCAGGGCCAGTTCTCTCTCCACTGTGCCACCTTGCTGCCCCTCCGCTGGGATATTTTAGAAGCAAAATATTAGGATCACATATTTGTAGAAAATTGAAATTAAGAAATAATATGGCTAACTACATTTTTCAAGACTTGACATTTAAAAGCTACACTAGTATTGTTGATTAAAAGAAAAATCTATCTGCTAATATTTAACATACACTATATCTTAAAACATTAGCATTTTAATACATGAGATGTAATTTAGCTTATTCTCATAAAACCCACTACGTGTCTGTGATAAATATTGCTCCTAAGTTGTCATTTTAATGTAAAACCCCGGCTGGAGAGTAGGCACTGCCTTTTGCCTTTCTTTGTATCCCCTAACTGGATACAAAGTGCCAGAAACATAGTAGGTGCTTAATAAATGTTTATTGACTCCTAACAGTATATGGTAACTTGTAAGGCAATAAGGTAGAACTTTCTGGCCTTTTCCATGAGGACTTTTCACCAGAGTCTATAAGATCCAGACTTGTGTCAAATCGGTACAATTGGCTAATGGAAAGGAACCTCTAAAAGGCAACAATTTTCCAAACAATTGTTTGAATATTCAGTAATAAAAATGTTTCTACTAGATCTGATCACTGAAAACAAAAATGAGCGAATCATTTAATTTGCTTCAGTACTTACATGTGTCCATGCACATATAGGAAACAAAGACCATATACTTACACAGATATATGCACATACATGAAACATAAAAAAAGACACTCATTCTCTTTCATCCTAAGCAGGTAGACCAATTAAATCCCCCTGCCCCTACGGAAAGTTCAAATACTGAGATATACATGCTCTTTAAGGCCTCAGTTTCACTACCCCTCACACCTTCACTTTCTATGGATGAATTTATAGATGAGATCATCCAGCTGCAATTCACTGATTACCATTTTACCTCAGAGAGACTCTATCTCTGTTCTCACACTTTCCTTCGGTCTGTGAGGAAGAGGTAATTATTCAAGATATGTTTTATTGGTGTCTGACTTCAGTCACTTCTAGGGGAAACAATCTTCTCCTCCTTTTTTAAAGCCAGCCTCCCTAGATCTGAATTTCATCACCTCCCATATCCTCTAACATCCAAGTCCCAAAATAATCATCTCCAACCTTTGCATCTCCAATCTCTTCTTCTGTACTTTTAATCCTATGTATAAACTTGATTGTTGAACCAAACTTTATATTTGTCCGTAATAAACTTCACTTTACTATATTTGGTTCTGGCCTGTCAGGAATTTTTTTTTTTGATCCTGACTCAGATTCAAAGTTAGTTATCCTTACTATCTTTGTGCTATATGCAAGTTTGACGCATATAATTCATTCTTTTATTCAAGAAATGAAGGGGCATGATACAATAGGAAGGACTTTAGATTTGGAGCCAGAGAACCTCAATTTAAATTCTGGGTTTTGTTTTTTTACACGTGTGATTTTGTGATTAAGTGACTTTGGGCAAATCACTTAACTTTTGTGGGCTTCAATATCCTCATCTATAAAGTGAAGGAGATAGACTAGATGACCTCTGAGGTTCTTTCAAGTTATAAATCTATGATCCTATGTTAGGACCCTACAAATGATTAGAATGCCAAATAGCATAAGCCAAGTGAAGATTCCTGGGGCACTCCACTAGAGACCTCCTTCCAGGTCAAATGCTTATTATTCTTTGCACCTGACTCTAATATTATATTGTCAGTCCTCACTTATCTCTCTTGTCCACAAACATCACACATAAAAGCCTTTGCCAAAAACTTTGCCAAAATTTAGGTAACCTGTATCTTCAGTTCTCCTTTGACCTATCCACCTAAATTAACTTAGCCAAAAAAAGGAAAATGTGGTTAATATGGCATGAATTTATCTATCTAGGGGAATTAGGAAAGGCTTCAAGGTGGCACTTAAGCTGGACCTTGAAGGAAAGACTTTCCTGGTTATTGTTCTAAATTCTAGGAAGATGTTTCCCCACTCTCTTTCCTTCTCCCACTCCTACCTGTGGATATCTCACAAGGTTCTGTCTCTGCTCCTACACTTTTCTCCATGTACAAATTCTATGGTTCTCTCACACCTTTAATTATACTTTCCATGTCGAAGACTCTTAAATAGTCTATATGCTCAAATCTAAACTCTCCAGGATAAAGAAAATTCTTCTGGGGGCCAGGATGGTAGGGAAGAAGCATGACCAAAGCATTTTGTTAGATATGCAGTTCAGGCAATACTTCAGGGATACAGTACAGTAAGTACAGGGATACAAATACAGTAAGAGCTAACACTATCTCTATGAATGGAGGAGATAAGAAAGTATAAGAGGAGGCTGAAGGCAGAAGCCTCCACAGAGGAATGAAAGGACAGACAGGGGCCACAGAAGTGATCAGAGAGGGAGAAGATAAAGCAGGACAGTGAATATCATGAAAGAAAACCAAGAGAGTAGCAAGTTTCTAGGAGTAGGTGGTTACAAGTCACATGGTGAGAGACCTCAAGTAGAATGGGAAATAAGAAAAGGCCCCTGGGCTTGGGAAAGAGGAGGTATTTTCCCCAGACTTACTAGTACAGTTACTTTCACCATTTTATTACTAAACAATCTTCCTTATTAATAAATTACTTTGTCTCACTTATTAGTAAATAGTCTTAATTCAGTTAACAATTAAGAAGAAACACCTTGTGACAGCTGTCTATTTTTTCTTCCCCGGAGGGAGGAGGGTAAGGTAATTGGGGTTAAGTAACTTGCCCACGGTCACACGGCTAGTGTGTCAAGTGTCTGAGGCTAGATTTGAACTCAGGTCCTCTTGACTCCAGGGCTGGTGCGCTACTCACTGCGCCACCTAGCTGCCCCAGCCGTGTCTATTTAAACGTGTGTGGGGTAGACAGTTCATTAACAGAACATTACTAATACCGGAACCACCTCTCAGGAGAGAGCAGTGACTAAGCATGAGGTAGTGTTGATATTGTCCTGACAGAAAATTTTAAAGGCATCATTAACACTTTTCAGCAATTTCTAAAACTGATTAATAGAAAATTGTCATCGATGTGTCTTACGACTTTTGATTGGAAGCCGTGAGACAAAGAGGAAGGCAAGGGGGAAAGTGGAAAAGGATTGGAATTTGAATCAGAAGCTTAATGATGTAGGAGCCGTTTGACACGGGCAAGTTAATTTTGCCTCTCTAGGACTCAGTTGCTACCTCTGTGGAATTCTGTGGTTCAACTCATGGCAGGATCCAGCGGAAACATCACTGAATTTAGAGTTTAAAACCCAATTCAATCCCTACCTCTGCACCTTACTACCTGATTCATATTGTCCGAGTCATTTAACCTGTCTGGGCCTCAGTTTCCTCACCTGTGAGATTACGGGGCTGGAATTGAGGACTTACACGTCCCCTTCTGGATCTCAAAGTAGGAGCCTTCCAGATTTTACAGTTTATTACATTAATTAAAAGTACCTCTTGACAGCTTTTGTTCTTCCCTCATCTGTACTGACCAATACTTCCCTCTCTTCTCATGCCCCAATCAGAGGACTTATTACTTATTTATAAAGTAATGCAAGTGTTGCTTGGAAAAGTCACCGACCTGGACTGACCTCAAAGCGCATTCACGTCTCGGCTCCAAGCAGGCTTTTGTGAAGGGAGATGGGGGTAACAGAGGGGTTTTATGTCCCTCTTGCACCCTCCCCTTAGCAGTTATGAGTCTTTCCCTCCTTCCCACCCCCAAAACAAGGGCTGGAGTATAAGAGCCACCAGGGGCTGGGCTTTTCTTCGGAAAAGGGGAAGAGCCTGCAACAGGAGTCTGAAGGCATGGGTGCGAATCCAGCCATGCCTCGGATCCCGTTCTGTGTCTCCTGACCCCTCTTCCCTCAGACGGCATACCAGGACACACATAATATATACGTACACACGAACAGACAATACGGATACCTACACACACACATACACACACACGCTTGCTTACGCATACAGACAGACAATAAGGACACATACACACACGCTCGCTTACGCATACAGATAATACGGATACACACGCACACACACACATGACTTGCTTGCTTACGGTTTTTCCACGGTCCCACGATAGCCAGTCCACACAAGTCCCGGTCTCCAGGACCTACACTGAACGACGCCTGCGCACTCGCTAACATCCCGCACGGACTCTACTTCCCGGCAGCCTCAGCAGGTTTCATGCCCCACATTCCCAAGGGTTGTAAGGGCGGTGAACCACTCGATGTCGAATGGTCTTCTGGGAAACTGAGTCCGCGTCCCTGTGCCCCAGGACTCTAGTTTCTCTGGGAAATGTAGTCTTGGATTTCCTTCTGCGCAGGCTCAGAGAGGGCCGTGGTCCGAGGCAGCTCCGCAGAGCCGGCTTGTGAGAAGGGGTAAGGAGAACTTCTGCCTGGTGCCTGGGAGAAGGAAACGGATTTAGAAGCGAGGCGAAAGGCGAGGGGGTGGGGAACAGAGACTCGGTCACCATGGTAACCGCCACTTGTGGCTAGTGTTCTCTCAAGTCTCTTTCTGGAGCTGTCCTACTCAAAATGGGTACTGTCCTATCATCTGGTCCACCCCTGGCATTTACGGATGGGGAAACTGAGGCCCAGAGAGAGCTAGAAGGGAAGCAACTAACAGAAGGACTTAGTGTTAATCAGCTTCAGAGTCCGGACCTGAAGCCGAGACTGGCCCCAGGCTGCCCAGGGAAGGGAAAAGCCTGGAGTCCCTTGGGGCCAAGACCCCTTCCACCCTTAGATTCTTTAAAAAAAAAAAATTTAAACATTTTCCCATTTATTTTCCGAACTTTGAAAAAACCAAATAAAACGAGCATTTCCATATACATTGTAATACAGTTAATTACAGAAGAAATTGAAAGTATTATGTTGGCATACTACTGTTTCTGAACTTCCTCCTCTCAGTACACAGGTTAAGACCACTCCTTATCCCAGAACAATACCCACGCACCTCTGCTTTGGCCCTGTGCTACTTTACATTTTTATCAAATATTTAAATAAGGACACAGGAGACATGCTTATCAAATGTACAAGTAACACAAAGCTGAAAGGGAGCCAACATGTCAGGATCGGGAAAAAATATGGATAGGCTAGCTTGACATTGGTTTGAGTCTAGTAAAATGAAATTTAATAGTACCAATCTTAGAGAGTTTCAGAAAATTAATGTTGCCAATATAAGATGGGAAATGTATGGCTAGACGAAAGTTCGCATAGAAAAGATCTAGAGATTTCAGTGGATTGCAAGCTCAACATGAGGCAACAGTGTGATACGGCAGTCAAAAAAAAAATTGTGATCTTGGGGTTACGAGAAGCACAGTGTCCAAGATCAGAGACATGATAGTCCTGCTACGCGTTGGCTCAGCTCTGAGGATGGAATACTGTCTTCAGTTCTAAGTGACACCTTTTAGGAAGGATATTGATAAGGTGGAGCCTATCCAGAGCATTGAGACAGCAAAGGGCCATGCCACATGTGAATGATTTAGATAGAGGAACTGGTGATGTTTGGTCTGGAGAAGACTTAGGGAAGACAAAATAGCAGTTGGTTCTTAAGTATTTGAAAAATTGTCACTTAGAAGAGGGATTAAATTTACTCTGTTTGGCCCCAGATGGCAAAACTAGGAGGAATGGGTGGAAGATGCAGTGGTAGACTGCAGGAAAATTATATGGAGAAAAAATCAGGAAAAAATTAAGAATTAAAACTCTCCAAAAGTTGAATTTGCCATGTCAGGCCTTAGGTGAATCTCCCTCTTGGAGGGTCTTCAGGCAAATGTTGCATGATCAGTTGCTGAGAATATGGTGAGATTCTTATTCCTTTACTGGTTAGACTAGATAGACCAAGGTTCTGTCCATCTCTAAGATAATCCTATAAGCTGCTGAGCACAGCGGGGTAAGATCAATGACAGCTTTGTGCAAGGCAGACTGCATGAAAGAACTTTAAGAGAGGAAGACCACTTATGCAGTCTCCCACGCAGTCTGCCTTACACACTGCTGTCATTTTGTGAGGGACATTGTCCTACTTATGTTCTCCGTTGATATTTACGAGATAGTCATCATTCCTTGGGAATACTTAGTAGCTTTTAGTTTCTTCTTTAAGTAATTTCATGTTTATATTACACTTTGATGTGCAGACAGCATTATATAGTTTTCTTTTTTATTTTGGCTTCATCTCTGAATCTATAGCTTTCATTCAACTTGTTGGAACTTTACTTTTAGTGTGCCTTTTTTTGAAACAAGTAATTTTTTGTGTGTGTGGGAAGAAAGGAAACTTTTTTGAAAATTTCTTTTCAGGGTTTCTAGACTACTATATTTATTGCTGGTATTTGTATTGATGTTTTTAGGAGAGTGTTGAGGACATAGACTCCCTTTCAACTTTTAACTCCTCAATCTTCCCGGACATCCCCAACTCAAGTATTTGTGTGTTCAATGTGTTGTGCGTTAACAGATTTAAACAGGTATCTGAGGCGGGGTATTCTAAAAGTCACATTTCAGTATTTGAGTATCTGAGGTCAGATTCATACAGTACACATAGATGACACACCCAACAGGTTTGGTACCAAAAAGGAGAAAACAAAAATTAGCCGGAAGGGGAAGTAGATATGAAATTTAAAATAAAATCAATTTTAAACCTTTATGAGATTTACTGTCCATACTCTGACTCTTTTAACAAACTGACAAGTCTTACTGAAGTTTTACCCAAGAGCATTATATTCCCAGGATTTCTCTCTGGCACACCATCTTTGATGCTGCTACAAAAAGTTTCATCCCTTACACTATAAATAAGGTTTTCTCTCTAGTTGAGGTCCTTTGACACAGAGAAATGGATAAACGTTGAGAGATTTTTCCCACATTCACAGAGCTTTTCTTCTAGTACAAATTTTCACGAATAGTAAGGGATGAAGAATTTAGGAAGTGTTTTTCATATTTATTACATTTTTAGAGACTTTCTGCCGTGTGAATCATCCTATGTCTCATAATGCCAGTTCTATGTCGGAAAGCTTTCCCACATTCACTGCATTTATAAGGTTTTTCTCCAGTATGAATTCTCTCATGTTCAGTGAGGGATGAATGTTTAGAGAAGGCTTTCCCACATTTATCACATTCATAGGGCTTCTCTTCAGTATGAATTCTCTGATGTAGAGAAAGAGATGAATGTCTAGCAAAAGCTTTCTCACATTTATCACATTCATAGGGCTTCTCTCCAGTATGAGTTCTCTTATGAACATCAAGGGATGAGGGATTTAAGAACGGCTTTCCACATTCACTACATTTATAGGGACTTTCTCCTGTGTGAGTCAACTGATGTCTCATAAGGCCACTTTTATGTCTGAAAGCTTGCCCACATTCGTTACATTCATAAGGCTTCTCTCCAGTATGAATTCTCTCATGTTCAGTAAGAGATGAATGTTTAGAGAAAGCTTTTCCACATTCACATTTATATGGCTTTTCTCCAGTATGAATTCGCCTATGTACGGTAAGATATGAATGGTTCAAGAAGGCTTTCCCACAATCTTTACATACATAAGGCTTCTCTCCAGTATGTGCTAGCTGGTGTCGAGTAAGATTACATTTCCAACTAAACAGTTTCCCACATTCCTTACATTCAAAGGGACTCTCCCTAGTGTGACTTCTCTGATGTGGAGTAAGACATGAGCAGTCAAAGAAGGATTTCCCACATGTGTGGCATTCATGGCCTCTATCCTTAGTGGGGTTTTCTTGGTAGGTGATTAACACTTGACCGGAATCTCTCCCATGGGAAAGGGATGTTTCCCATGTCTTGCCTTTAGATTTTTCTTTCTTTCTATCCAATGTGCATTCAGGTACATAAACTCCACCAAATGCAAGTTCTAATGGAACCATTACTATCCCTGGTGATTCTATCTCTTCAGAAATGTTTGGCTTTGGAGATGATTTCTGAGGCTCAGGTCGACTCTCCCAGCCTGAAACTAAGAAAAAAGACAAATAACAATTTTTGTGTGGGAAGAAAGAGAATAATGAAATTGAAAGCCATGCCAATGAGACAAATGGGCAGTTCTCAAAAACACACATGTAATTTAGACAGAACCATAGGATCAAAGATTTAGAGATGGAAGGGAACTTAGATATCACTGAATCCAAACTCTTCATTTTATAGCAGAGTAATATGCTCAGAGTTATAAAACTAGTAAGTGTTTTTGAGGTCGGATTCAAAACCAGGTCTTCCTGACTCCAATTTCAAGGTCCTATCTACTATGCCAAGCTGCCTCTCACTAAGGAAGCTGGCTCACTAAGGAAGTTGAAGGAGGTCAGCTAGCTCACTAAGTAAGCTGGTCAGAGGACCCATCCAAAAGCATACTAAGGTTCATCAGAGAAATGCGTTGTACGGAAGAAATGCTGATGAGTAGGAAGTAAAGGAATGAATAGGATATTGGATGAAATTTGGGAAATTGAACTTTTAGTGAATAGGGAATGGTCATCCCAGGAAGGAAGAAGAGCTGGTAGGTGGTAAAGGATACACATGAAAAGGGAAGAAGATTCATAATTGAAAAAAAGGTGATACTTCACTTTAGGAAAAAAAGGAAAGCTAGCTTTCTGTTCTGGGTTGTTAATGGCAATAACATTTGCAGTAAGTCTTGAGACCACTGAAAATAGCCCCTTTTCACCAAACCGCTAAGCTGAACTTTCAGTGATTTCTATATTTTTGATTCATAATCACTCACCTGAAGAATTTTTTGGCAACTCTTGTTCTTTAATTCTTGGCAGATTAAGAATCCATGGATCTTTGCCTTGTTCTAATTGGAAGATCACATCAGGTTTAGATATGGAAAACCCTGTTTGTGGGGAAAGAAATATTAACATTAGCCAACATTTATATGGCACCTTAATCTTTGCAAACACTTTGCATATATTGTCGTCAACCCTGTGAGACGAGTACTACAGGTATTCCTATCTCCATTTCCCAAAGAAACTGGTTTAGAGAGATTATGACCTTCCTTCCCATATGAAGAGTTATTGGCCTAAGGATAAAGAATTGTCTACACAGTCTACACAGACTCACTCATACACAGATTCATTAGCACCTTATGCTGGTATTTCCACTCACTCCTCACACTTTGTGTACAATGTTTTCATACTTATTGTGATGGAAATAACATTTCATTTCCCAGTAGGAAAATATCTCTAGACCACCACACACTGAAAACATTCTCATTATCAGACTCTGAGGCACTTCTGATTTCCCATGGTTTGGCTGCCTTCACATTCACAAGGCTCTCAGATTTTCATCTGTGTTGGGGTGCCAGCCCCACAGTCATAGAGTTCCCACGTAGAATTAATCTTTTGCCTTTTCCATGAGAAATCCATTCTTAACTCTTTGCTGTACCAACTGTCCATTCTCTTTTTAACCTCTTGAAAACAAAGAATTCTATTTCTAATTTCTTCGTGACTCAAACACTATACATTTCTGCATGTTGCCTATTCCTATTATTCAAGTAAGGGAACATTTTGACTATTTTTTTAAAAATTTAAACAAAAATTATTAGAGAGGGGCAGCTAGGTGGCACAGTGAGTAGAGCACAGGCTCTGGAGTCAGGAGGACCTGAGTTCAAATCCAGCCTCAGACATTTGACACACTTACTGTGTGACCTTGGCAAGTTACTTAACCCCAATCGCCCTGCCTTCCCCCCTCCAAAAAAAAACCTATTAGGGAACAATAATCAAAGATGGATGTATATACATAACCTTTTCCTTCCCCATAAGTATCTGGCTGCTTTACCCTGGCAACCTCTATTCTAATACTTTGCCCTCAAAAGCAGAGAATGAAAACATAGACTCATATAATGTCAGAACTGGAATGTTACAACATGATCACTGAGTTCAACCCCCCTCATCTTAGAGGTAAAGGAAGGTAAAACCCAGGGAAGGGAACTGACTTGCTCATCATCATATGGCTAATAAGTGACAACGATGAGGCTTGAACCCAGGTGTTGGGACTCTTGAGAACACCAAGCTGCCTCCTCTTCCGCAAAGGAAATGACAGGAAAATCCAGAGAAGGAAGGGATTTCTGAAGGAAGTTCATGCTTTGTATTTCCAGAAGACAGCTATCTGCATTGAAATCTTGCATGAAAGGTCTTGACCTGCAGAAGCAAAGGACAGGGAAGATATAGCCTTATGACCAGAACCATGAAATTGCCTGTTTTCAACT
>CM053625.1:232244145-232297392 GCA_028646595.1 Phalanger gymnotis
TTGTAAAATGCGGACTATAACAGCGCTTTTCTCATAGGGTTGTTGTGAGGCTCAAAGGAGATATTCTATGTGAAGCACTTTTGAAATCTTAAAGCAGCATATAAATATTGGCAGTCGTCGTCTTGTTGCTGGTCCATTGAGACCACGGCGGGGCAGGGAAGTTTGGAAGGATGTCGGCGGACAGACGGCAGGTGAGCCGTGCACTTTGACAACATCGTAGGTACATCAGATGCCACTGAGTTCCACCCCCGCATTTTACATAGGGAACGGAACAGTACAGTAATTGGACCACGGTCACTCAGGGAACGTGCATCATAGGCTGCATTGGACCCCACGTCCTTTAGCTTGAGGGTCGGTGGCTTTTCCCCCCATCACACTTCTGTAAATTGTAAAGGGACCCCTTGTGTGGGGCAAGGGTCTACGGTAAGAGCATCCTCGTAGTTCGTTGTTCAGGTGTTACCTTTATGCCTCCTGCTAGGGTTTGGAGGAATGGGAGAGTGTGGGAGCAGGACTGTTCTTTCCCTTTCCTTTCACAGATGGAAAGACTAAGCCCAAGAGAGGGTGGGAAGTATTTTGCCCACGTTTTGCATAGCTAGTCGACTAGTTATAGAATCACGGAAATTTAGAGCTGGATGCTAAGTCAGCAGCCATGCAGTCTAACTCATGCTACTGGAAAAGGACTTCCCTCTACAATAGTTACCAAGTGACTTACTTGAAGACCTACAATGAGCTGGAACCAAAAACCTATAAGAAGCAATTCATTCTGCATCTGCCATCGAGCCTAAATTTTTCCAATTGCAGCTTTCTCTTGTTGTTGCTGGTTCTGACCTTTAGGTCCAAAGAGAGCCGACCCAAATTCTCAGGTGGTTCTATGATCTCATCAAGAAGTTGTTCCTTCCGACAGTGCAGATCGTAACGTGTCTGATCCCACTTATTCTTATAATGCCTGGCCACATCCTCTAAATTCAGGAAAGAGCAACATACTTTCACTTGATATTGTGACGTTACTAGTGGAGCCTATGGGCCTTCAAGTACGTATCCCTTGCTCTCATCTTGTGACCAGTTCATCTCCCTTTTCTGGTCATACATTTCTTTGATGGTATCTCCATCCTTTCTTCATAGATACCTATTTGTTGTGCTATGTAGCCTGCTCACTCCCACTGTCCTTCTCTAATGCCCTTTGAATGATACTTTTTTTTGGTGTCCAGTGACTCATAACCAAATAGTAGTAGTAGAATGGATGTTGGTATTAAAAAGACAAGTCTTCATTTTAGAGAACGGTTCGGGGTCCGTAGGGCAGCTAGGTGGGGTAGTGGATAGAGCGCCCTCCATTCAACAATGAATATTCTCACATCCCATCTTACTCTTCACATCTTAGTGACTTTGAACACTTGTAGATTATCATCTAAAACCTCATTCCCCACCCCCACCATCTAATTCTTCATTCCCACCCCCACCAACAAGCCTTCCCACCCCGGTTCAAGCAAACACTACCCAGCTCTTCTCCTGTGCCTTCTGGAATGTCTCTTCTATGGGCAAAAAATATACCTTCATCATAAATCTTTTCTTCTTCCACTTCTTCCTACTAGCTACTATTTCTGAAATCTGGCTCTCCTCTGATGACAACCCATCCCACCCCCTCCCCTGCCACCCTTTCAAGTATTGGCTGTGCTTTTACTCATTTTCCTCAACTCATGGGCCTAGGCAGGAAATTTGGAATATTCCTTGCTCCCTATGGCCACTTGCACTATCACTAAATAATTTCTCTTCTTCCTTTTAGGTTAATGCTATTCATATCTACCACCCAAACAAAATCCTGGTAGCTGTTGTCTATATTCTCTTTCCTTCCTTGATGAATTCGACATTTGACTTAGAGTTTTTCTCTCCTCCCCAACTCCTGCCCTCATACTGGGGGTCTTCAACACATGTATTTACTCTCCTTCAAACACTCTAACCACTCAGTTCCTCAACTTACTCACTACTCATGAGCTACTCTTCGACCCAACCTCAGCTACACAAAGATGTTCATACATCTTTATGTATGATCTCTCCAGTACTCACAAATGTACCACCTCTATGTTCAAGAATTCTGAAATCCCCCTATCTAACCATAATCTATTAGCTTTTCCCTTCTCCCTCTTCCTTCCCTCACAAAAACCTACTCTTCATCCACTCCACAACTTCCAATCACTTGACCCCTAAATTCTCTCCTAGGCTATCTCCCCTTCACTAACCACTCTCTCTTTTTCCCTATCTTGACCCCTTGGTGAATCAATTCAACTATACACTGTCCTTGCCCTTGAATCTCTAGCCCCCTTATCATATCACTGACTAGGCATAGCCAAGCCTCAGCCTTGGATCACTTCTCACATCATTTGCTTCTACACCTGTGGCTGAACAAAGTTGGAGAAAATTATGCAATAATTCTGAACAGGTCCATTACAATCTCAACTGGGCTCTCACTGCTTCTAGGTAATCCTATTATACCTCCCTTATCAACTCACTTTCCCATTCTTCACATTGGCTCTCCCAAACCTTTTTGTCCCTCCTCAAACCTTCTATGTCTCCCCCTTCCCCTACTCTCTCAGCTAAGACCCAGACTTGTATTTTACAGAAAAAAAAATTGATGCTATTCACTGTGAATTCCTTCCTTTCCCCTTTTCCTCATCTCTCTCAGGTGCCTTGTCACATTTTCCTCCTTCATTCCTGTCTCACACAATGAAGTAGCCTCACTCCTTACCAGAGCTTACCCCTTACTTGTTCAAGCAATCCCATTCCATCCCATCTCCTCTTAACAGTTCACCCCTGTCACCCCCTTCCACTTATTTTCAATTTCTTCCTGTCTGACTCATTCCCCACTGTTTATAACCATGCCCATGTCTCCCTGATCCCCGCCCCCCCAAAAAACAAAACCCTCTTGATGCTTCCAACCCCACTATCATCCTATATCTCTTATGGCCTTTCTAGCTAAATTCTTTGAAAAAGCCATCTATGATAGATGCCTCCAATTTTTCTCCTCTTTCTTCTTATAACCCAGCTTCCAACCTCACCATCCCACCAAAACTTCTCTCTCCAAAGTTACCAATGATCTCTCAATCTCAACCTCTCTCCTTGACATTGTTAATCACCCTCTCCTCATTGGTACTCTCTTCTTTCTAGTTTTATGGGACACCACTGTCTCCTGGTTCTCCTCCAACATATTTGACCACTCCTCAGTCTCCTTTGGGGGATCCTCCTCCAAAGCATGCCTCCTAACCATAGGTGTCCCTTGGAGTCCTGTCCTGGGTTTTCTTCTCTCCCCCTTACTTCACTTGGTGATCTTATCACCTCCCATGGAGTTAATTACCAACTCTATGCTGATGATTCTCAAATCTACCTATCCTGTTTGAGTCTCTCTGCTGATCTCTAGTCTTACATCACCAACTGCCTTTCAGATATTTCACACCGGATTAAAAACGTTGAGTCCAGTCAATTTGTTCCAAGTGCATGTAATTATTCTCATGTAGTTCATATCTTTTCATCTCATTAAGCAGCATAGCATAGCAGACTATCAAAACTAGCATAAGGAATGGAGTTGAGATTACACTGGTATAGGGACCCCTACCCCCCCACCCCCGGCCACTTGAGGAAACTCCTTCTACCAACGTAAGCCAGCACCTTGTCTGCAGAGAAGAGAGTTGCCTAAAGCACTGAGAGCTCGGCTTCTCCAGGGTCACACAGCCACTATGTGTCACAGGGGGGACTTGGATCCACATCTTCCTGGCTCTGAGGCTAGCTATCAGCTTTGCACTCCACATGCTATTAGGCACTTACCAATAATGTTCATTAGAGATTTTCTGTTAAGCCAGTTCACAATGGTCAACTGGAAGAAAAGGGCTCATAAAATACAGGAAGATAATTTTATTAAAATGTTTGCATATTATGCAAATAAGGGAAAAATCAGAAGATTTGGTAAGGAATTCAGAAAAAAGTAAAGAATATGCTACATATTGAAGAGGGGATTTTAGGTCACTGGTTGGCAATCCTAAAGCACCATTTTAAAATTCAGTATAAAATCAAGCCATTTGTATTCATCTCAAGGGACTTCAGTTATTCCAAGGATCTTAGAACATATTTTCATGTTTAACTTGGTCTCAGAGCATAGTTTTACAGGATACATTTGGAGGCATTAGTATGCCATGAGTTGCAAGTTTACAATTAAGTTGTGATTTGTAATTCTATTGACTAACCTTCACTGTGATCTGGATGTGTCTGGAATGGGCCGGTCCAGCTACGATGGCCACAATGCATTCCATAATGTCTGGAGACCTCTGCTAGCTAGTTGTGAAAGCTCATTAGGCTAGGTAAATTCTGTGTAAGGATTGATCTTTCAGAGGTGATGACTAAATTACAACAAAATCACTCATTTAGAAACTGCCGTTAACGTACAGAAATCGGTCAATCCCCTTTTTCAAATTATTCCTTCAGATCCTAACATAATATTAGTTCAGCATCAAAAATATTTTGCAATTTCTGAATTTATTCAACTCATTTATTAAAATCACAGAGTTAATTTTGGGAGGTAGCATGGCACATGAAAAGAAGCCTGGATTAAGAATGACAAGTCCTGGGTTCCAAAACTTCCTCTAATTTGGTTGTGTGGTAAATTAGATGTGTTCCTAAGCCTACAAGAGTATCTTATGAAGTCTGGCCAATTATCTGGAAGCTCCTTTTAAAGAGTTTTCTATAAAATTTTGATTCTATGTAGTCCTTTAATTTTTCAATTCGAGATCTGTCCCGATTTCATTCAGTATCTTAATTTGTAGGTAATCCCCTCACCCTAATTTAAAGGATAATATTACAGGATACTTATCACATGCCTATCTTACTCTTCCCCTTCTGGATATTCTCTAAATCCCACAACCCTGCTACACACTAAACCTTTTCTTGAAGAGGATGGAGAGGAAGAACATGGAAAGAAAAAAAGTCTTTGTTTTTTCTACTTAAAGCCAAGGGAAATTTTTTGGTTGATTTGAAACTGCACAGGAGAGGGAACTGTTGGACCACCACACACTTCCTACCTCAACTCCAAACCATCAAACCTACTGGTAGCCACTTGGTGACCGGGTCAAAATTACACCGACAAATACGAAAACATCAGAGCTTTATTTGTACAACTAAGCTGGTTGTGGACTAGAGGTAGGTGAATATGGCCTGTAATTGCAGGTGATGGTTTCTATGCCAACTTCTAAAACAACAGAATAAATGAAAAAATTCTTGTTTCAAAAGAGCTAGTTTGAGATTGTCATTAGTAGAAGGAAAAACACTCACTGGGATCTGAAATGAGTTCATATAGAGAAAACCATAGCCCAAATTTAAACCTGGAATGTAACAGATGATATTCTAACTGAATATAAATTTGCCTAAAGCCTTGGGGGTTATTTTTTATAATGTTTTCTAGTCATCCATCATTGGGACTCACCTTCACAGTCAAATATACAAGTGGGCCCAAGTATCAAACTAGTAACCACTGTCAATTTATTTTGGATTGTATGAAATCCCCACTGGAATTCAGCATAAAGTTGAAAAAAAATAAATGAACTGTAAAAGAAAGCTGTATCCCAGAAAGGCAAAAGCAGGTAGAACTTCTAATGTTAGTAAAACTAGATCCAACACTCTGGGAAAGTTATACTTAAACACATGGGCATGTTTGGTATTACAAGGCTTCTATGAACAAACTAAAATCACCATACAGCATTTAGTGAGAATTTCTCAGTGTCTAAGGGTATGATTTTTCCTAATATCTACTTGAAACAATTCATTCATAAAGTAAACAAACCAATGCTGCAGAAGAGTTGTCAACTATATATACATATATATATATATTCAACATCAGATAAACAATCATTTATAAAAAGTATTTACAAAGAAAAAAGAAACCTTTTTTACATTTTTTTAGTAAGATTTGCATCTCTTTGAAAACTAGCAAGGAAAGTAGAGAGAAATGCTTAATTTGTACACTAAACAGAAAAGTAAAAAACAAACATTTATGTAAAACAATCTCACAAAGAAAATATTGGCATTTCAAATTAAAACAAATGCACTGTACTTTATATACAAGTGTGTGTTTACGGTGTTAAATAAACTCTAGAGTTCATGTGTTCTGATTTTACTCTGCAGAATCAGAGTTGGAGAAATAGTCATCTTGTTCTTCTTCATCAAAATTCAATTTTGTCGTATGACTGAAGAGTTTTCCAATATCAGATTTAAGTCCTGTAACTGAAAGAGTTTTATGGAAAAGGATTAACAATTTTGTAAATGCAAATAATGTAAATTTTTAAATATGGCAATACAACATTTCTAAGAAATAGAATGATAAATCTGTTCAATTGAGAGCAACACATGATGGTTAATTCAAATACAGGATTGTACTTTAGATCTCTGCCATAAACAGTAAAAAATATAGATCCCAGAATCAAAGGATTTCAGAATTAGAAGTGACATCAGAGGTCATTTTTAGCCCAACCCATTTCTGAACAAAATCCCCCTCTCTACAACATACCTAATAAGAAGTCATGCAGCCTTTGCTCAAAGACCTCCTGTGTCTTGAGGGAGCCCATTCCCCTTCTAAAGAGCACTGATTAGATTTGATACAAAGTTCTAGCCTGTCAAGATCTTTTTGGAACCTAATGCTGTCAGCCAAAATGTTGGCTAGCCCACTTAGCTTGGTTTTAGCTGTAAATTTAATATGGATGCCATCTACATCTTCAATAGAGATGTTAATTAGTACAGGGATAAATCCTGATTCTTGGAAGGATTCTACTCCAGATTGCTAGGAAACCATTCATTAATTTTAGTCTGGCCATTCAAACAATTCCCAATCCACCCAAAGGTATTTTACCATCTCACACCACTAGGCTTGCCTGAACACACCGTATACCCCTACCACAGGCTGGCCACGCTGTCCAAACGCCAAACATGTATGCTTGCCAAGAAGACTATTTTATGGAAAATTCATACAGGGCAAGCGCTCATATGGTGGTCAGAAGAAGCAATACAAGGATATTGTCAAAGTCTCTGTCAAGAACTTCAGAACTGATTGTGTGACATGGGAAACATGGGTACAGGAACCTCACAGCATGACATGCCCTCATCGGAGAAGACGCTGTGCTCTATGAGCAAAGCAGAATTGAAGATAGCTCAAAAAAAACAATACAAGATCTGAAAATTTAGAGAATCCACCCCAAACGTTCACACGGATGATTTGTGCCCCACCGGTAGCAGAGCATCCTGAGCTCATTTTGTTCTCATCAGCCACGGCTGGATGCACTGTCACTTGACTTTTAACAAGGTGATTTCATTTTGGTCCTCTTCGAGAACAGACAACAATAAGGCCACATTTCTCTCCCCATCTTTCCACAAGAACAGTATGAGAGACTGTCAAATGCTTTGCAGAAGTCTAGGTAAACTACAAGATACACTCGATAGCCCAGAGACAGGTAATAACTCTCAAAAAACCCCGTAAGGTTAAGCTCTGCAAGCTCTTGATGATCATCACTTCCTAGGCACTCATAGTGCAGTCTAAAATTTTGCCAGGAATCCAAGCCAAACTCATTGATCTACAGTTTGTAGCCTCTATTCTTCTTTTGGAAAACTAGTGCTTTTGCTCTTCTCAAATCCTGTTGTACCTGTTTCTCCATCATTTTTCAAAGCTCACTACCTAGTTCAAGAGTCACATTTTCAAGTTTTTTCACTATCTTGAAATGGAATTCATCTGGGCTTGAAGATTCAAGTCATCAAGGGCAGTAGCTAGATACTCTCTTACTATGTCCCTACTTATTTTAAATATCAAGTCCCTATCATCCATTTTCTTCTGTCCTTTTCAGTCAAAAGGTTATTCTCCTTGTCAGGGAAAATAGAAGCAAAGTAAAAGTTAAGCGGCTTTCATCCATTATTATTATTCATTCCATCAACCCTGAGCATCCCCCCTCCCCCCACTTTTCCCAACATATGTAAAAAACAAAACAAAAACTCCTTCATATTTTTAACTTTCCCTATCAGCTTGAACTTATTCTGAGCTCTGGCATACTTGACACTCTTTTCACAAGGTCATCTCAAAAGCATGGTAAAATGTCATGAAGTATATGTGCCTTAAGCATATCTGTTTTTTTTTTTTGCATATCTGTTTTAAAGGCTATTAAAACCTCTTCACTTTTTAGGAAGGGAGCACTAAAATGCTAACTTAGTCCTTCTTTCATACAACACTATATGAAATGTTACTGACCTTTGTTAAACTGAGCTCTTCTAGATGTTGGAGTTGTAAAATCAGATCCAACCTAAAAAGAATCACAAAACTTCAGAATTGGACAGGACCAGGGGCCATCTAATCCAACTTACACCCAAATAGGAATTCTCTCTAACACATACCCAACCAAGGATTTTTTGCATAAAGATCACTAGTAAATGGGGAACCTACTATGTCCTGAGGCAGCCTATCCATTTTTTAAATTTTATTTTGAATAATTCCATTTGTTAGGAATTGGTTTTCATTTTAATAACACAGTATACTTTACTAAATTTACTATGATAAACAATTAATATAAAGGTGATTATGCTTGCACTCATAAACTTATAGTAGTTTTCTGAATGTATTAACTGCTCAATCCACTAAATTAACTGA
Source organism: Phalanger gymnotis (assembly GCA_028646595.1). Classification (NCBI taxonomy): domain Eukaryota; kingdom Metazoa; phylum Chordata; class Mammalia; order Diprotodontia; family Phalangeridae; genus Phalanger; species Phalanger gymnotis. The sequence continues at coordinate 232,252,805 of CM053625.1, forward strand.
TACCTTAGAAGAGTTAATTCGGCTTCAATACATTAACTTCATTTGCTAGGAACTTAAAGAATTTATTATTTTAATGATAGTTTGAATAAAAAGAGTAAATAAATAAATCTCAAACAAAAGGCTAATATCTTAAGAATAAGAAGTTGCTGGCATAGAGCACTACACTGGAGATAAGCTCTTCAAAGTCTCTGCCAATACAAAATAGTATTTATAAGAGATGGGAAAATGGAGTCTAAGGCAACAAGGTTTAGTAGACTTTCAGTAATTATAAGGCATTTTAGGTTAAAATGAAATCTAAAAGTAGTCTGTGTAGTTCCAGAAGCAACATTTTAGAACTTGGAAAGCCCTTTCAGATCAATGAGGCCAACCCTTTCATTTTATACAAGAAAGCAAAAGGTCAGAAAGTGATGTGCCAAGTTGGTGGTAGATTGTAGGTCATGCTGAGAGTCAATGGCAAAGCCAGGCCTAAGGTCCAGACTTACCTAACTTTCATTTTAGTGTTTTCTGTATCATACATGACATTGATTCTTAGCCTAAGTGAACAATATCCATATTTTTTTCCTTATCAAAAAACAAAAGTTTTCATTTTTCATAGGAAAAAAGTAAAAAAGGATTTTAGAAAAATCTGAGTTTTGTCTACTTCTTAAAGAATGACTATGGCTTTCTTTTGACATGCTTAAAGAAGCTCAACCAGCCTCAAAACTGGCTTCAAAACCAACTATTCCATTGTATCATTAATGTATTTTTGCCTAATGGGAAGGTCTTTCCCATCTATTAACAGGCCCATGTGATCTGCTTAAGTCACATGGAAGCCTAAGTCACATGAAGCCTGTGGTGGGAGGAGCTTGCTGAATGGGTAGAACTGAGAAGGAAGGAAGTTGGTCAGAGCAGTTGGAGTGGGGAGAGAGAGAGAGGGAGAGAGAGAGAGAAAGAAAGAAGGCAGGCAGCTAGCTAGCTGTGAGTGTTCCTTTGTAGGAAGGCCCTAGTAAGGGGAAAGCTTGGGAGTGGTGGTGGCCCCTGCATTGTTACTGTGCATAGACTTCTTTGTTGCTACCATGGATTTGGCTTTCTGGTGTTTGAATAAATGTTTTGGTTCTGTTTTCCATGAATAAAGGAAATTTGATTATTAATAATAAGAATAAAAAATGTTACCAGTTTCTTCTTGACATTGGCCCACACCATGCCACCATGACTTTTATTCTCCTTTTGCATTTGAAACACATATTTATCACAGTCTTTCCTGCAAAAATACAAATTAGCATTTCAAATGAACACAGATAACCCATGAGGTCTAAGTAGTTACAGAGCAACAGTTAAATGGACATGAATTTTAAATTGTTTTCAATCTAGAGAAAAATTTTCTCCTTATTTTTATAAAAGCATAGTATTCTTAAGCCCACAAACTAAATGTTTAACTCAGATTCTTAAAAGCACTACTTTGCACGTAGACATGCCAAAGCAACTTTTAGGAAATGACAATGTAATTTGAACTCTCAAAAGTTCTAATCATTCAATAAGCCTTTATCAAGTTTATAGTATACGCCAGACACTATACCAGGTACTGGGGGCATTAGTGGGCTGCAAGCTCAATGAATTACCAATATAACATGGTTACCAAAAAGTTAATGCAATCTTATACTCTTATTAATAAAAACATAACATCCAGAACATGGAGTGCAATAGTCCCATTATATTCTGCACTGATCAGTCAATAGCTAGAATACTGTGTTCAATTTTGGATGCTGGTTTCACAAGGTACACTAAAAAACAGGAATCTGTTAAGGAAGACAACTCTGATGATTATAGGTCTTGACATTTAAAAAAATTTACTTTCTACCATCACTAGAAAATATACTTAAGCAAATAACATAGGTACCTAGTGAAGCAAAAAAGAAAAAAATTGGTATTACAACGACAAAAAAAGTACTTTAGTGATTAGGTCAAATGTGGGAGACAGAAATCTTATTTCCTGACCTCTGTCTTGTCAACTGACTTATGTCTCTATGTAGTTAAATTACTTTAATTGTATATGGAATAAAGAGGAACTTGGCTTGTTCTATTTTATTTTTCTTCTAAAGTTTTAAAAGACATATTCCTTACCCCGTATGTAAACCTATATTACCTGTTTACAGATTCCAGCATACCAGGGCTGACATGCTGACACTGGGGGGTTTTTGCCAAGGGATAAATAACTGAAGATGGAGTTGTTGGATCTCTGTCCATATGTAGGAAATCATCATCTTGACTGACTTCGAAATTTGGTAACTAGAAAATGATAATGACACATACATATCTTTCTTATTACCTCAGCATGTTTATGAGGAACCAATGGCAAGTACCCATATGACCAGAAAAGGAAGCATGGCTTGGTCACATAATGAGAATAAGAGACAATGGAAGGATGGCCCCAAACAATTTTAGAAGCCTTGAGAACTCTGATCCACCATGACACTGCCCGCCTCGTGACAGGGAGGCAATGGACTAATATGCAGAATAGATATGCATTTTTGGACATGGCCAATATAGACATTTGTTTTGCCTGTTTACTTGTGACAAAAATTACAAAGAGTAGGAGAGAAAAATCGAGTCTGATAATTAAAAACAAAATTTAGAATAGCCTAAGTGTTGCCTTGACAACTATGAAATATTAAAATACCTAGAAAAATGGTTCCCAATTTGTAGGATGCATATATGGCCTGGAGAGGGCAGGTAGAGAAAGAGTAAGAATCACTATAAGGGGTATAGATCATTAAGTAACAATGTAATAAATATGAAAAATAAGCCTCCTATAAATTGAATAAAAATTATCTGGGTAGTGGTGGTGTGTGTACGTAAATGAGGACTGAACCTGTAACTTCACTCAATTAGGGAACTCCCTCTACCATGCAGATGAGCACCTGCACTGCAACTCAAGTCTCAAGGGTGCTGCCCAGGGTACTAAAAAAGTTAAATGAGCTGCAGGTCTTCTTCACACTGTGGCTGGCTCTTTATCCACTATGCCATGCTGCCTCTCATCTATAGATGTTGATGTATTGTGATTATAAAATATAAACCATCTAAAAGCTACTGAATTTGTAACAGTTTTTCATTATATATTTTCAATTACCAAATGCTAATAGCACAATTATTATCATGTGGGGATTCCTGAAATTTTTTGATGTTAAAGAAGCATTCTCACACTTAAAGATTGGGTATCAACGGGGTTTCCAATATGCCTGATGCACTCACAATGAATTTATGAAAAGCCATGAAGACAACATACAGCTTGGGATGAATGACAACCTGCAGAGGTAGAAAGTACCAACCAAACTATTAGAGTATAAGGATTAATATTCATTTCTGTTCTTTTGGGTATCATGATAAAACATTTGATCTCATTCGTACTCTAATAATCTCAATGTTGGGTAAATGCCAGTTGGAATTAATAGTTACCCGTGTGAAATATGATTTAAATTTATTTTATACATAAAATTTTATTTACCACTTTTGATTGTACATCATCTTTTATATCTTTATTTATTTATTTTATATCTCCTTTCCCCCTCCACCCCCCATGGCTTATCCCCTGTAGCAAAGAATATAAAATGAATGAATCAAAAACATTTATTAAGTGTCTATTATGTGCTAGTCACTGTGTTAAGGATACAAAAAGAGGCAAAAGGCAATCCCTACTTTCAAGAAACTTACACCCTAATGAAACAACATGCAAACAAATATCTACAAAGCAGCCTACACACAGGACAAATAGGAAATAATTAACAGAGGAAGGCATTAGGGATTTTAGCTGGGATTTAAAGGAAGCCAGGGAAGTCAATAGGCAGAGTTGAACAGGAAGAGCCTTTTAGACATGGTGGACAGCAGCCAGAGAAAATGTCCAGAGTCAAGAGATGAAATGTCTTGTTCACAGAACAGCCAGGAGGCCAGTGTCAGTGGACTGAAGGGTATATGGCAGGGTATACGGTGGAAGAAGGCTGAAAAGGTAGGAGGGACTGGTCAGGAAGGGCTTTGAATGCCAAATAGAGCATTTTTTGTATTTGATCTTGCAGGCAATAGGGAGGCACTGGAGTTTATTGATGGTGTTGGGGGGAGGTGACATGATCTGATCTGCACTTTAGGCAAAGCAGTCTAGTGGCCAAATGGAGTGTGGATTGGAATGGGGAGAGACTTGAGGCGGAGAGACCCACCAGCAGGCTATTGCAATAGTTCAGGTATTAGATGAGGGCCTTCACTAGAGTAGTGGCAGTATCAGAGGAAAGAAGGGGGAGTATTCAAGAGGTGTTGCAAAGGTAAAATTGACAGGTTTTGGTAATAGATCAGATCTGGGGGATGAGAGACAGAGAAGAGTCAAGCATGACTCTTACATGGTGAGCCTGAGGGACTGGGAAGACAGTGTTGCCCTCTAAAATAATAGAGAAGGTAGGGAGAGTGTTTAGGAGGAAAGATAAGTTCTGTTTTGGACATGGTGAGTTTTAATATGTCTACTGGACATCCAGTTTAAGATGTTTTAAATGTAGTTGGAGAAGTGAGATTGCAGGTTAGCAGAGAGACTAGTACAGGATAGGGAGATTTGAGAATCATCAGCATTAACTTCATGGAGGCTGATGAGAACACCAAGTGAAGTCATACAGAGATAAGAGAGCACAGGACAGAATCCTGAGGGATGCCTATGGTTACAGGGCATGACCTGCATGAGGATCTAACAAATTAGACTAAGAAGGAATGGTCAGATAGGTAGGAGGAGAACCAGGAGGAGAGAGGGTGTCCTGAAAACCGAGAGAAGAGAGTATCAAGGAGAGAGTTAGTAGCAGCCTCAAAAGCTGCAGAGAGGTCAAGGAGAATGATGATTGGGTAAAGGCCACTGCATTTGGCAATTAAGAGATCATTGGTAACACTGAGGAGAGCAGCTTTGGTGGAATAAGGCTGGAAGAGAATAAGAGGAGAGTAAGTGGAGCCACTTATTGTAGACAGTCTTTTCAAGAAGTTTAGCTACAAAGGGCGGAAGATATGTAGGACAGATAGTTGTAGGGGATGAAAAGGGGTGGGATAGAAAGCTGTTCTGCAAAACTAACCAACCTTTGAACGGAATCTGAGGGTACATACACTGGTCCACACCTAAAGTATCTCACCTCAAGCATGTACTTCCAATGTGTATAAATATATGCTGTCTGGAACACTGTGGTTTCTAGTAAAAAGGATATATTACATTCTGTTTAAAAAGTGCTCAAGGAAAATTAGCACATTAGTACAAGTGGCAGATTTATATTGAGAGAAATGATTACTAAGGAATCAATTATTTAAATTAACTTTTCCAACCTGTAGGTTTGTTCAAAAGAATGCATGCATTTTATGAGTCAGATGTATATAAGGTTGAGGACTCTTGGATTAGGAATTTGTTTTGGGGATTAGAGAAGTCATCTTTGGGTCAAAATCTAGCAAGAGAAAAAGAGAACTTTTCAAGCTTCAAAATTACCCCTGGGGACACAGGAAATAATCAGGCTTAATGTCACTTTTTAATTTCATTATCTTCTTCCTTTAGTATTAGCTCCTCTTGATAAGTCAAAGCATATGTCCGGGAAAGGATAATGAAGGTGTACCCCAGAGGGTGCAACCCAAGGAAGCTCAAAATTGGAGGGGTGAGAATTATTAGTGTCTCTGGCAGGTCAGTCTAAAAACTGCCTCTGAGCCCAAGGTAAAGGGAAAAGGGTGTGTGGGTGTGTGTGTTTGCATTCTCACATATGTGTATAAAAATTAACAGTCACAGATATTAACATTAGTCCTTTTACATAATTACCTTCAATTCCCAATTAGATGTACTCTAGCAAGCTATGGAAGATATGGCCTTCAATAATCCACTTTAGCTAAGTCTGCTGCTTATTTGAAACCCCAGTCCAATGGTTGGCAAACTGTAGGCCAAATATGACCAGCTGCCTGTTTTTGTATAGCTCGAGAGTTAAGAATAGTTTTTACATATTAAAACAAAGTTTTGTTGTATTTAAACATGTAAAAACCATTTTTAGCTAGCTGGTCAGACAGAAACAGGCTGCAGCCTAGATACGGCCCTTGGGCAGTAGTTTGTCAACCCCCGTTCTCATCTAAATAGTGCCAAATACTAATTGTATACAAAAACAAAAGTTTAAAAAGTCATTTAAAATTCCATCTTCCCCGTTTAAAATTATTACCTGTATTCTTTGATTATGCAGAGGTGATCCACTGAACATATCATCATGATCATCCTTAGGCAGCTGTTCTAGGAAATCTCTCATCTGCTGTTTTCTTTTTAGAGTTCCCACTCTGGCAGTTATCTTTACAGGTTGGTTTGTATCAGTATCAACTCCTGTGCCTTAGATTCATGCAAAGATTTTGGTAAGAATTTGATCAGTCATGCTATTTGGGCTGGAAAGTTAGTAACTTTAATAAAATCTCAAGTTTGCATACACATATAGTAAACTCAGTTTCTGATGATTTGCTGTTCCTTAAATACACTACTCTCTAAGTTTGGTATTCTACTAATGCTGTGGCCTACAGTTAGGGAGCTGAAAGGCAGAAAACAAGGACTGTGTAAGATTTCAGCAAAGGAGTAGATATCAGCAAGAAGAATGTAAAATTCTTCATAAACTGTAAAGCACTAAATAATTACCAGTGATTGTTATTATCATTTTCAAAATGGAACAAAGATTAATAGGGTCCTTATTCATATTATGCAAATGGTTACATTCAGATGTTTTAATTATGTTGATAATTAGTTACCACCAGAAAACCACCAAGAAGGTGTCTAAGCTACTGATTTTACTGTGGTATAAAACATTAAATTATAGTAGAGCCATGAGGTAAAGTTTGAGTATCATTATACCCAATCAATATTTATTGAATGCCTACTATGTGTAAAGCACTGTGCTAAGGGCTGGGGGTACAAAAAAAGGGCAGATCTTGACAACTCAAGGAGCTGACAATCTAATCTACTTCTGTCTTCTTAGACATCCAGGTAATTCTTAGCTTCTTGAACATTCCTGGGGGAGGGGTGATTTTCTTAGCACTGGGGAAAACTATTGGTTAAGTTCTAGTTATCCCAGACTGACTGTAGCTGCACAAAACAGTGGGCTAGACCTTCAGATGACTTGTGAACTACTATCTTCCTGGGTTAGTATATACAACTGGGGCTAAGAAAAGTCCTGTAGAGAAAATTCAAACTAAACTAGGCTTGCATAGCTGTGTAAATGGCTACCCTATGTAATCTGCCCTTTTGAGACCATGTAAACTCTACTACTGGACTGTGAGGTTACCATTTGGAACTTTGGGCCTGGGTACCATTTTCTTGATGGCACGTTTCCGAGAACCTCTTCCTTGGTGCTCTTCCATATGTTTCTTCTGGCATTGTTCGGTAGTCTGAGGACCCATAGCGGTGGCTACATTCAACCAGAAACCGTGCTTTTGTTTTGGCACAGATGACAAAGCCCTATAGAAGTCCAAAATCATATATGCTTTTTAAATCAAGAATGTTAAAATAGCCAAAGTTCAAATATGTGAAGATGAAGTAGAACTATCAAAACCTGAAGAATTATGTCAGCTTTCTAAACCCTATTTATCTATTTATAAATTATATAAATAGCTGATTCTCTCCCTTTTGTAAAATTGCCTCAGGAAAGCACCCTCTTCCTTAACTAACTACATTCCATTTAGTCAATTCCTTTTGTATTTTCCTTAGTGGTAAAAGGAACTAAGTAGTCATGCTTCCTTACAATAATCCTGCTCACACATGGAACCATTTATTAAACTTCCATTTTCTTTTGTATTGGATATTTTAAGATTTTCCTCGCAGATCCAATTAACCAACCCATTAAGCAGCTTTGTAGTCCTAACGTTATCTTTGTTTGTCCAGAACAAGGCACAGTACTCTAAATAAATATCTATTACTGTGTGAAGAGCTAGCTCCAGATTCCAACCTAATACAGATGAATTTCACTATTAGGCTTTCTTTCACTATTACTTTTTTTTTTGCCAAGGAAAAAGACAAAGTTTATTAAAGGTTCGCCATATTGGGTAGACTCTTAGGGAGCCTAAGCATTTGTGACGCTTATGCCAGCGGGCCAGATCAATCTGAGCTCAGCTACATTGAATCTGAGCCTCACTATTACTTTTTCATTTAAAGAACCAACATTTTAGGGAAAAGCCTCAACAAAAATTTAGAGAAATGAAAAAAGTAAAGTATTAAATCAAACTACTCACCCTTGAAACTTCTGTAACTCCTTCTCAGTACCATTACCCTCTTTAATTAAATCTGGAAAACACTCCAAAGGCTGATCCTTTGCTGTTCTAGATCCTATCACCTCTGCTGATGAAAACTTTTTCCTGTTACCAATCTTCTGAACAGTTTTGTTGGAAGAAGAGGTAGGTTTCTTTGTCTTGGAGTGAAAATCTTTATCGCTTTCTTCACTTTCTAATATCACTGGGCTTTTCCTAGTATCTTTCCTTTTGCATTTTGACTGATTAACCACAGTTTCCTTGGTATCCTTCTGCCTTGTTTTCATGCCAAGTTGAGCCTTCTTTCTGGATTCCTCTTCTGTTTCACTTTCATGACTAGAGACCTCTGTCACCCTGGTTTGAATTTTGTGGGACAAAATATTTCCAGAAGGTTCAATTCTCTTTAGTCTTAATGACTTTTTTATCTTTCTCTCAGAGTCAGAAGTAGAACTTTGCTCTTTTGGAGGTGATGACATTTTAATTTTCTGGTTGATGGTGACTGAAGCATATATGCCAGTATCTTCCTCATCCTCACTTTTGTGTACCAAGCCACTTCCAAATGTCTTTTCTAAAGACCTTAACAATTTATTGTTTTTATTTTTCCTCAAGTCAGATTTGTTGCCACCATTTTCTACTTTATCCTTTGGCAAAACAAGTTCAGAGACTTTTTTTATGGTGTCAGTGGACAAATTGTTATCTTTAAGCTTTTGCTCCAGTGTTTTTCTAGCATTCATTGGTGTCAACACAACAGTAAGTTTCTTTTTTACATTATTCATACATTCCATTTTTTCTGTGTCTGAAAGAAACTCTTCCCTTGAAGACTGTGTATCACTGGATTCAATCAACTCTTGGGTGACGTCTTTAGCTACTTTCTTTCTTACTTAAAAAAAAATTAGTCACACATTTATACATGCAAATTTAAATAAAAAAACACAAAAGTTTTAATGCATTTCATAGCTAGTAAATAAAATACATGATTCTTAAGAGGAAATATATTGTCCACCATATTAGTGTAATGCTTTTCAAAACCACATGTGGTACTGAGCAATATGCTATCATAGCACCTGAAGATAATACCCAAAAAAGGGATACCACTTTTTTCCTAATAAAACGAGATATGTAATATCCCTTAAGTCTATATTGATCTGAATGAATGAATAAAAAGCACTTATTAAGCATGCATACTATGTACAAAGCACCATACTAATCACTGGGGAAAGAAATTGAAGACAGTCTATTTTCTCAAAGAACTCACATTCTAATGGGGTAGACAGAACACACAGGAAGTTTCAGCTGCAAGGCAGATGGTAATTCATCTCCTTTAGTGTCATTTTCAATGATAAAATCCTACCAGGTTCTGATGATGAACCATGTGGACTATTATCATATTGTCAAAGTCAGTGTGATCTAGTTCTAAGTTACACAATATTTTAAAGGAAATTCAGTTTTATTACATTAAAATATATCTAGTAACTTGAAATGGCCTAAGAGCACGTTAAAAAGAAGTTCAAGGGAATTTGCCTTAATTAATTTGTAACAGATATTGTTAAAAGGTGATTGTGAAGAGCTTATTTTTTTTAGCAAACAGAAGTTGAATAGTTTTGCCTTTGCCTCACCACTAGCTATCATTTCCAATATAACTCAGTAGCAGTCCCCATCACTTCCTTTATCAAGATTTCCCAACATAAATTTAAAACGACATAAAACCCTTTTGTTGGTCTTAGTGTTTCATGGCCAGGCTGGCTCCTACTTCTCCCTATTTGTTTTTCTTCAGGCCCCTGTGTGAAACCATCCTTCATATCATGCCCAGTAACTATGGGCTGTATTGGGTTCTTTTGTCCTTTTTGTACTGTCTCACTGGGTGACCTCATCAGCCCCCTTAAATCCAACTATCATTTGCATGCAGATGACTCCCAGATCTAGATATCCAGCCCTTGCTTCCCTGCAGAACTCTAATCTCTCATCCCCAACTGTTGACTGGACAGTTGGAATTGGATTCCTGTAGGCATTTCAAATTTAATATATTCAAAACAGAACATTATGTTTTCCTTCACATCCTCCCTTCTTCTAAACTTCCGTATTGTGATAAAGGGTACCACTGTCTTTCCAGTACCCACGGTGGCAACTCCGATGTCAGTCTTGAAAATCCTCACTCCAACACTTGCCTGATATGTCCAATCTGTTGCTAAACCTTATTTCTATCTCCACATCTCTCATGTATACCTATCCCCTTCCTTCTACTCACTTTGTTTAGGCTCTTATAACCTCTTGCCATAACTACTGCAATAGGCTATTTAACCTCCAGGCTTCTCATCTTTCCCCAATCCAATCCATCTTCCACATAGCTATCACAGTGACTTTCCTAGTGGACATGACTACATCAACACCGCACCTTCATCAACTCCAGCACCTCCTAATTTTATAACTTATAGGATCAAATACAGACTCTTAAGCATTTAGTGCTCTTCATTACCTGACCTCTTCCTACCTCTCCAGTCTTTCCTCCACGCTTTCTATAGTATAGCCATATCGGCACACTTGTATTCCTCACACAGGACACTCCATCTCTCTTTTACTCTGCCTCATGGCTGGTATGCACGCTCAACTCACCTTTGATTCATGGAATCCTTGGTTCCCATCAAGCCCCAGCTTAAGCACTACCTTCTACATGAAACTTTTTCTGATTCTCCTAACTGATGGTGTCCTTCTCTCTAAAACTACCTTGTATATATTTTATATATGTTCTGCACATAATTATAGATGTGTATGTTGTATCCCTCACTAGAATGTAAATTCCTTTAAGGCAAGATCGTATATATAGAGGTAAAAAGGAACTCAGGGGTCGAGTCCCAACCCCTCATGTTTTAGTTAAGGAAACTGAGGCCAAAGTAGGTTAAGCAATTTGCCCTACATCATACAGGTGTTGAACGGATTCAATGATCTCCCCCTCCCTCCCCTCCTTTCTTTCCAAGCTCCACCTAATGGCCATATTTTGGGCCCTCCTGCTTTAGAGTGAATGTCAATGGTAACTGTTTCTCTTTGGAACAGCAACCCTGAGGGTCTTTCCCTCCCAGCTTGATTTTTTTTCTCATTAAAGGGGCCATGCCTTGACTCATTTCTTAAAGAGGCCTATTCACTGAATGGACGTTAGCTCACTCTACATGAGTACATGAAAAGGCCTTAGCATGAAAGCGCCTGGGTCTCCCATTGATTGTGTCCTGGGTCATCTCCAGGCATCCTGATGACTATCTGGTCACTGGACCCACATGGCTCTGGAGGAGAAAGTGAGGCTGGTGACCTTGCACAGCCCTCCCTCACTCAAATCCAAGTCAACTGTAAGTCATGTCATCATTTCCCTGATGTCATGGTCCTCTTCGAGAACAAGGGTCAAATACAACAACACTACAACATCATCATCATCATCATCAATGATCTTATTCCTCTCCAGCCTTAGCCCACCCTAAGCTTTAAATCCCAACTATTCCTTTAGGAATATGCTGTTTTTAAAACATCTGAGTTTTTTTCAACTAACAAAAATCAATCAATCAATAAATTAAGCTCTTACTATGTGCTGGGCATTACACTAAACACTGGGGATTTGAAAGACACTCCCTGCCCTCGAAGACCTTAAAATCTACTGAGGGAGGCAACAAATACATACAAAATACAGAATAAGTGGAAAATAACTGACAAAGGATGGGCAGCTAGGTGGTGTGCTGGGCCCAGAGTAAGGAAGAAATCTTCCTAAATTCAAATTTGGCCTTAGACACTTACTCGCTGTGTGACCCTGGTCAAGTTCCTTAGCTCTATTTGCCTCAGTCTCATTTGTAAAATGAGATGGAGAAGGAAGTGGCAAACCACTCCAGTATCTTGGCCATAAAAACTTTAAATGGGGTCATAAAAAGACAGACTGAAAAAAGACTCAATTAACAGAACGAAGGCACTAGAATTAAGAGGGATTGGGAAAGTTTTCCTGTAGATGATGAGATTTCAGTTGGGACTTAAAGAAAGCCAGGGAGGGCAGTAGGTGGAGTTGAGGGAGGAGGACATTCCAGGCGTGGACAGGCAGAGAAAGTTCCCAGAGAAAAGAGACAAAAGAGACGGAGTGTTGTTTCTGGAACAAATGGAAAGAAAGCCAAAGTCACAGGATCAGAGTACATGGTAGGGAGTAAGGTGTAAGAAGACTGGAAAAGTAGGAAGGGCTTTGTAAAGTCAGAGCATTTTGAATTTGGTCTTGGAGGCAATAGGGAGCCACTGGAGTTTATTGAGTAGGGGAGTGAGATGGTCAGATCTGCACTTTAGGAAAATCACTTAAGTGGATGAATGGAGGATGGACTGGAGCATGGAGACCTCAAGGTAGGCATGCAGTAATCCAGGCATGAGGTGATAAGGGCCTGCAGCAGAGTGGTGGCAGTATCAGGAGAGAAGGGTGCGTATTTGAGATACATTGAAAAGGTAAAACTGACAGGCCTTGGCAACAGATTGGATAAGGAAGGATGAGAGATAGTGAGGAGCTGGGGATGACTCCTAGATTGTGAGCCTGAAGAACTGGGAGGATGATTTTGCCCTCTACAGTAACAGGGAAGATAGGAGTGGGGGGAGGGCTTAGGGAAAAAGACAATACATTTTCTCTCTGTCTCCTCCCCCTCCCTCTAGGAAAAGGACATCCTTATAACAATATGAATAATCAAGCAAAACAGATTTCCATTTTGGCCGTGTCCAAAAAAGGGTCTCAATCTGTACCCTGTGTCCCTCTCAGGAACTGGGTAGCATATTTCATCTCTGGAATTATGGTTGAGGACCATGGCCCTTTAAATTCATTATTACCTGTCCTTGTTTCCATATTCTGGACATGCCTTTTAAAAAAAAAATCTATGTTAGTCAGTAGTTCCTTGTGCATACATAATGATTTCTAGACAACTTCTCTCTTTTTCTGCTCATCAGAAATTGTTTCTTTTCGTTGTCTCCAGAATGTCATTAGTTTCTCCTGGAGAAGTAGTGATAGTGTTGGGAGGAGTGGGGCATGCAGCGGTGCAGGTCTGTGTGTGTGTGTGTGTGTGTGTGTGTGTGTGTGTGTGTGTGCTTATTGAAGCATTTAAAAAAATGCACAGAAGGGTCAGAAACAAACACAGATAAGCAAACTGAAAGAAACATGTTGAATTATTATATATTTATTTTAAAAGCAAGCTGTATGTAGCACAGATTTGTGGCCTCTTTTTCTCTTCTATTTTGTATATAGAAATATTTTTTGGTGTTCATTAAATTCAGAATAAAATAAAACTTCCTTCTGGGCCAACTTTCCCTATAGAAACTTAAGTCTGTGTGGGGTCTTCTAACCATCTTTCTTCTAAATCCTTTGAAATCTGCTCTCTCTAACCAAGGATGTATACCCAGTTTTACTCTCTTCTATCATTAATTACAGGAAGGAGTGGTCATTTCTCCCCTACAATTCCTGCCACTTATATGTCAACAAAAGCAGTTTCTTCTTTTTGGTAAGAACCAGATATAGACTACCAGTTGTCTTTATGGGTTCCTCCACTTTTGGAGGGATGAAAGTATTATTGAGGAAAGTCAAAAACTAAAGCCCTCCCAAATTCTCCTCCAAGCAATTTTAAATAATGCCTCAAAATGAATTCTGGAGCAGCAAAACCCACAAAAGGACCAAAGTGAAAACTTTTCCAGCTCCAGACAACTTAGAAGGTCAGCAGGAAAGGTCTATTGCAGTGGGGTCAGAGTTGAGTGCAAGCCAGCTGCAGACCTTGGGGACAACTAAATCTGGAGATCATGGTTGGACAATTAGTCAGAAGGAGATTATAGGGGTCCCTTTGCTTGCAGTGGTACAGGACCCATATTTGGATTGGGGTCTCAGTTCTGTGTTACAGTTCCAGGGTGGGGAGCACTAACACACCGGAGCTTACAGCCACAAGGGTACAGGGACTCTGGTCACAGTTCTAGGCCAGAAAAGAGTGCTTGTGGTCACAGACCAGAGTACAGGCCAGGAGAGTAGTGAACACATCCCTTCTTAGATCATACCACCTTGGAAAAACTGAAAACTTACAGATCCCCAGAATACCTCTAAAAACAACAGCACAAAAACCTGAAGCTTGAGACAATATCCCCTCTACCCTAGGAACAGAGCCCAACTTTAACATCAAGTTAAAGTCAAGAAACAGGCTGGAAAAATTAGCAAACGACAACAAAAACCCTTAGCATAGAAAGTTATTATGGTGACAGGGAAGATCAAAACACAAACTCAGAAGAAGACAACAAAGTCAAAACAGTTACATCCAAAGCCTCAAGGAAAAACGAATTTTTAGGCTGAAAAAGAATTCCTGGAAGTGCTCAAAAAGGATTTTAAAAACCAAATAAAAGAAATAGAGAAAAAATTGAGAATCATGGAAGAAAATAATGAAAAAAGAGTCAACAGCTTGGTAAAGAAAGCACAAAGTAATATTGAAGAACATAACACCTTAAAAAAACAGAATAAGCCAAATAGTGAAAGACAAAAATCTACTGAAGAGAAGAACTCCTTAAAAAGTAGAGTTGGCCAAATGAAAAAGGAGGTACATTAAGAAAACAATTCTTTAAAAATTAGAATTGGCCAAGTGGAAGCTAATGCTGCATGAGACATCAGGAAATAATAAAACAAAATCAAAAGAATGAAAAACTAGAAAAAAACAAAGTGAAATATCTCAATGGAAAAAAATGACCTGGAAAGTAGACTGAGGCAAGATTATTTAAGAATTATTGGACTATTTGGAAGTCATAATAAAAAAAACAAGCCTCAACATCATCTTTCAAGAAATTTTCAAATTTTCAAAATCAGGAAAATTTCTCTGATATCCTAGAGCGAGAGGGTAAACTAGAAATTGAAAGGATCCACCAATCACTTCCTGAAAGGGTTCCTAAAATGAAAACTCCCAGGAATATTACAGCCAAATTCCAGAGTTTCCGGGTCAAGAAGAAAATATTGCAAGCAGCTAGAAAGAAACAATCCAAATATCACGGAGCTTAGTCAGTATAATGCAAGATTTAGCACTTTCCACATTAAAGGATTAGAGGGCTTAGAATATGATATTCCAGCGGGTAAAGGACCTAGAATTAAAACCAAGAATCACTTCCCAGCAAAACTGAGAATAATCTTTTAGGGAAAAAAATAGATATTTAATGAAATAGAGGATTTTCAATCATTCCTGATGAAAAGACAGAGTTGAATAGAAAATTTAACTTTCAAATACAAGATTCAAGAGAAGCATAAAAAGGTAAATAAGAGAGAAATCATAAGGGATCCAATAAAGTTAAACTGTTTACATTCCTACATGAAAAGATGATACTTGTAACTCCTAAGAACTTTATTATTATTAGAGCAGTTAGGAGTATACATGGACAGTGGGCATGGGTGTGACCTATGATAAGATGATATCTAAAAAGTAAATTAAAGGGTGAGCAATAGGAATGCACTGAGACAAAGGTGAAGGGAGAGGTAGAATAGAGTAAATTATTTCACATAAAAGAGGCACAAAAGAGCTTTTATAGTGGAGAAGAAGATGGGAGAGAGCACTTGAACCTTACTCTAATTGAAATTGGCTCAAAAAGGGTATAACACACACACTCAATTAGACATAGGAATCTAACTTACCCTACAGAAAAGTAGGAGGTGAAGGCAATGAGAATGGGTGAAGGGAAGGCTGACAGAAGGGAGGGCAGATTGAAGAGGCAGTAGTCAGAAGCGAAACACTTTTGGGGATGGACAGGTTGAAAGGAGAGAGTAGGATAAGTAGAAGGGAAAATGGGATGGAGGGAACTTACAGTTAGTAATCATAACTGGGAAAACATTTTTACAGTAAGTTTCTCTGATAAAGTTCTCATTTCTCAAATATATAGAGAACTGAGTCAAAGTTTAAGAATACAAGTCATTCCCCAATTGATACACGGTCAAAGGATATGAACAGGCAGTTTTCAGACAAAGTAATCAAAGCTACTTAGAGTCATGTGGGAAAAAATGCTCTAAATCACTACTGATTAGAGAAATGCAAATTAAAACAACTCTAAGCTACTACACTCCACATCTATCTGATTGGCTAATATGATAGAAAAGGAAAATGGCAAATGTTTGGGAGGATGTGGGAAATTTAGGAAACTAATGCACTGTTGGTAGAGTTAGGAATTGATTTAATTTGATTAAATTGATTTAATTCTGGAGAGCAATTTGGAACTACTTCCAAAGGGCTATAAAACTATGTATACCCCTTGACCAAGCAATATCACTACAACGTCTGTATCCCAAAGAGATTTTTAAAAAGGGGAGAGGGGGAACAAGAACCTATTTGTATAAATATATTTATAGCAGCTTCTTGTAGTGGCTAAGAATTGGAAACATGGGGGAAGGATA
This sequence comes from Phalanger gymnotis, assembly GCA_028646595.1. Lineage (NCBI taxonomy): Eukaryota > Metazoa > Chordata > Mammalia > Diprotodontia > Phalangeridae > Phalanger > Phalanger gymnotis. The sequence goes on from CM053625.1 coordinate 232,269,435, forward strand.
CTCATCAATCAGGGAGTGACTAAACAAGCTGTGGTATATGACTGTGATGGAATATTATTGTCCTATAAGAAATTACGAGCAGGAAGATTTCAGGAAAACCTGGAAAGATTTTCATCAACTGATGCAGAGGGAAGTGAACTGAACCAGGAGAACATTATACACAGTAACAGCAATAATGTATGATGATCAACCGTGAATGATTTAGCTATTCTCAGCAATACAATGATGCAAACCAATTCCAAAGAAGTTATGATGAAAAATCCTATCCACCTCTGGAGAAAGAACTGATGAAGTCTGAATGCAGACTGAAGCATATATTTTTTTAATTTTGTTTTTTTTTGTGTGTGTTTTCCTTCAAATGCCTAATATGGAAATATGTTTTGCAGGACTGCACATGTATAATCTATATTAAATGGCTTCGCTTCTTAATGAAGGGGCAGGAGAGGGAAGGAAAGAGAGAAACTGTAATTCAAAAGTTTTTTAAAAAGAATGTTAAAAATTGTATTTACATGTAATTAGGGAAAAATATTAAACAAAAGAGGTTTGGCTGTTGCCTTATGCATGGCCGCTAACCAGGTAACTGACTGCTTTTTTGTTAAGAATTGGAGTTTTTGCTAGCAATGAACGTCATCTGGGTCACATCCTAAGCTCCTGGCTTGTGCCAGAGAAGCATACCAGCAGGTTGAGTGTTGCTTCCTCTGCAAATAGGCCCTCAGTATTCTAAACAGTTGAAATTTGAGCAATTTCAATTTTATAACATCTATCTCCAACCAGAAACTGGTATCTCTGACGCATACACTCTTCAGTGCTGTCATGCAGGATATACAAAACACATCTAGAGAAACGGTGCTTTCTTGCTACATGAATCACAGAAGCACTTCCCACAGTAGTCATGGATTAAACTTGATGTCACGTTTGCATATATCTTGGACATGGTTCACTTAGAAGCAGAAAGTAAACTCTTTTGGGGCAGGGAAGTTTGGTTTTTTTCTCCCCAATTTTTGAACTGAATTAAAATGAAGGAAGACATAGAATGCATGCTTAATTAAACTGTAGGTGGAGCAAAGCTGTCAAGTTAATCTGGTGAATGACAGGATCGAAAACAGATGGCAAGAAGCTAAGACAGGCCAAATCTAATGGGATGCAATTTAAGAGAAAAACGTGAAGTCCTACACTTAGGCTGCAAAAAATTGTCCTCTAAGTACAAGCTAGGGAAGGTAGGAGTAGAAAACAGCGCATTTGATGTAGCAGCCAAAAAAGCTAACTCAAGCTTCAGCCACAACTGGGGAAGCATCAGGTCCAGGAAGAAGGAAGTTGCAGTTCCTGCTGTAATGCCCTCAGCAAATCTCACCTGCAGTTTGATGCCTATTCAGTTCCAGATGGCATACTTTAAGATGGATATAAAGGCTAGTTCTGGGACCCACTGTGGTTCATTGCCGTCAAAGGAGCTGCTTAAGGCCCCCAGTGCTCAGGGACAATGCAGTCTCCTGGGTGAGTGCACCAGTTTCCTGGCATTGTAATGAAGGTTCGTCTGCCTGGTCCAGGGCTGCTACAGTGGACCTATTTCCTCGATCTCTTAATACAAATGTATCTTCTTAACAATGGTACTTCCCATTCCTCTTCTTTACTTACTTTCCCCTAAACTGTTCTAGTTCCATATTTCAATCATGGGTCCCATGCCGCCAAGTTTTAACAAGACCTGTGAATGAGGTCTGATTTGCTTCATTTCATTAGGACGTCCATTTCACCTTGCCTATTCCTCACGGTATGTGTATTTATGTGTAAAAATCTGAGGTTGAATTTTTTTTGCTGGTTCTTTTCTTGAATTTTGAGTTCTATGATTTTCTGAGTGTTCTGGCTGCTATTTTTCTGGATTGAAGTAATTCCCTACCTGGGTACCAAGTATCTGACCTGGTAGCTATATAGAGGCAGGTTTCTCTCACATTCCTTTTCATTTTAAAGCTTTTTTAAAAAATTAAAATTGGCAAGACTCTAGGAAAATATGAGTAGTTTATTTATTTTTTAAATCAACCCTTGTTAGTTAAGCTATGTAACTAGCCAAGAGTCCTTCATTCTTTTAAGTTGTGGTGAATAAATCAAAATTCTTTACTCAGACATCGTATTCTTAACTAGCTGTTCACAAATCTGCCTCTTTTTTCTGAAACTCTTAACTTTGATTGGCATTGGTGATAAAAAAAACAAAACAAAACACAAAACTAGTTTGTCCCTAAGGTGCTGAGTTTCTTGCCAAAGATTTTGTAATCTTCAGATATGCTTTCTAGATTCTTTCTGGTAGTATGGTTTATGCCTATGTGAATTACCAGAAATGGATAAAAATCATGCGGTGACAAGTCTTGGGACATTCTCGCTCACATGCTGGATATATACCCTGGGAAGACCTGTGTTGTCCACTTGACAAACAATTGCCTCAGTATCTCTGAGCATGGATTCCTTCATCTACCAGCAATTCTTGTCTCTTCTCGATCTTTCTCCTAATAGCACTGGTAGAATCATAGCATATTCTTTAGAGGAAACTTTACTTTTGTTCTACCTTTCCCTACAATCACTTGGTGTGTGTGCTCAGTGAAGACTAATTAATTGGTTTTAATGTTAGACAAACACATAATGAAAGTATATCTACTTTCTTACTATTAATGTATACCAAAGAAGACTCTAAAGGATTTTTGGATTATCTGCCCATGTTGCTGTTCTTTACTACTGTGGACTATGTGAACTGACTGTAATGTTACATTAAGAATGAGTTTGCTATATCCCTCCCAAATGATAACAGTTTAGGATAACCATCTATATGTAATGCTTTTTTAAACAAGCCCCTACTTAACTTTTAAAGAGTGTCAGCACTATTATTTAGAGCCTTGTGTCTCTAAGTTAGTGAAAATAAGTTTAATTTCTCTGTAGCTTTATGTATGCTCATCAAAAATAAATGAAGTGAGCAACACAGGAATATTTATTTCATTGTATCTTAAGAGTCAAAGAGCAGAAATCAAATTTAGCAATTTATCAATCATCTGAAATTCAGAGGCCCACAACATAAGAAAAGGAAGAAACTTTTAAGCAATGAATTCATTATGCATCATTATGCTGTGCCTTCTTTTATTTCTTCATGTGGAACATAAAAGTACTTCTATATATTATGTGAAAAGAAATTTTATTGACAAAAGTAAAACATAGTTTACACATGGCCAGATTGGACAATACTGAGGGGTAACCACTAAAGTTTATTTCAAAGAACAAGTAACTAAATTTGTACAAGCTCTTGATTCTGAAAATACATATCATCAAGTACCGTAGTAACTATTTTCTCTTTGTGTATATAATAGCGCATTTGCTTCATGAGTAAGCTCACATGTAGGAAATTGTCCAGTACTTTTAATAAATCCAAATGGCTTATTGCTTCAGAATAACTTGGTTTTTGATACTATAAATCATGGTTGGTACTATAAGACAGAATCAATTATTTAGACTATATAAAATTGGCATGAATTAATGAAGGTGTAATTAAGAGAACTAGAGAGAAGGAAAAATATTGGCATCAACTATCAAAAGTCTGACATCCAAATGTCAAGACCCCACGCCAACCTCACTCCTCTCTTTTCTTACTATTAGGAGACACTTTATGCTCCAGAGCTAAGGCCCAGCAAGCAAGCGGTGCCCTAATGAGCTGGGCATAACAACGGTCCGTCTCACTCACCATTTAGATGAATTCGGCTGCCGCTAGATCACAGAACTAGCTCAAACCAGCCTCCAGCTGGTCCCTGAGCTCAGATAAGCACTTCGAGGAAACCACATTCTGGTCATGAAGCCTTGCTATGAATAGACATTTTATCACTAGGCAAACTGGCTTCATCATTGCCGTTATGCCTCATTGCCTGGTTCTTTGTCTAACCACAACTATGTGTATCAAGCCTTAGCCTCTCTGCATTGGGTCTCTTGTTCCTAGAGCAGATCCTGGCACACATATCTAGTTTGCCTCCACTACTGGAAATATGCCCCAAGGAAATATAAAAAAACAGAAACAAAGGTCCAACATATGCCAAAATATTCATAGGAGCATTCTTTATGGTAGGAAATAACTAGAAACAAGTTAGGTATCTATCTACTGGGGGAAGGCTAAGGAATGGCTAATGTAATGGAATACTGTATAATAAGAAATAACAAATATGAGGAATTCACAGAAGCATGGAAAGATTTGTATGAACTGCTGCAGAGAGAAATAAGCCAAACCAAGAGAACAATGTAACATTTACATCAGTGTAAATAAAAACGTCACACCAAAAGGAAATAAAATTCTGAATAACTGAAAAACTAATCAAGATCCCAGAAAATATGATAATGAAATATACCCTTCTCCCTTCTCACAGCAGAGAGGTGGGGGATTACTATGAAAAAATATTGTATACATTGTCAACACAGTCACTATATCAGATGTTTCTGAGTGAGTGTTTTTTTTGGTTATAAGGGAAGGTTCGATCTGGAGGAGAGAGCTGAAATACCTGTGATATAAAGAAAAGGGATCAATAAAATGCATTAAAAATAAAATATTTTATACACTTTAAAAAGCCATTAATACAGAATAAGAGTTGAGAATCCTTAAGGCATTTCAGGAATAATTTTGGCCTAGACAATTTAAAAATGGGTACTTTCCAAATCTATAGATTTAAAATATTTAGCAAGCAAATACGAAGGTTCATTTAAAAAATACTGGGGGGCATTTTACCTCTCTTTAGACTTTTAAATATTGTTTCATTTGTTTTAGCTTCATGATTTTTGGTTTTCTTTGGAGAAGTCATCTGTTTATTTTCATTTTTTGAAGTTGATTCCTTAAAAACAAAATCGATGGAAATAACTTTCTATCATTAACACTATCAATATCCACCCTAAATAGGAAACTCAGAGTTTAAAAATTATGTATATGGCATAGAAATTAGCAGATTTCTACAGTCTGATGTCAAATTGCCTCCCCTTCAACATGTCTTGGTAGAGGCAAATAAACAAAAAAAATCATTTTCTAACCACTCCTGTCCTTTGGAATCTTCTATCTCTGAAATAGCTTCTCTTTCATCTCCTGCTTTGGTGGAAGTAAAGCCAGCTAGCTGATCACACGGCCCCTCAAATTCCTTAGGGCAGGGGTTCTTAACATGGAGTCCATCAACTTGTTTTTAAAAGTATTTTGATAAGTGAATTTCAATATAATTGCTTTACTTTGTAACCCTATGTATTTTATTATATGTATTTTTAAAACATTCTGAGGGGTCTTCCATAGGTTTTACCAGACTGCCAAAGGGTTCTAGGACACACAAAAGATTAAGAACTCCTGTCCTCAGATATGCCCTGAGACCACCTGTCATCTAACCCCAATTTCATTTTATTGAGTCACAAAAGGCAGAAATAAACAGCCAGAAACTGCTAAGGTGGGTGAACCCCCGCACAGAGTTAACACTCTGGTACCTCATTACATTTATATCCTCTGAATCTTTGCTTTAATATTGTTTTTTAGGTGAGACTATGCTAATAAATATGAAAAGTCTTTTCAGTACATATATTAACTGAGTTTCTCTGGCTGAAATTTAAAATGTGTTAGATAATAGTACATGGAAACTCCACAGTATGCTTCATCCTGACAATCTCCTATTCTTAATACAGTTAAACATGGGCAAAAAGTATTAAGTATTCAACTGAAGTCGGACATCTATTTTACTCATTTGAAGATCAAACAATAGCGTATGAAAAAAATTACCTCTTTAAGTTGGCAGTTTTTTCCTCCAATTTGGAAAGTGACATTCATTGGATTATCACAATTATTATGTTCACCACACTGCAATTTTAAAGGTATTTCATGATGCTGATTGGCAGGTAACGTGTTTAATTCTGCAGCTTTACATAAAGCATCATATTCAGTAGGTATTTCTATGAGGACAAAGATTAATATTTTATTAGCAATAAGATTTTTAATGTATAGTGCTTCCTAACAGAAGACATGTCAAATGAATACATATTGTAAATCAACTGTTACTGAATAAAAGTAATCCATTGGAGTAAAAGGGAAGTTCACTTATTCCTAATAAATTATATAAGACACCGTGCTTTACAATTTCTCAAAGCTTTTAGACAACTTATCTCATGGGGCAGGTTCTGTCTATATCATTCTTTTTCACAACACCAAGGAAAGGTGCACTGAGAGTTAATTTTTAACCTTCTTCCCTAGATTCAGTGACATGCTATTCAAAGTGGAGGATTGAATCCATGTCCTCATCTTTAACGTGAGGTAAATAATGACTGATCACCTTTCCTTACTGGGTTGTTATGAGGAGCAAATGGTAAAAAGCACATTATAAGCTGGAAAGTACTACATAAATATGTCTGCGATACTTTAATAAAAAGCTAACAAATCTATTTCCCCTATTTCTATTTGTACATGGAGTGCTTGTGTTAAAATCTGTTCATTTTGTTGTCTCATACAATAGTAACTAAATTGTCAACAAAATCAAACAAATACGAAATTTACTTAAATGTGGAATTGTACTTCTTGGAAATGTGAGAGATGTATTGGAGGAAAAACCTCTAATAATCAAGAAAACCTACACACTAAGAAACTGCTCAAAGAATCTGATTCAAGAGCTGGAGACCAAAGAATAAAACTGGAAAATGATAAAACGTTGGTCAAATGTTACAAAAATGTTTTTAAAAATACTGCTAGCAGGATAAAAAACAGTATTTAAAGGACTCACAGTGTAAAACTGGAGTCAAGTGGTTAGAAAGGAAAGTGATCAAGAAACTTGGAAAAGTAAAAAACATATTCCCCCATTGTAAGTCCTTAGGTTGGTAAGAAATCAAGATCCAGAGGAGAAATTTAAAATGTAATGAACAATCGCAAGTTTAGTTAAATTGCTATATTTTCCAAGACACTTAAAGCTTGTCACCAAATGGATTATGTCTATGATAAAAACAAGAGAAAAATTTTACGATCTGATCTCTTTTTTGTAAGGTTTAAATTTCTGCCTCTCATATTGTTACCCAACCCCCACTACTGGGGATAGTGAGGACATTTTCTCTCTGTGTCCTTTTTTCCCTTGGCAGTGGGAATGGGACACTGTATTACTGTTATTACAATTTATCACTCCATTCTCATTTGGCTGTGCCAAAAGCCTGTTATCTCTACTGCAGAGAAATTAGAGAGGAGCCTGAGGGCAGATAAAGGCTTGAGAGACAACTAAGTGGATGAAAATTGTTCCTTTTCTACCCTATGAGGAATGAAGTCCATTTGTCTTAGAGAAGCCTCGCTTGCAGTATGACTGCTGATTCAAAACAGGAAAATAAGATGGTGTGTCAAGAGGGAGAATTATGCAGGGAAATAAATATCCTTTTTCCTCCTATAAGTGATAATGGGACATATACCAAGAAATGCTATCATGGTCAACAGCAGCTGTCCTGAACCTTTAAAGGTTTCGTATGACTAATAATTTTAGCAATTTTTTTTAGACCAAACTAGGTCAAATTATGTTCTTATTACTACCTAAAAGAAAACAAGTTTTCTCTTTTTTAATAGGCATAAATCATTTCAATGGCTCTGATATAAGTCTGGACCAGCTTCTAGGGTTTAAGTGGCCAAAATACCTTTCTTTGTCCTAGATAATCTATTATATTTACATGTTCTGTCAGAATTAAGATTAGGTGGTTTATCTACTGAGCTACCTGGTATTTATTATCTAATATAAACCAAGAGAAAAATAATGATCCTGGTTGCAAAGAGTTCTAGGGCTTGCTGTGTAATTTCTTTATCAGTAAAACAATTTTCAAAAACAGGATAAATTACCCTAGCAAATGCAATGTTTCAAAAACTTCCACATTATGCATTTTAAGTATAAGAAGAAAATAATACAGATTTGATCAATAGTTCAATTCTTCCCATCAATTTAAATATATAAGAAAAAAAAACAAGCATACCAGAGCAGTTTTCAGAAACATCATAAGTAGTATTTTTAGTTCTGGCACTTTTGGAGACCATTTCTGTACCAGTTTCTTCTGATGTATCACCTTTTTTCATCTTCGTTTCAAAGACAGGTTTATCTGTTTCTTGTTGATCCAATTTGCATTTTTTTCCTTTCTTAGTAAGTGTCCTTTAAACAATTAAAAAATTTATAAATGAAATACTTTTTGTAGTTAGCATCCAAGTTTTCTCTCTATTATTGAGTTTTTAAAAGAATAAAATAGTAACTCAGTCATGGCTACTGTACAATAAAACTATCAAAGAACATAATTAGGAAGGCAAAATAGAAATTCTTATATAAAAAAACCATATTCCACATCACAGGTATCACTGAGACTTAGTAGAAGAAAATTTATGACTGAAATTTATGGCTTATGGCTATGAAAGAATATGCTTTGTTCAGAATGAAAACGGATCAAAGTATTGCATATTAATATATACTCATGCGAGAACATGCAGGAACAAGAGTGGGGAAAGATAGAGAGAATTTGTGTGAAGATCAGAGGGAAAAAGAGAAGGGATATTGTCATATTAACATACTATAGACCACTGGGTCAGACAGAAGAAATAGATGATGAGTTCAAAAAACAAATTACAAGTCTGGCATGGGGCATGAGTAGAGACACTGTTTGAAAATCTGCTATGGCTTTCTCTCCTGTCAAAACCAGAGCAGCTAATACATTTCTTTACTTGTCTTAAGAACACTTTAATCTTTCCAGAAGTAGGGAAATCAATATGGAGAGCCTGAACTTAACTCTGACTAAAAAGGAGCTGTTTGCTAAGAGAAAAAATGAGAACTGAAAGAAGAAGTTAATGACTCTATTTTAGTACATTGGATAGAATAAGTGAGGAAAGCCAGGTATCATTTGATCTGTATCCTCAATTTTAGAGAGTACAAAGAGAAAGAATGGTTAAGATTAAAAAAAAAAAACCTAAAATTTTATAGATGTCAGTCCAAGTGGGACAGGAAGCTATCAGGAATGAAAATCTGAAGACACTAATAGAAACAAGTGGGGTGAGAAAGAAAAAGGGGAAGTAGCTAAGGCATAATGATTTAGATTTTTAAAAAGACAGGTACAGAGGATGAAAGCAATGACAAGCAGTGCCCAAGAAACAATGCCTGGTGCCCAGGCCGAGGCACAGAAGATGAGGTCAGACCAGGAGCCAGGGTTGGCCCTGCTCAAGATATAACAGGGAACAGAGGAGCACCATGCTTCAGACACAGCAGGAGAAAGAATCAGAGCAGCATATGAGAAACAAATCACTTAGGGTCTCCCAAAAGGCCTTCTACCAGCACCATCAACAGCACCTAGGTGGGACTTGTCAAGATCACAGCAAAGAACAATGCAAAATACAGGTTTGGAACTATGCGAAGAAAAAGGGGGGGCGGGGTCAAGGCTAACATGTAAGCCAAGTCATTATAAGACTGAGCCAAAGAGGAATTCCTGTAGGAGGTAGAGCCCAGTCTTAACCACCATACATGTGACCAAACAGGGGGTTGCCCACATCATCCAAAAGTATGGAAGGTAGCAACATCTAACTCAGCACGTAGCCCTAATCCGAAAAATTGTGTCTGGAGATATGAGTAAACAGAAGAAAATATTAAACACAATGAAAAAAATCTTGGTCAGAGAGAAGCCCAAAAGGTAAATCCAAAAGAACTCTACATTCAAGTCAAAATAGAGTCTCAGGGAAAAGAATGTCCTGACAACAAGAACTATAAAAGTACCCTGAAGAAATGAAATAAGAAATATAAAATGAAATGTTAAAGGAAGGGACAAGTAGGAAAAATAGAACAGCAAAGAAAATTAATAGCTTAAAACAGATTGTGGCAAGCCTTTACTAAAAATTGAACTCCCTGAAACTTAGAAATGGCTAAAGAGAAAGTAGTAACTCTGAGACAACAAGAAATATCAAAGCAAAATGAAACAGGTAAAAAAAAAAACAGAAGAGAAAATAAAGTATATAGTACCAAAAACATCAGATGTGGAAAGCAGGTCAAGGAGAGATAATCTTACAATCATCAGATTACCTGAAAATCATGACAAAAGCAAAGCAAAACAAAAGCTAAATATCATATTTAAAGAAATCATGAAAAATTGCCCCCCCAAAATAGGAGATGCCCAATTACTCAATGGTTAAACAAATTATGTTAAATGTAATGGAATATTTTTATACTACAAGAAATGATGGTCATATAAAAATGCTTTAAATTATTATTGATTAGAAAAATGCAAATTAAAACAATTCTAAGATACTACCCCACACCTATCAGATTGGCTAAATGACAGAAAAGGAATACAACAAATGTTGGAGGGTATGTCGAAAAATTGTGACACTAATATACCATTAGTGGAGTTGTGAACTGATCTAGCCATTTTGGAGAGTAATTTGAAACTATGCCCAAAGGACTATAAAACTGGGCATACCATTTTACCCATCAATATCACTATTAGGTCTGCATCCCAAAGAGATTAAAAAAAAAAAAACAGAAAGGAAAAAGGCCTCTATGTACAAAAATATTTATGGTGGCTCTTTTTTGTGGTGGCAAAAAATTGGAAATTGAGGGGATGCCTATCAATTAGGTAATGGCCAAACAAGTTGTGGTATATGATTGTAATGGAATGCTATACTGGGTTATAAGAAAAGATGAGCAGGATGGATTTATATGAACTGAAGCAAAATGAAGTGACTAGAACCAAGAGAACACTGTACATGGTAACAGCAATATTGTACAATGATCAACTGTGCATGACTTAGTTATTTTCAACAATACAATAACAAGACAACTCTGAAGGACTTATGATGAAAAAATACTATCTGCTTCCAGAAAGAGAACTGATGGAGTCTGAATGCAGATTGAAGCATATGTTTTAAACTTTCTCTCTTTTTTGGTCTATGTCTTCTTTTGCGACATGGCTAATATGAAAATATGCTTTGCATGAATGCACAAGTATAATCTATATCAAATTACTTGCCTTCTCAAAGAGGTTAGAGAGAAGAGACAGAGGGAGGGAATTTAGAACTCAAAATTTAAACAAAACAAATGTTAAAAATTGTTTTTATGTGTAATTGAGGAAGAAAATAATTTTTTAAAATGATGAAAGGGAAGGTTTCAGGGGAGATTTCATGGACTAATTCAGAGTGAAGTGAGTAGAACCAGAAGAATAATTTATACAATAACAACAATGTAAAGAAAAACAGTTTTGAAGGGCTTAACAATTTTGATCAATGCAATGCCCAATCACAATTCAAGAGAACTGATAATGAAGCAGGCTATTATGGGCACAACATGCAGAATGATACAGTTTTTTGCATATGGCTAATGAAAGAATTTGTTTTCCTTGACTATGCATATGCATTATAAGGAAGTTCTCCTTTATTCCCTTTTCTTTTTTTTTAACGCGCTTGGCATGGAGAGAGGGGCTAGGGATTGAGTAGCAAAAAAATACAAACAAACCCCAAGTAAATACAAAATGTAAAAAGAATCCTGTCAGGAATGAGTACAAGGATAAGGACAGAAAAAAGTCTTAGCTATGTCAGTAAAAGAGACAGATCAAGGAATGGATCCTGATAGTGAAAATGATGATGATAATGGCCAACAATGAGAAGGTAAAACTGCTCAGCCCTTATTTTGCTCATGTGTTCCCCTGGGACAATGATCTTTGGATTACAAAGAACAAAATAAATAGGGAGAGATGGTGAAAGGCCTTGAGATCATGCCATATCAATCGACAAGCATTTATCTATTCTATGCCATGCATAGTTGGAGGGATAAGAGATGTTTTACCTAAAGAAGACCTGGGGGCTAGAATGGGACAATATGGTAGTTGCCTTCCAATACTTGTAAGGGCTGTCAAGTGAAAGGGGAATTAGGCTTGTTCTGTTTGGCCCCCAAGGCAGAGAACTAGGAACTAGGGGAGTTGAGCTGAAGTTCCAAAGAGAGAGATTTATGCTAAATGTTAAGAAAAGACCCTTAACAAACAGAAGTAAGCAAGAGTAGAACGTGCTGCCTCAGGACTATGGGTTTCCCCCACACTGGATCTTTTGAAGCAAAGGCTGGATCAGCACCTGTGAAGTATGTTGCACAGAGGACATAATTTGGGTTAGATAGCCTCTCAGAGTCCATCTTTCTGTAATGGTGTGGCTTGGTAGTAGGATATCTCATCCATCTTTCCTCAACTCTTTTCCATTTAAAATCATCATCAATGAGTGAGATAAAAAGTAGGGATGGAAGGTTTTTCAAATTTGGAGATTACCAAATCTCTACATTGGAGCCAGTATTCAATGATATCCTGACAGGCTGCAACATAGGGCCGAGTCAAACAAGAGTACTTTTTTTTTTTTAAGAATGAGGGTTTTCTTTTCTTTTAAACAGTTCTTTGTTTTACCAGAACACAAATGAAAAACAGAGAAAAGAAACAAAAACATATCATAAACTTAAATATTGAAACTTAAATATAAAGTAACAAGAAAAAAAAAGCATGTCGTGCATAGTAGAACATAGGAGAGGATTCAAAATATGTAACAATAAATTTTCATTTCAAGAAAGCCTGTATGATAAATAATACACCTTGTGTTGAGAATTGTCCATCTTTTCTTTGCTTCCTTGTGTTTTCTTTTGTTCTCTGCTGTGTACTTTTTAACTTTGCTTTTTTTTCCCCTCTCCTCACCCCCCCCCAGAAGGCTACAAGATAATTTAGATATTTCTTGTTATATACATACACTTATACATGTATACATGCATATATAGACATATACTTTCCCAAACATACTGTACTCCTGGTTTTTGTTTTTATGTTTGTACATATCTCGTTTCCTATCCCTCCTGCCTCCTTCACTTTACTTCTGCTCGTTACATGGCCTTCCTGTTACTTGCTTACGCCCCTCCTCCACCAACCACCCTGCCTTCCTCCCCTCTAAGGATCCCTCCATTATCTCCCCATTCCCATTAATCTAAACTCCCTCTACCTATTCCCTCATTCCCCCCTCTAAAAATCCCTCCCTTGTCCTTTCCCCCTTCACTATACCCCTATCATTTTGTTTCTTCTAAATTTAGAAGACTTCTGTACTTTTCTAAATATATATGTATTGTTACTTCTTGAACCCATTCCCGATGAAAATATGTTACCAGAACTACTAGCCCTCCTCCCCATCTAACTCCTCTGTATCCTTTCTTCTTGCACCTCTTTTGTATAAAATAGTTACTGTTCTTGGTTGTTTCTAAATGTTTTTTCTTTTTAAATTCATATCACAGTCAGGTTTATCCCCCTCTTTCTTATGAGCTCGACAATTACTAATAAGAATGTTAAACATACATTTTATATTTCACATTACATAAAAGGTAAGCAATCTGTTCTTGTGAATCCCTTATATTCAGTCTTTGGTGCGTACCTTATGTTTCTCTTGGTTCTTATATGTCGAATCTTCTATTAAGTTGAGGATTTTTTTTTTTAACAAAGTCTTGAAAGTCTGAGGGTTTTTCAAAAGTCCATTTTTTTTTTTTCCATTCAAGATAAAGCTGAAATTTGAAGGGTATATTTTCAGCCGGAGCCCCAGGTCTTTTGCTCTATGATATATTGTGTTCCAAGACCTGCGGTCCTTTAATGTCTCTGCTGCTAGGTCTTGTGTAATTCTAATTGTGGTGCCATCATATTTAAATTATTTTAATCTTGATGCTTTTAATATTTTATCCTTGAGCTGGGGGTTCTGGAATTTGACTATGATATTCCTGAGTCTTCCTCATAGGATCTCTTTTAAGTAGTGTTTGGTGAATTTTTTCTACTTCTACTTCCCTGCCTTGTTTTCATGCTTCAGGACAATTGTCTTTAATTATTTCTTGTATTATTGTATCAAGATTCTTTTTTTGATCATGACTTTCAGTTACTCCAATTATTTTTATATTTTCTCTTCTTGATCTGTTCTCCAAATCTGTTGTTTTTCTTATGTTTCACTTACTCTTCTATTTTTCCATTATTTGTGTTTTGTTTAATTATTTCTTGATCTCTTATAATTTCACTGGCTTCACTTTGCCCAATTCTAACTTTCAAGGTGTCATTTTTCTCCTTGAGATTCTGGATCTCCTTTTCTCATTGGTTGATTTTCCTTTATAGCTTTGTTTTTCTTGGATTATTATTATTTTTTTTTAGTTTTTCCTCCATCTCTGTCATTTGATTTCTAAAGCCTTTTTTAACATCTTCTATGAATTCTTTTTGGGCAAGTGACCATTTGATGTTGCTCTTTGGAGGTTTCTTTACTTCAATATCCTCCTCTGAAGATGAACCCCGGTCATCTCTATTCTCGTAATAGGTTTCTATGGTTGGATTCTTTCTCCTTTGCCTGTGCATTTTTTTTTTTGTAGTAATAACTTGATTTTTGTAATCACCTCTAGCCCTGAGGTATGGGAACTGGTGCCTCTTGCCCCAGATCTTTAGTTCTCTCCTCCAGCCTGGAACCAAAGCCGAAACTCCAACCTTCTGTAAGTGCCCACTGCCAGGGGCTTTCTGCCCCACTGCTTCTGCACTCACTGGGCCTGTGCTGGTTCCTTCTCACTCTCATTGCTCTTTGCAACACAGCTGAGTCTGGCATTCCTTGTCAGCAGAGGTTCCTGCAATCTTCCTGGGCTCAAACGCACAACTCCCCTCAGCATCCCCAGGTGAAAAGGTCCAGTGGCTGGGGGTGGTGGTGGTGGCATCAGGCAGCTTCTCAGACCAACTAATTGATGGGAACCTAGCCTGGAGGTGTTTACTTGGGGTGGGGGGATGAGGGAAGACAGAATCTAGTCCTCGGGTTTCTTTTCAGACCTTCTCAAACTGTCTGAGGAAAACTCAGGTTGTGCCCCTATTTTTCTTTGTCTCCACCCACACCTTGTTCACCCTGAGGTGCTATTTTAACTCTTTTGTGGGAGAAAATCTTGAGAGCTTGGAATTTTCTGACCTACTCCTCCATCTTCCCAGAATCCTTTCAAAGAGTACTTTTAATACAATAACTTAATACAGATAAATATAAAGTCCTATACTTGGGTTCAAAAAAATTGATACCACAAGAAAAAGAAGGAGAAAGTATGGCTAGACAACAATTTCTGTGAATCTAGACTTGGGAATGTTAGTGGACTCTAAGCTCAATATGAATCAATGGGATGATACAGTAACCTAAAAAATCTGTTACCCTGGTCTGCATTAAGCGGCACAGTGTCAAGATCAGAATGAGGGAGGTGACAGCTCTTCTGTACTGTATCCTGACCATACCATGTCTCAATCATTGTTTTTAGTTCTGGATGCCACATTTTGGAAGGTGGAAGGAGTAAAGAGGAAGAAGACCAGGATGGAGAAGGGACTAAAGTCCTTACGCTGCAGGACTGGTCAAAAGAATAGGGGTTATTTTCCCTGGAGAAGAGAAGGCCTGGGAGAGATGATGGGCATGACAATTGTCTGTAAGTCCTGAAAGGGTTAACATGCAGATGAAAGAGTAGACATTCTCCTTGGCCCTGGAGTGCAGATCTAGGAGCAAAGGGAGAGAATGAAGTATACAGAGAGACATTAGCTTGAGAAAAGGAAAAATTTTTAGCAAATAGTAATCTCAAAATGGGCGCAGGCTGCCTTGGGAGGTGGCTGGAACATCACTAGAGCTCTTCAAAGAGCCGACAATTTCTTGAAGGTTGTCAAGGTGATTCTTGTATGCTTATGTGTTGGATCAGATTAGATGGCCTCTGAAAGCCTTTCAAATAAGATCTTGTGATTTTATAACATAGGGAAAAGTGGTAGGTAGCTGAGTGTCCATCTTAAAATGGCCAAATTTTGTCAAATTTTGATTTCAGCTTTATTTCTTGAGAGCACTGAAATTCTTATCAAGTTCTGCTGGCTTACGAGAGCATATTTAAGAATAAGGAGAATGGGGAGGGATAAATGGGAATTTTAAGCAATGTAAAAACAAGATAGCAATAAACATCTATTTTTAAAAATATCCAGGAGAAAAAGGTTCAAAAGAGGAGACAAAGAGGAGAGGAGTTTTGTTACTACAATGTTCAAATGAATTTACATTTAAAATTGTATGTAACAGAAGCTCATGGTTTCATACACAGTCTTTTTTGTTCTTTGTCTATCCATGTGAGCATGTGTTGAAAATTTTAAGTTAATAAGAAAAAGGAAAAGAATTAAACAAAAATGAAAAAGAATAAGCAGTTATAGTTTACATTAAGAAAAACACCTTACCTTAATTCTTGTAACAAATCATCAACATATTGTTTCCAGTTTTTTGGAAATCCGAATATAAACTTCCTAGTAAAACTAGCTGGAAACCCTTTTTGAAACACAGAAACAGTAACACTAAAGTTAGTACTTTTTTCAGAGACATAAAATTTCAGAGCAAAACATCTAACTAATAAACGACAACTGGAATTTAATTGCAACTTCTGATTTTCAGAGAAATATTTCACTAAAGTTTGATTATGTTACTAACATCAATTTATATTTTCAGTTTAATTAACTGACCTACTGGGAAAGAGACAAAATATTTTACTCCTGTTCCCAAGTTTTTCAATTAAATTTAATTTAGTAAGGATTTCTTAAGAAGCTCATGTGCATTTTTGCCTAACCAGGTATATAAAGGGTGAAAATGAAAACATCCTTGAAGGAGTTTATAATCTAGCAGAGGGAACTGGACATGCACGTAACATGAATATAACACAAAGGCAGTGACTTCAATCTTAAAGTGCAAGGTTATTTTTCTATTTCACTACTAAGTTCATTATTTTAACTGTAATATAAAAGTAATAAGTCATCAAAAACTAGAGATGTATAGTCAGCTTACTATTACTTAAAAAATAAAAATAATGAAAAATAAATTTTGCCCTTAAGTTTTTACCTGCTTCCTTCATGGCAATTGTGTCTATTGTTCCTTTTAATACATAGATATTGCCAGATATAGTCCTAAGTTTGTTGTAGTCAAGACGTTCAACAATGGCATTACTATGCCAGTATAATTCAGGAATATCTCTAGAGAAAAGATGATTAAGATTCCTCAGTAAACATGTCTTCAAATATTCACATTCAAGATTTACATCATAGCTAAAATTTACAAAGTATTCTAATATTTACAAAGAGCACTGGATATAGTTATTATCTTATTTGATCCTCCCAATAACCTGTACAGCTGGTGCTATCACTACAGGTGGAAAACAGAAGATAACGGAGTCTAAGTGATTTCCTAAGTGATTTCCTGTAAGCCCAGGGTTACAAAGATAGTAAACATCTGAGGCAAGATTCAAATTCGGGATTTTCCAATTCCAAATCCAGTGCTTTATCTTATGTCACCTAAGGTAAATGAGAATAAAGCAAAATTTCATGTAATTTATACACAAATATGCAAGGATCTGTGATTTGGGCACTGCTAAATTCTTAGTATGGGAACCTCCTAGGCTAACATAGATAGAATCCCATCTATGACTTTGGTCATCTAGAAATTTAAATTTAAATTTAAAAAGTTGAAATTTTAAAAAGACTAAACTTCAAACTCCAGCTCAAAGTTAATTTCCATCCATCAAGAAATGCCCTTAATTCTTCTTTATGGGGCAAAGTGGAACAAGTCTACCCCCTTTTCTAACTGAAAGCCCTTCATATAATTCAAGGAAAGCTTTCATGTTTCCACTTAGCACTTCCTACACTCAATTTGAATAAAATAATTTAGTGAAAACATATTGATATTTTATACTTACATCAATTTTCCTTCTACACACACAGCAGTATTATTATTCATGTTCCTAATCATCCATTTCTGGAGACAAATTTCCTAATGAAGTATAAAACAAAATACACATTCCCTCTATTAATTTTCTAATGTTCATGGGGGAAAAAACCCTCAGATTAAGAATACCTTAGTTAAATAACACTTAAGAAAACCTAACTATAACTGACAAGAACTCAAGAAAAAACAATGCTAAACTATCCAATTTTACTTTTTAAAAATACCCAATTCTATGAACTTTATACTGCAACAAAAGGGACAAGGGAATGGAATTTTCAATATACTCTTCTCCTTTTCCATCAAGTATCAATTATTCAACTTCTTTAATGCCACATACCATCTTCTAGCATCCTAAACAACTGAAAAACCAATAAACTCCCAACCACACATTAAGACAATACAATACAGAATAATAATATAGCTTTTTAAAATTTACAAAATGCTTTCCTAAATTTTTTATTTTATTTTTCAATTAACAAACACTTAGTGTAGCTCTCTCCCACCTCCTCTACTAAGGGAAAAAGGAAGGAAAAACAAATCCTTGCAACAACTATACATAATAAAAAAAATTTCCATGTTAGCAATGTCCCAAAATGTATGTCTCATTCTGTACCTTAAATCCATTCTCTGTTACAAATTGAATAGCATGCTTCTTGACTAGCCCTACAGCATTGTGGTTAGTCACTGCCTCGATCAGGGTTAAGTCTTTCAAGGTTGTTAGTCTTTACAATATTGTTATTATATAAATTATTCTGGTTTTGCTTACTTCAGTTTGCATCAGGTCACATAAATCTTCCTAGATTTTTTCGAAGACCATCCCTCTCATCATTTCTTACAGCACAATAATATTCCCATTACATTCATATAGCATAATTAATTTAGCTACTTCTCCATTGGTAGGTAACTGTTCTTAGTTTCCAGTTCTTTGTCACTACAAAAAGAGCTGCTAAAAATATTTTTGTATATATGGAGCCTTTTTTTCTTTCTTTGATCTTTTTGGGGTATAAGTTTAACAGCAGTACCCTATATCAAGGGGCACGTACACAGTTTAGAGCCTTTTTTGGACACAATCTCAAATTGCTTTCCAGACTGGCTAGGTCATTCACACCTCCACCAACAATGTATTAGTGTGCCTATTTTCCACATCTCCTTTAACATTTGTCATTTTCCTTTTCTGTCATTTTAACCAATCTGTAGGGTATCTGGGTAGAACCAAAGAGTTACTTTAATTTGCATTTCTCTATTATTAACAATTTGGACCTTCAATATCCAGGTTATCTGTATGAGATTGCAGCTTCTATAGAAGTACCTTACAAAGGATGTACAACAGTTTCTCCTCAAATAGACACTGTGGAGCTGACATAAATAAAGTACAAGTCTTCCCTTCTACCTTTCCAGATAGTCTTCAAAAATTTTAAAGAAAAAAATCTTTAAAACCCTAGAAGCTTGAATGGCTTCTCTTACTTATGGAAAGCTCAATTAATTGTTACTCTTAGAATCTGAATTTTACTAAATCATGTCCAGATATGTATTAATGATAATTCCATCACGACATTACCATACCATTTAAAACTTTTTCCAAACTATTAGGCTTAGAGTTAGGAAGGCCCATATTTTAATCTCATCTTTGGACACCATGATCAAGCTATAAAAATTCTCTAAGCCTATTTCTTCATCTGTAAAATTCAGATAATAATACTTGTAGATACCTCAAAGTGTTACCGCAAAAATTAAACTTAAAAAAGGATTTAACAATTTTCAAGTTTTCAAATGTTAACTCATTATTTCATTGCAACAGCACAGTTCTCCCACAAAGTCCTACTCCAATAGTTTTACTATAAGAGTGCAGGTAAACTTGGATTCTTAATGCTAGACTAGTTAAGAGCACAAACTCTGGTATGTTCTACCAAGCTAGAAAGGCTCTGGATACAACATCCACAACAGACTAAATCTGATTTCTGAGGACCAGCCTAGCTAAGCATAGAGAGACTAATCTTCAGCAGGCTAGGCAGACAGTGAATTAGACCACACTATGTTTGAACTTGGGGTGACTAGGTGGTACAGTGGATAGAACACCAGGCCTGGAGTCAAGAAGGTCTGAGCTCAAATGTGGCCTCAGATACTTACTAGCCTTGTGACCCTGGGCAAATCACTTAACCCCTATTTCCCTCAGTTCTTCATCAGTAAAATGGGGACACACTGGAGAAGGAAATGGCAAACCGCTCTAGTATCTCTGCCCAAAAAGCCCTATGGACTTTATCACGCATCACTGAACAAGAACAACATTGGGCCTTCCTCCTCCTTCTACTCCTCTTCAGCTACACACTGCTCTTACCCTTGATCCTGCCATTATCCACAAGTGTCCTATTGCCATACTCATGAACTCTAGAATTTTTTTTATCTGTATCTTTTATGAGTCCATCTTTTCCTCTGTTTCATGATTCATAACTGTTCTTTATCATCACTGTGACTGCCACTCCATCCACTCCTTAGCTCCATCTTAGGCTGTCAGCCCTGAGCTTTCACACTTTTCTCCCTTTCTTATTCCAGCCCCATGATGAACGAGTTCAAGTCTATACTATCCTTTAACTCCTGAATCCCTTTCCCCCTTGTCCTTTTAAACTGATTGCCCTATCCCAAACTACTATCCTGGATTATGCCCACCATATGCCTCCTTTATTCCAATTTATATGCCACTGAACTGAGCTGGAGAAAATCATAATGCATGCAGTTAAAAATTATAATACAAACCAAGATGATTTGCTCCACTACAAATTTATGTTACATAATGCCAACTAGGCCCTCATTGCAGCAAGGCAATGCTTCTATATGTTCCTAATTGATTCCCTATTGTATTCATCATAGTGGCTATTCTAAAACTTTTGGCCCCTCCTCAAGCCTCCTATAACACCACAATTTGGCTTTTACCTTCTCAGTTGAGGTCCATCTCATATTTAACTGGAAAAACTGAGGCCTTTCTCCAAGAGCTCTTTTTTCCCCCTCTTCTTCCACAATTCAGATGTCTTCTCCCACTATCTCCTTATTCATTCCCATCTATAATGAAGACATCTCTGATGAAAATGGCTCTTCTCCTCAACATATCAAACTCTTCTACGTGCAAACATTACCTGTAATGGTGATAAACTAGAAGCCTTTCCAATAAAATCACTCGAGGACATCTGTTATCACCATTATTATTCAATATTGTGCTAGAAATGCTAGAGATAGCAGTTAAGACAAGAAAGTGAAGGAATAAGACTAGGCAATGAAGAAACAAAACCATAACTTTTTGTAAATGATAAGATTGTTTACTTAGAAAGCCCTAGAGAGTCAACTAAAAAGCTAGCCAAAACAATTATAAACTTTAGCAAAGGTGCACGACATAAAATAAACCCATGCAAATCATCAGCATTTCCATATATTACCAACAAAACCTAACATTTAGAGACAGAAAGAGAAATTCCATTTAAAATAACTTGCAGACAATATAAAATATTTGGGAGTCTACCTACCAAGACGTACCTAGGAACTATATGAACACGATTACACAACACTCTTCACACAGATAAAGTCAGATCTAAATAACTAGAGAAATATTCACGGCTCATGGATAGGCTGAGCCAACATTAATAAAAAGGACAATACTACCTTAGTTAATTAACTTATTCACTACTATACAAATCAAAATACCAAAGAATTACTTTATAAAGCTAGAAAAAAATAATAAAATTCATCTGGAGGAACAAAAGATCAAGAATACCAAGGGAATCAATGGAAAAAATGTGAGGGAAGGGAATTGTATAGACCAAGATAAACTCAAAATGGGTACATGATTTAGACATAAAGGGTAATACCATAAGGAAGCCAGTAAAGCATGGAAAATTTTACCAGTCAGATCTATGGATCAGGGAAGAGTTTATGACCAAACAAGTAAGTGATAGAGAGGTTCACAGGAGGCAAAACGGATAAGTTTGATCACATAAAATTAAAAAGATTTTGTAAAACAAAACCAATGTAGCCAGATAAAAAAAAGCAGGAAACGGGGGGGGGGGGGGCAGAGTCTCTGCAGCAAACTTCTCTGATAAAGGTCTCTTTTCTCAAATATATAGGGGAAATAAGACAAATTTCTAAGAATAGAGCCACTTCCTAATTGGTAAATAGTCAAGGGATATGAACAGGCAGTTACAGAGGAAGAAATCAAAGCTATTAACTAGTCATATGAAAAAGTGCTCTAAATCATTACTGACTAGAGAAATGAAAATTAAAACAACTCTGAGATACTATCTTACACCTATCAGATTGACTAATATGACAGAAAAGAAAAAATGACAAATACTGGAGGGGACGTGGGAAAATAGGTACACTAATACACTGTTGGTAGAGCTATGAACTAGTCCAATCATTCTGGAGAATATGGAATTATGCTAAGCTAAAAAACTGTGACCCTTTGACCCAAAAATACCATTAGTAGGCCTGTATTCTGAGGAAATCAAAGAAAAAGGGAAAGGACTCATATGTACAAAAATATTTGTGGTGGCTAAGAATTGGGAAATGATTGAATGAGTTACAATATATAAATATGATGGAATACTATTGTGCTCAATAAGAAATGATGAAGGTTATAGTTTCAGCAAAACCTGGGAAATCTTACATGAACTGATGCAAAGTAAAGTTAGCAGAACCAGAAAAGGAATTTATACAGTAATAGCAATACTGTAAAGCTAATCAGTTAACCAGTACAATGATCCACCATAACTCCAAAAGACTTATGAAAAAAAAGCTATTCACCTCTAGATGGAGAACTAATAGACTTTGTGCAGATGTCTGAATGTTAATACAGAGAACACCCAAGAAAAGTAAGATGTCAGCATGCACCAGCCAAGACAGGACTCTCAGGCCTTCTCATATCCACTTCCAACTGAATTTGCCCCAGGTGCTACCATTCCTAACTGCAGCTGTCTCCATGCATACTAAAAATCATACAACATTATGAAACACAGAAAATTTTGCTCAATAATTCTATATAAAATGGGGAGACTTCATCAGAGGCCCGTCATGGATGTCTAGCACAGACTCTAAAAAGAAGAGAGACTCCAGATGCTCTTGTCTGCAAATAACATTGGATTGAGCTCATTACCAATACATGGCTTCCCTAATGAGACCCATATCCACTTAAGAGTTCACCCTAATTATCTACCCAGGAAAAATCAAGTGGATAAAGAATGCTTATTGCAACTGTGATATGAAGATTGATGGACAACCTACGGAATCGGCCATCAACACATCTACTGTGGACAGACACTGCACATGGATAAAAACCGGGCTTAGAACTAAATGGGAAGAAGAGAACAAGTTGAATTAACTACATGAAATTGTGCAGTGCACTTAATGACCCCTATTTAAAAAATGATATTATTATTTCAGTGACATTTTATGGCTATGAGTTATAGCCAGAGTTATAGTCAGAGAATATAAAGTTGAAAAAGGCCATTCACAGAGAGGAACAAGGTTGGTGCAAGGAAGATGCAACATATACCAATCAAGTGCAAGAAATCTGCAAGAAATACAAATTTGAAATCTGCATCCCAGAACAAGAAATGGAGAGTTATACAAATAAATAATTAAAATATCTTTGACCCAAAGTTTCCACTGCTAGGCAAATATCCCAACCAGGAGGTCACTGATAGAAGGACTCTATGCCAAAGTATTTACTGCAGTACTTTTTGTGCTGACAAAGAACTGGAAACAAGGTTAACGCCCATCAGTTGGGGAATAGCTGAACAAACTGTGGTACATGAATGTAATAGGATATTATTGTGCTACAAGAAACTATGAACTTGATAAATACAGAGAAACCTGGAAAAACTTAGACGAAGTGATGAATAATCCCAAATTGTTTTCCAGAATGACTGTGCTAATTCACAGCTTCACCGACAATGCATTAGTGTGGAAAGCAATTTGAAATTAAAAAAAAAAAACCTAAAAAAGTAACTAACATACCTATACCTTTTGACCGAAAGATTCCACTGTCAGGTATATGTCCTGAAAAGGTAACTGACCTTCAAAAAGAACGGCTCCACTTAACGACAAAATATTTATAGCAGGACTTTTTTGTAATAGCAAAGATAGAGAAACAAAGTAGATGTCCATCAATGGGAGAATAGCTAGACAAATAATGTAATATAATAGCTCTGTAAGAAATGACAAACATGATGAATACAGAGACTTGAATCATTTTCATATAGAAAGCCTTGCACATACTTTAAGTAGAGTAAGGAAAATTAACATACACCGGCTAAAGCAATTTAAATTAAAAAGAACAATTGCCACAAAACAATCAAAACTGAATATTGCAAGATTATAAAGAACAAACTCATTCCCCAAAAAGAGGTATGTGAAAATATTTCCCTACTGCTTTTTGGAAGTGGTTGGGGTCTTCAGGTGTGGAACACTACATAAGTGATGTTTGTTTTTTCAATGTGCTAACCAGCACTGCTGATATTTTTTTCTCTTCTTCCTCAATGAAAAAAAAAAAAATTTTTTTATATGGGATGGTTGGGTCAGGGGTGGAAAGGTGGGGAGAGGGAGCCAGGGCAAAATCTAGATGATATAAAAATAAAAAATATCAATAAAATCTATTCTTTTTTAAAGAGTTAACCTAAGTAGACAAGAAAACAACACACAAAATGACTATAAAAATGTAATTGGAAGGAAAGACAATAACAAAGAACACAAAATAATCAAAAGTGAATTAGAAAGAAGCTTGGCAACAAAGGAGAAATATTAGAAGATACCTCCCCCTCCTTCTTTGTAGAAGGCAGTGTCCACAGGTGTAGACCACTGCATAGAATAGCAGATTTGTTGATCAATTTTGCTAACTTGTTTTTTCTCTCTTTAAAATTTTTGTTACAAGGGGTAGTTCCCTGAGTTTGAGGAAGGGAAGGAAATCTAGGTAATATGAAAACAAAAAATATCAATAAGAATCAGTTTTTAAAAAGAATAAATCAAATGAAGAAGCACAAAGGATGGCATTGTAGAGATTCATGATGAGAACACAGGTTCATCACATGGTAAAAGCAAGTAAGAATCAATGGATAGCCGGCATTTTTTTTAATGGTATCCACACAATATCAAGAAAATTAAAGCAAAATACATCAAGTGGACTGAGGAATTTATGGAAAGACATGGATAAGAGCTTCACAAGATGGGCAGACATAGATAGGTTATGATCTACATTGTTGGAGAAAGTATCCACATCAAAGAAAGGACTGACATTACAACACAGGGGAAGAAGTGAAGACAGGTTATTCTATTATTATTCTATATCTAATCCCATTTGACAGATAAGGAAATGGTTACAAAATGGATAAACAACTTCCCTAGGGTCATATTTAATTAGTTGGAAAGCCAGGTCAAGAACAAATGACTCCTAGGCCTTTGTTCTTTCCAATAGGTAAGTTTGTATTATATCTAAAATTAGACAAACATTGGTTATTTAAGGTTGTCCTTCAATATACTGTAGGAAGCCCAACAAATTCAACCATTTGAAGAACAGCCCAGGGAAAAACATAAAGTATGTCTGCTTCTTGCTTCCAAATAATATAACAATGAATTAGAAATACAAAACCTTTAGAAATGTTCCTACCTTTTTTTTTGTAGTTAATGCATTTTTATTGGTGTGCGATACACTTGTGGAAACCTTAGAAACTTTTTTCTCCGGTGTTACTATGTGAGTTTTAGGAGCTGCAGTCAAAACTTCGAACATATCTGATGTAGAACTCCGTTGGACAGTCTCAGAGATTTTTTCTTCATTTTCTTCACTCATTTCCTGTTCTAATAATCCTTTTGTAGGCACTTCACTGTCACATTTTGATAACTGGTGGCCAGTGTTAGCAGGTACACAGTCAATACTGATACCATTAATATTAGGACTTTGAGATCTTTCATCATCAGCATCAATGTTTTCCAAAATAAGGGTATCAGACAGGCTGAATTCAACACTTGTAATTCTGTTTTCATCATCTTGAACGAGCCTGGCAGAACTAGCTAATGCTTCACTCAGAATTACTGAAGTTGAAATGTTTTCGTGTCTTTCTTTCGAAGTTGTAATGTCTGTAGAAAACCATTCAAGTTGTATTGTATTTATAAGGAGTTATAAGGCTATAAAGTGTCAGCAAAAAATGCTTAAAGTTTTAAATACAAGCATTCAAAAGACCCAGGTTCTTCTTCTACCCAAAACTTTCCTCTAAGCCTTCCCACTTAAGTCTTAGGACTCCAATTCTTCTACATAATCAGTTGGTTTTTTTTTTTAATGGTAAAGGCATGCAAACTTGCTTTTATACAGAGAAAGAGGAAGAAAGAAGGAAATAATGATTTTCTGCATGTTAGATGAAGTTTTGGTTCAAAAAGATACTGAACTAACACTATTCATCAATGAAATTTTATAATAAAGAACTTACCATAAGTTAAATTCTGATGACAAGACTGGTTTTCTTCCTGATATGGGATCTTTTGTTTTACTGGAAGGAAAAATTTATTCTGGAAATTTATCAGGGGTGCCTCCCTGGGGAGAGAAGAGGTTTTTCTTCCTGAAGAAACAGAAGGTTCACCTGCAGAAGCCAGGGAAGGTAAAGAAAACAAATCAAGTAAATACAGTGACAAGACTTTTCCAAAGAGTTTCATGGGTTGAGAGATTTCAAGATCCAACTAATCCAATGTGTACCTAAGAAACAGCTTCTGTACAAAAGATCTGACAAATGGCTATCCAGCTTTTGCCTAAAGACCTTTAGTGAAAGAAATCCACTTCTACCTCCTATGACAGCAGGTTCTACTTTTAGATAGCTCTATCTTGAAGTTTCTCCTTACATCAGGCCCAAATCTTCTTCTATGTAACTTTTAACCCACTGCACCTAATTCTGTTTTCTGGGTTGAAATAAAATAAGTCTAATCTCCTTTCCACAGAAGAGTCTTTTAAAGGCCTGAAGCAGCCTGCCCAACCAAGT
Source organism: Phalanger gymnotis (assembly GCA_028646595.1). NCBI lineage: Eukaryota > Metazoa > Chordata > Mammalia > Diprotodontia > Phalangeridae > Phalanger > Phalanger gymnotis. The sequence goes on from CM053625.1 coordinate 232,296,186, forward strand.
CACCACTTGCCTAAGATAAACATCCCCAGTTTCTGTTAGGGGATATACTCCAGGCCATTAATCATGCCACCCACCTTCTTCTGGCTATGCTTCGGCTCATCAGTGAACTTCCTAAACCGACAGGTAGAAATAAACGTAAACCAACCAGACCTGGTCTAACCAGGGCAGAAACACTCTCACTCATCCTCTTGACCTTATGCTTCTCTTAAGGGCCAGTAAGAGTGCAATGGCATTTTTGGCTACTGGGTCACACAGCAGATTCTTAATAAGCTTGCAGTCCATTAAAACTCCTACATTTTTTCCATCTGAACTTGCCTACCTCTTCCTCTATCTCAGGTATATGAATTTACATTTCTATTTCATTAGTCCTATTATGTTAGATTTAGCACTTTGTTCTAGCCCAGGCCTACACAACCTGGAGAGGTTTTCCTTCACATTTTTTCCGGGCTGCCCAAAATCCTTTGGTGTGCCACAGGTTTGTACAGGCCTGTTCTAGCCTATTTAGAAACTTCTGAATTCTGTCATTCAACATATTATCCTTTTTGTTTGTCATCTACAAAATTCAACAAATAAGCCATTTATGCCTCATCCAAGCCACTTATAAAAATAAACAGCAGGGGGGCGGAGCCAAGAAGGAGGCTGGAAAGCAGGGACTAGCGTGACCTCCCCACCAAGTCCCTCCAAAAACCTATAAAAAATGGCTCTGAACCAATTCTAGAACTGCAGAACCCACAAAATAGCTTAGGGAAGCAGGGTTCTAGCCCAGGACAGCCTAGATGGTCTCTGGGTAAAGTCTATCCTGCACAGAGCTGGGAGCAAAGGGGAGCAGAGCTGAGCAGAGCAGAGCCCAGCGTGGGAAGTGCGGACCGACCAAACCGGGAGCCAGGTGGAGCGTGCCCTAGCACCCTGAATCAATGAGCTGAGGCAGTTACCAGACTTCTCAACCCACAAACACCAAGGACAACAGAGTAGGTTAGTGGGAGAAGCTGCTGGGGACTGGGATAGAGTTTGCAGTTTGGCCACCACCCCAGGGGCAGCAGAGGTGGGGCAGCTAAAGAACTACTGCTGCAGTGCTTCTGGCTCCAGGTCCACCTGGTGGGAGGAATTAAGGGGAAGATCAGAGCAAGAGTGAAGAGCCTGCTGAAGACCTAAGTCCAGTCCTGGTTGAGGGTTCTTGGGGAAGGAGGAGTGCTGGTGTGGCAGAGCT
>CM053625.1:232297892-232313023 GCA_028646595.1 Phalanger gymnotis
GTTCTGTTCGGGACAGACCTTACCCCGAGACCATCCAGGCTGTCCTGTGCTGAAGCCCTGCTTCCCTCTGCCCCTTTGTGGGTTCTGCAGTTCTAGAATTGGTTCAGAGCCATTTTTTCATAGGTTTTTGGAGGGACTTGGTGGGGAGCTCATGCCAGTTACTGCTTTCCAGTTGCCATCTTGGCTCCGCCCCCCTGGAACTCAAAGTTTTAAAAAATAGATGTTCAAAAACAAAAAAAGTTTTTGCACGCAACTAGAAAATAAGATACACACGCAATGGGGCATGGAAATTTATCTTGCCCTACAAGAAAGGAAGAGAAAAGGGGACAGGAGGGGAGGGGAGTGACAGAAGCGTGGGCTGACTGGGGAATAGGACAAGCAGAATATATGCCATCTTGGAGTGGGGTGGAGGGGAGAAAATTTGTAATTTAAACTCCTGTGAAAATCAACGCTGAAAACTATTTTTTTTAAACACTTATTATTTAATATATTTAAACAGCAGAAGCAATAACAGACTGGAGATCCTACATTGGAGACTATTCCTGAAGCCTCCCATTAAGCCATTACCAATGATTCTTTAAATCTGATTGTTCAATCAGTTCTGAATCTACCTAAACTGTATTCTGTCTTCCCTCAATACTGACTTCCATCTTAATGCCCAGGTAATTTTTTTTTCCCTAATGAGCTACCAACTTTCATTCAAGTTTTTCACCACTTAACAAACTTTTAAAGATATAGCTTTTACTATGGAATACTGCTCTTAAATGTCAGGTAAGATGTCAAACTTCCACATCAGCACAATGTTCCCAAGAAAAAATTATGCTGAGTTTTCCAAAATCCATATAGACTATTCCTTATTCTGCTTCCTAGGATCTTATTCTCCTAGGTATTAAAGGAGCTATTTAGATAATGAATAATCTAATAATTTTAAAAATACTGTACAAGGCAATAGGCTTCTGGGATTCCTTGAAATAAACTGGTTATTAATCATACTATGTTATAAACTACCCTATGATTCAAACTTCTTAATTAGGAAAACCAATACAGATGTGTTCCAAAATATAAAAAAATTTAACCATGGTTTAGGCCTTATCCTTTTTTTAAAAATAATTTTCCCCAATTACATGTAAGAACAATTTTAACCTTCTTTTTTCAAATTATGAGTTCCAAATTCTCTCCCTCTCTCCTTCCTCTCTGCCGGTCATTGAAAAGGTAAGCAATTTGACACAGGTTATACATGTGTAGTTAAACAAAACACATTTCCATGTAAGTCATGCTGTGAAAGAAAAGACAAATTAAAAAAAAAAATAAAGAAAGTAAAGAAAAAGTATCTTCGATCCACATTCAGGCTCCACCAGTTCTTTCTCTGGAGATGGACAGCACTTCTCATTGTAAGTCCATCAGATTTTTCTTTCATCATTGTATTGCTGAGAATAGTTGTTATTCACAGTAGATCATTATATAAAATATTACTGTTACAATGTTCTCCTAGTTCTGCTCATTTCACTTTGCATTAATTCATACATGTCTTTCCAGGTTTTTCTGAAATCTATTTGCTCATCATTTTTTATTACACAGTAATATTCCACTACATTCACATACCACAACTTGTTCAGCCATTCCCCAATTGATGGGCATCCTCTCAATGTCCAATTTTTTGCCACCACAAAAAACAGCTACTATAAATATTTTTGCACGTATGGGTCCTTTTCATTTTTCATCTCTTTGGGAGATAGATCTAGCATTGGTATTGTTTGGTCAACAGGCATGTATGGTTTTATAGTCCTTTGGGCATGATTCCAAATTGCTTTCTAGAATGGTCAAATCAGCATACAATTTCACCAACAGGGCATTTAGTGTTTTAATTTTCCCACATCCCCTCCAATAGGTCATTTTCCTTTTCTATCATATTAGTCAATCTGATGGGTGTGTGGTGGTAGCTGTTGTTTTAATTTGCATTTCTCTAATCAATAGTGTTTTAGAGCATTTTTTCATAAGAATATAGATGGCTTTGATTACTTTGTCTGAAAGCTGCCTGTTCATATCCTTTGACTATTTATAAATTGAGGAATGGCTCTTATTTCTACAAATTTGACTCAGTTCTCTATATATCTGAGAAATGAGGTCTTATCAGAGAAACTTTAGGCCTTATTCTTGACACAGAAAAGATACTTAGTACCACACATGTTGAAAGCCAATATAAGAAACTCAAGAATACTTTACTAAAATTTTGTTATACTGAATATACAGTTATTAGTGGAACCAATGACTAGGACTTAAGAATAATACCACCAAAAAAATTTTCAATGATTTTTGTTATAAAAACAAATTTGTTTGTCTGCTTTCAGTTCCACTCAACTGGAAACGTGCACAGAATGACAGGAAAGGTCAGCAACTAACTTTATCAGTTCTGCCACAATGCAAGTAATTCTCTATATGCCCAATGCCCATTAGAGATGTTCATTTGTGTCTCTTCCAAGGCTACCTAAGTGGAAGGAGGGAAAGGAAGTAGTCCATTCTAAAGCATTACTTGGTCTCTCAACTTTTAACCTCTCTTGGGAAGACTTGTCTATCCCCACCTTCCCTCACCACTCCTGCTCAATAAACTCCCATGGCTCCCTATTGCCTCCAGTATCAAATACAAAATTCTCTGGTATTCAAAGCCCTTCATAACCTACTTCCCCACCCTACCTTAAACACAAGACATATCCTTGAATTCAGAGACGCTGACCTTCTAGTCATTCCTTGAATCAGGCATCTTCCCCACTCTGGGCATTTTCTTTGGCTATCCTCCATGCCTAGATTGTTCTCCCTTCCTCATCTCTGCCTGCTGGCTTCCCTGACTTCCTTCAAGGCCCAGATAAAATCCCACTTTCTTCAGGATGCCTTCCCTAACTCCTCTTATTTCTAGTTCTTTACCTCTGTTAATTATTTCCTACTTCTCTTGTATATAGCTTGTTTATACATGCTTGTTTGTTGTTGTCTCTTCCATTAGACTATGAACTCCTGGAGGGCAGATTGTCTTTTGCCTCTTTTCCCATCCCAAGCACTTAGCACAGCGCCTGATACATACATAGTAGGTGCTTAATGCTTATTGACTGACTGAAGAATTCCCTTTGAACCTTCTACTCTCTACCCAAAATCATATGCAACAGTGAAGATATGAGTATTTATTTCTATATCAGCATACATCCTTGCCACAAAAACATATGAATACATATACAATCTTATCCTTTAACTGGTTCTGCAGTTACCTAATTTCTCACTTTAAAATAATTAGCACTAACCTGGGTAATAAGACTAACCTGGAAATGAATGATCATCTGATGATGCTTTGTGAAAATCAGGAAAGCCAGAAATAAAAGTCTTATCCAGTCTACTTTTACCAAGTGTAACAGGACTCAAGATCACATCTCTTTCACTTCTCTGTGATTCCAATGATATGGTATCTTTAAGTGACTGCTTTTGTGTAGCTTCTAGTGCCCTTGTTTTCATTCTTTGAAATATTTTTGCAGGAGAGTCATAGGTTCCAATTTCAAAAGTTTTATTCCCTTTGAAAACTTCCTCATTTGGAAAAAATGTTACTTCTTTGCTTTCATTAGCTTTTTCATCAGAGCCATCCAAAAATTTGTCAGAGCCAATATTACCAGCTATTATTGTTGACTGAAGTGAACTTTCATTCTTACAACGTTCTGTTTGTAGGTTCAAGTGCTCCTCAAGGTCATTTGTATTGTTGTCATTTAAATTGTTGGTTTTATATTTCACTAAATCTTTTAATGGTGTAAGAGTTTCTGAAGGTATATTTTTCGAAAGAACTGCATTAATTGGTGCATTTCCTCTTCTAAGAGAATTCAATGAAAACTTTGGTATTTCTGGACTTTGTGGACATGATGTAATCATCTTGATACGACAGTGCCAAAAAAAAAAAAAGTCCTTTAACAGAAAATTTATTTAAAACTAACTGTTCACAGTGAAACTTCAAGTGAAAACGGGGAAAGTAGAATTCAAGAAAACTTCAATTTTCTTCATAGTTTTATCTACAAGAAAATTTTAAACTGTTATTCATAATATTAAGAATATTTTTCATTGATTAAAAGGATATGTTGCTTCATCATGTCTAATGTAATTTATGCTAAACTTATTTGAATATCAGTATTCATGTGGTTTTGTTTTGGGGGGGAATCCATTTTTTAACTGCAGGTCTTTAATAGCTAAACAAAGACTACATAGAGTGATAGAGACATTCGAAAAGTAAACATTATCACACTTTCTACTCATCAGTTCCATGAAGTGTCATACATACTTATTTCCATTAAAATTTATTACATTTCAAGAATCTGAGGAGCTACTCTACTATACTATGCGGCATCTTATCAGAATATTTATTAAATATTTGCGTGTAACCTTATAACAGGCATCATAATGAGTTTCACAGATATAAACTCTTTATATCTATTTACCTTTAGTTTAAGGTTTGTAGCTATACAATGACACATCTATATGAAAACTGGGAAAAAAAAAAAAACCCCAGTATTTAGAGAAGTAATTCACAATCCTAATTTTGTGACACTTTAGGATATCACTAGTTATCAAAGGATGTATGATAAATTAAAAGGGTCAAAGTTGATATTTTCTTGCTCACTTACAAAAATTATGATCATAACCCGTTGAAAAGGTTATCTATGATAGATGCCTCTACTTTCTCTTCTCACTCTTATTAACCCCTTACAATACAGCTTCAAACCTTATCACTCAGCTGAGTTTGTTCTCTTCAAAGTTACTAACGATCTCACAGTTGCCAAATCCAGTGCCCTTTTCTCAATCCTTATTCTCTTGGACCTCTTGGCAGCCTTTGATCACCGTCTCTTAGATACTCTCTTCCCTCTGGGTTTTCAGGACACCACTTTCTCCTGGTTCTCCTCTTACCTAATTGCTCCTTTTCAGTCTCCTTATCCAGATAATGCCTTCTTAACTATAGGTGTCCAACAACGTTCTGGCCTGGGTCCTCTTCTCCTATTTTCCCTCTATACTACTTCACTTGATGACCTCAATCAGCTCCCAGGGATTTAATTATCTCACTCAGAGTTATGAGAAGGGTAAGGAGGGTGCTCCGGCCGGGTCAGGCAAAGTGGGATAGGACTTCATAAGAACCATACCCTTGATGCTAAAAGGGGGCCCTTTAAATCGCTGGGTGCAAATCCAACATTTTACAGATGAGGAAATTCAGGTTCAGAGAGTTAAGTGACTTGCCCAAGGTCACACAATAGGCAGTAAGTGGCAGAACCTGGATTGAACTCCGGGCCCTTTGACTAGAAATCCATCATTCTTCCCATTACCGCGCTACGGCAGGTCAAAGGGAGGACGGGGAGGCTACCCCTGAAGAGCAGGGGAACCAACTAATAATCAGATACATGAACAAGCATTAGCTGTGTCCACTAGGTCCAGGGCTCCGTGTTCTCCGGGAACTTCTAGATTCTGCAGGGAGGGAGGAGCTGACACTCTTGGGCTGCCCCAGAGAGGGGCGAGTGTCCAGGAGGGAGGTAAGGGTCCCCGCGCATCCGCTTCTAAGGTCCCAGCCCGCAGGGAGGGGGCCTGAGCGCGTAGACCGGAAGGAGCCCGAGGCTGCTCCGGAGGGGGAAGCAGGGAGGCGGCCGAAGGAGGCCGGAGTCCGGAGTCCGGGGCTGTTCGGTCACCGGAGGGAGGGCTGAGGAAGAAGAGTGGGGAGGGAGGGAAGCGCGCTCCGCGCCGGCTTTGGACCTCAGAGCCCCAGCTGCCGGGCCCTGGTGTCCCCGCACACACACAGGCACCGCCCGCCCCCGGCCCGCCTAGCTCCGCCTCTGCGCGCCGCAGAGGATCGACCCCAGCCCAGCCCCGCGGCGCCCCGCGCTTGGGCGGGGAACGGAAGAGACGGGACAGCCCCCCAGGCGACCGCCCGAGCCCCTGCCGCGGGCACGCACACTCACCCGGCTCTGTTCTGGCTCCGCTCCTCTCCCGCTACCGCCTGGCACACCGGATTTTAATTCAAACTGTGGGCACACGCGCGCCAGCCACCGCCAGGCCCTGCGCGATTGGTGCATCACCACGCCTCATCGTCATTACGTCACGGCGCAAGCGTCTGTAAAAGCCCCGGCCGGAAGCTGCAGAATCGTTTGGCAGGCACACAATGCTAGATGTCTTGCTGTTAACGTAATGACCTTTAAAAAAAATGATTGACATAGAGGCCGGGACTTGCAGTCAGTTCCCGCTAGGTTTTGTGTGGGACAAAAATCCCCCAAAATGAAATAACAATCAAAGGTTTCTCAAGGTAAAGACAGAGGCTTTATTTGCAAGTCTTGCGGGAGAATTGGGCATCGCCCACTCCAGAATGGTCTGGGGTAGGGGAGGCATGTTTCAGAAGGCAGACAGTCAGTTTATACACCCTTTAAAGGGCCCCCCCAAGCCCCCTTACAAAAACAATTCTAAGAAGCCCCAAAAAACCCGGGGACCTCTATCCCCATGGGGGGGCAGGCGGGTAGTTGGCCTCACATTCTTGAAACAAGGAAAAGATTCTTAATCTAACACCTTAACCTCAAACTAACAGACAGCCGTTACAGGCGTGCTCACCCTATGTGAATGCAGGATGTGGATATATGTGGCATATGTGCAAGTTTATGCAGGGGAAGGGGGCAGGGTTAATTCTTAAACTTAAAGATACAGTTCAGGTGTTATGGAAGCTAAAATATTAAGTATCCTTTTCCTTAAATGAGAGACTTTCGTTCATTCCACTCAGTTTGAACTTTGGCACTTGAATTGTGAACTTGGGGCAAGTCCCTTACCCCCCAGGCCTTCCTTTCCTTGTTGGTTAAGAGTTGTAGCATTAATAATAACTTCAATAAGTGTCATGAAGATCAAATGAAATAATGTGTGTAAAATCACTTTGCAACAGGGATGAGTACTGGACTTGTTGACTAGCATCTAAGCATGGCTTCACTGAAGAGCATTTTCATTGTTTCAACAGTTCGGCTAGCAGCTGCTGTGGGAGTGAAAAAGCAACATGAACCAACAACAAGAACGCTGCAAGCCCAGATTCTTTTGATCTGCTTTGCTAAGGAAAGTAGCATTAAGGGGTTAACAATCTCAATCTAATGGAACATACAAATATCATTCACTTAGTTCAGTGGGAAAAGCCAGCACCCTGAGCTTCAGAGCGAATGCAAACAGAGCAAATAAACACAATCAACAGATAGATTTCTGCCTGACGAAATCACAATATACAGTTACCACAGAAGCATCAACATCTGGGTTTTCTTCAAAGCTGGGAGCTCATAACGACAGCTTGCCTAGGGTCACATACCACTCCTGCTGTGGCTCAGAGCTCCAAAAGAGAAAGCCAACCTCTGGGTTTATATATCTGTGTTGGTAAGCAAAATGGGCTCTTAGCACTTAGTTCAACCAAGTGCCCTTGAAGAGTCAGGCTTTTGTTTCCTTTGAGAAATTCAGTGTATTTCATTGAGTCTTACTAGGTGCTAAGCCCCAGCCCCAAACCCCTGTTAGATGTAAAACCTACGTAGGTGTGGATTGGCAACTAAGGTGGGGCCAAGGTGGGGCTAACTGAGGGGAGGGCCTAGTTTACACATGAGTTTGAGTGACATGTGATGCAGAGGCTTTTAGACCACGTGGGTTTAAGTTGCCTCTTTGTGATGATTCTAGGTCACATGGGTGAGTCGCATGTGTGACTCACCCCTGACCCTAAAAAAGATATAAAACCAGGGGTTGGCTTTCTCTTCTTGGGAGCTCTTACCCACAGCAGTGGTGGAGCTAGTGACTCTGGGCCAGCCCACGTTATGAGCTCCCTGGCTGAACCTAGATGTTGGTAACTATAAATCTGTATTTGGTCTGTCTGTCGATGTTTGTAATTTGTTTAGGGCTCTCACTCTTGGTGGCGTTTGGAGACTCTCGGGCAGCTGTAGCTAAGAAGCCCTCCAGTGATGAGGAGCACCATGGAGGTGGCATAGGTTTCACAATCAAAGTGAATCTAGTCAATAAGCTTCTACCAAAAGGAGGGAATGGCAGGCTTATGACAAGTCCATTGCCACTTGCAAGACAGCACCACGCAATCATCATCTGTGTGTATGTTCCCACTATAATGAACACTAATGAGGTCAAAGAAAAAAATTTTGAAGACCTGGAGATACACATCATCAATGTGCCGAAATTCTAATTTTAGATGATTTTAATACCACAGTAGGCATAGACTATCAGACATGTCAAGGAGTCCTTGGGAGGAATGGAGTTGGAAACAGCAACAGCAATGGTCACTTACTACTGAAGATTTGTGCATCTTATGACCAGATTCTCATCACCAACACTGTCTCCTGTTTAACTAAGTACAATAAAACTTTGTGGATGGACACAGTTCTGACTAATGTAGCACCGTGTTGCCGTAGCCAAAGTGATCTGATTTCCAGAGACAAATAGAAGACTCTTGGGGGCTGGCAGAAATCACCTCACTCCCTTGTCTTCAACCCCAGGGAGTCTGCTTTGACCCTTGTGACTGTACCACCTGACTTCGTGACTGACAAGTTTAACCCCCTCTCACCTGTAGGGCTATAGCCGCTAAAGCAGGGGCCCTGCTATGAGACAAAAGAGGGGCTGTAGTTACCCCTATAAGCAGTGGAGTTGCAAACTCTCATTCCCCTCTGGCACCTGACCACTTGCACAAACTTCAGCAGGCCTCAATTCCTTAGGATGGAAGTGGCCTGAGGGTAGCTTTTCTCAATCATTGCCAGGCTGGACAAGCACAGATGCAAGGCAAATGCCCACAGGGTCAAGGGGGTGAGACCTTGGGTGCCTCCTAAGGCATCCATCTCCAACAACCAAATCTCCTTTGTTCAGCTAAGGTAGGCATATACCAAAGAGATCAGTATCATTTTCTTTTAAGCTACTCTAAGGTTTAGTTATAAAAAGCATATTTGCATTGTAGGAAGATTGTGTGATATATTGCTTTTTTCTTTCTATTTGGAAGTAGACTATATAAGGATAATCATAGTCTACTTCCAAATTCCTTAAATTTAGAAAAATTCACCTGTAAATCTGTCTGATCTTTTTGCGGGCCAGTTGATTAATTACAGAACTGATTCTCCCTATGAAATTACTTCTAGTTGGGGTAATCCAGTAAGATTTTAAGGAAGAGGTAGTTTTTGAGATGGGGTGTGAAAATTGGGGTAGGATAGTGGAACATTTTATACCATTTTATATCATTTTTGTAATTTCAGTCAAAGGCCAGGGCCTGAATTAATCATCAGCTGGAAGAAGAGCCTGGCTCTGGGCTTCTTTGTTCTCTAAAGTCTGCTCCGAGAGTATCTTTTCTCTGTCAACAAGGCCAGATCCGGCTGACCTAAGGACATTCTTTCCCGGTAACGATTAAAGGATGAGACCCTAATCCCGAGAGACTACCTCGCTTGATATTTTACGGGCATATACTATGTTATGGAATGTTAATGAAACACAGAAACGCTGGGTTATAGTTCCAACTGACCCTTGTCAACATTTGTTATCTCATTGTATTTACGAGTCAATTCCATTGAGGAAAATCCTCTTCTTGTATCATGGTTCAACATACATGGGGGACCATAAAAGGCTTGCTGAGTCTGCTAAACATAACGTAGAGTTTTCTCATTTCTTTGTTCAGACAGCCAGAGCTTATGCTCTGACTCCTTGTACCTACAAGTAAGGGAAAATCATAAACAACATGGATTTTTCTATTACCTCTCTTGTTTGCCTTCTTTAACCACACTTGCAGGGTTCAACAATAGCAACAGAGGGAATATGGAGGAAAGGTGATTTAGTCTAATTTGCTTAAGGTTCAGTGCCTGTAAAGATCTGTACCCTTAGTATTCAGGTGGAGGGTGGCAGGCTGGTGCTCTGTAATGGGCTACTGTAGAAGAAAGACTGGAAGATCTGGGATTGATCCCCAACTTTCCTGGCGATTAATGCCCTCTCACTGGGCGCCTCAGTTTCCCCATCAAAATGAGGGGTGATAGGACTAGGTAACAGAAAAGGCTCCGGCGCAGGTTGAGGGACAAAAGCGACACCAACAGACTACGAGGAGGATGCTCATCTCCCCGGGCCCGTCCCTACAAAAGGGACTGTAAGCAAAGTGACCTCGCGCCTTTCATTGGCACCAGCACCGCTCCCTTCCCCACCCCGCCGTCCCGGCCCGGCCCGGCCCGGCCCGGCCCAGCCCAATCCCCGGCCCAGCCCCCGCCCTGGGTTCTTCCTAGGCACTCTGTCCCAGATTATGCCGGGTTTACCAAGAGTGAGAGCCCTAAACAAATGAGCCCGAGGACTACATTTCCCAGAAGCCTCAGAATTGAACTGAGACTTGCCCTCGGACTTCATTTCCCAGAATCCTCTCCCACCCATGGCGCTAGTAATTAAACCAATAGAATTTGGGAAGAGTGTTGTAGGCGTTTCCTGATCTACGAAGCTAAGGGTAGCAACCACGCAGGCGAAGGACCTGGGGATGATGGGTATCAGCGGGCTAGGCTCCACGGATCTCCTTTCTTCTTCAACTTTGTTCTGGTCCTTCCTAGCTAGAAGATGCTCCCAAAGTCTGTAACTTTTCATTTCTACTGCCTCATGTCTGTCTAGGTGGTCTACTTGGTTACATCCATAAATGTGCGAGAGAAACGCGTACACACACACGATCTGTACACATACATATGCATATATACACACCTATATGTTCATTAGTATATATCGCGACCCAAAAGAACGAGGACAGTAAATTGAATAGGAATTGAGAAGACAGCAATCATAGGGTGGCTCAGGAAAAATGTGGGATTTGAGCTGGACCTTGAAGGTTGTTTCGAATATGAGAATGAGGTGAAGCTCCTACAGGAAGAGAGAAGTGTATGAAGCCACAAAGCACGGAAGTGGTAACCTGTTCGTCCAGGACATATAATCATCTTGCCTTTGCCCGAGACAAAGGGTTAGAGAAGACTAACGAAAGATAATTCAGCTAGCACTTAATGCCAATGATGCTCAAAGTACTATGCTACAAAATATTACGCTATTTGGGGGCCACGTTGAGGAGGGTGTGCCAGGTGCAGGAGTGTGTATTTTCTCCTATAGATAGTAAGGAGTAATTGAAGCTAAAGTTAGGGGAATGACTTGGGCATAATGATATTTGAGGAGGCTCAGACAGTAATGGAATGACTGAATGGAAGGAGGAGAAAATGGTGTTGAGAGACCTGTTGAGGTCATTTTAAGTATGAAGTAATAAGTCCCTAAATGGAATAAGGGATGGATACAAAAGAGATTTTGAAGGAAGAGTTGACAGGCTTCTACAGTAGATGTGAAAGAAAACAAGGTAAGGGTCTAGGATGACCGAGATTTCAAGTTAAAGAGACCAGGAGAATACTGGTACCTTTAAGAGAAATAGGGGTCACAGGAGGGTCGTTTATGGAAGGGAAGATGAGTTCTGTTTTAGACACATTGAAGTGGATGTCAGGATAACCAATACAAGTGGCCACCACGCAATGGGAAATGGAGGACTAGAGCTCAGAAGAAAGAACAGAAGTGGACAAAGATCTTTGGGAATTATGTGTGTAGAGGTGTGACATTTAAAGTGAATGATGGATCAGGAAAAGAGTATGTGGAAAATAGAAAACCCAGGACTGAACTCTAAAGAATGTCAGTGTTTAGGAAGGAGGGAGAGAAATGAACAGGAATCAAGAAAGTGGAGAATGAAGACAGAATCCAAAGGATAGTGAAAATTTTTAAAGAGAGAAACAGAGAAAAGATTGTTGAATTTGGAGATTCATAATTAACTGGAGCCTTAAATTTTTTTAACTTTTAAAAGAATACCAAAAAATATTTTCATATACAAAGTAGAAGAGAAAAAATTATATGTGAACTGGTGAATCTGTTATATACAGCTTGCTTTTTAAAAAATATAAATTCAACACATTATTTTAAGCTTTCCTTGTCTGCATTTTCTTTTAAACATCCTTCTGTCCTCTTTTGTGCATTTTATAAAATGTTTCAATGACCCTTTTTCTTTCTTTCTTTCTGTTTTTGGGCAACATTTATCACCTGTCCTTTCCCCCTCCCCAAATAAAAAAAAGAAAAACAATCCTTGTAACAATAAGTATAATCAAGCAAAATAAACCTATACATTTGCCATGTTCAAAAATGTAAGTCTTTGGAGATTTTGGCAAGTATTGTTTCACTTATAGGAGAAATGAAGTTGAGAATGAGGAGAGGGTGGAAAGTGATAAAGTCAAAGTGGGTTTAGTTCACTCAACAAATTTGCCTGTTAAAGAAAAGATTATAGGAGAGTAACTATAGAAGAGTAACTAGTGTACAGTCAGCTGAAGATCGTTTCAACATGGGGACTGTTCCAGTGACCTCTTCTGACCCTCATTACTTTCCTTCTTATCTATTTCATAGATGCAGGGCACCCTAAGATATGAATCATTGAAATGCACTGAATATTATTCTGTTTATTGTTTTAGATGGCATGCATTAGAGTGACTGACTGACTCAGAAAAGTTGGGAAATAAAGTAGAAAATCCATAACTAAATTAATGGAACTTTTGTTTTCTTGTCATTTACTAATTCTGTATTCCAGGAAGGAAGGAAAAGAGGGAGGGAGTGAGGAAGGAAAAGAGAGGATGGAAGAAGGAAGGAAGGAAAGAAAGAAGGGAGGGGAGGAAGGAAAAAAAGGAGAACGAGAGGGAAGAAGAAAGGAAAGTAGGAAGGGAGAGAGGAAAGAAGGAAGAAAAGGGAGAAAGGGAGGGAGGAAGCAAAGGAAGGGAGAGAGGGAGATAAGAAAGATGGAAGGAAGGAGCCTTTATTAAGGGCTTACTATGTGCCAAACACGGTGGTTAAGCCCTAGGAATATAAATAGAAAAGTAAGACAGTCCCTGTTCCCAAGGAGCTTACATTCAAATGGGAGTAGAGGTAGAACATAGGAAGGTTCAGGTATAAGATGGATGGAAATGCCTTGTAGTCTTAAGAGTATAGCTGTAGGGCTTTGAAAGCCCTTTTTCAGACTCCTAGTGATCTATAACTGTGGCTAATGGCCATTTTGATGAAGGAGTGAACTGCTGGATTCTGGGGAAATGTTTTGCAGACCCCAGCCAAGGTCACAAGAGCAGACTCCTATCTGTTTGTGGTGAATAACAAAATTGCAATCAGCAGGGGATGTATCAGACTCTATCCCAACCCTTCCCTGCCGCATATACACTTCTTTCCTCTCTACTTTAGTCCTTTAGTTGATTAGGTGTTCATAGTTACCACAGCGTAGATCTGGGAGCGGAGGCAACAGAGAGATAGCACCTTGTTTGTAAGCCATTAGTCAATGTCCTAGAACTTCTTTGAAGAGAGGGAAAATTGGTAAAAACCATCGTGTTAATACATTGGAGGGAAGGAGGACTCCAAACTTTATATCCAAAGTTTGACTCCTTTCCCACCAAATACTATTTCCACAAGGAACACACATAATGAATAGCAAAGAAACCAATTTATCCAAGTCACAACAAACCAGAAGTCGGAGAAGGTAGACAGAGGAAAATATATACTGGATAATACAGAACCTTTCTCATTGGGAGCGTGATAACAGCTCAACCAAGAAAGAGGGTCCTGGATCTTACCCAAGGGGAAACTTCCTGAAGTCTCTAGTGTAGCAAGGTAGAGACAGGGATATTATGGAGGCTGCTAGCTCCTCTCATGTCTTCCAGTCTTTTCCTTCAGCACTTAAAGTGGGGTGATGCTTCTCCATCTTCCTGCTTAAAGCTGGAAGCCAGAAGTACCTGATGTAACTCAAAGAAGGCTGAAGAGAACTGAGTTAGACCAGCTCCTGTGCTCCAACTCCATCCTTCCCCTCATGCAGGGCAGCACATTCATCTCCACTAATAAGGAGAAAAGTCCCATGCTAATGGGCTTTGAGATAGGAGTTAGGTCATATATACATGAAAAACTAGGAAGCTGGGTTTTGGGGTTTTTTTTGTGGCTCTGGCTCCTATAAACTGCCCTAAACAAGACCCACAGGCTCCCCAGGAGTGCCTGCCTCATCCTGCATTTCAAGTCTCTCAGGGCTTAAAAAGCCTATACAAATACCCTTCAAATCTCATTAGGATACATAAATGTTAGGCAGAGGCTGGCTTTCATTTTTCTACTGTGGCCTCTGGCGTAATTACTACAAAGTCACCCATACTTAGCAATTGCTGGTAAATTATGGGGAAAATAGGCAGAAAAATTTGGCAATTGGAGGAACAAAGTTCTGGAGAGATGAGAGCTAGGTAAATTGCAGGCACTGGAAAGAAGAGTCCCCTTTTGCTCTATGTTAAAAAAAGGTATAGAAACAAATTTTAAAATGGAGAGGAAGAATATCATTGAACTCTTGATGATGGTCTCACTTTTCAGTAAAGTAGGTTAGGCCTTGAAAGTGGAGGTGAGAGGACAGCTAGGTGGTGCAATGGATAGAGCACCAGAGTCAGGAGGACCTGAGTTCAAATATGACACCAGATATTTACTAACTATGTGACCCAGGGCAAATCATTTAACCTCTAATGCCTCCCAAGAAAGAGTGAGAAAAAATGAGAGAGTAGAGGTGAGATGTAAAGATTAGTTTGAAGAGAGTTAGAATCTAGAATTTATTGTTATTAGTCATGTCTTGGAGAATTCTATATACCCAACGATTTTGAACCATTCAGATATATATATGATCCTTTTTGAGATCATAAATTCGGCCTTCCTACTACATTTGGTGACCAGGTGGATGGGATCGCTGGGTATAAGATCTCTATTTAGAAGCAGAAGAACTTCAGGAGAAGAGATGAATGTCCCAGGGTGGAAGGATCCATTTTATTCCTCCCTAGCAAAGGAATTGGCTAAAAGTGCTGGACCCTGTGAAAACTGGGAACCAAGGCTACAGAGAGGAGACCCTAAGGATTTGGAAAGGTGTTTACGAGAGATTGGAATGCAGTCAGGGGCATCACTCTCTAGGCAAAGCTGGACAGTGTTATCAGCCTACCGGCTAGTATATGAAAGATTGAGAGATGGGGGCACTCCTACCCCACGGCAAGAAGGGGAATCTCAGATAGCAGGAGAACAAACTGCTGCTCAAGAATCTACAGCTGACT
>CM053625.1:232313523-232333040 GCA_028646595.1 Phalanger gymnotis
GCGGGCCTACTGGGCCTGGAGGCTTGTGTTCACAATACTGGAATGGGGAGGTTGGTTCGCTAATTTGTTGCTCTGGGTCCTGAATAAATTTTTTGATGCCTTCTGCTTGGAGAATTCTATATACCCAACAATTTCAAACCATTCAGATATATATATGATCCTTTTTGAGAACATAAATTCAGCCTTCCTACTACACCTGCAGGTCCAGAGAATTGGGTATCTTTCAGTGAAACACATTTAAAACATCACTTCCATATAACAAAAGGCTTGACTAGAAAAATATTGCTCTTTTCTGTTCCTCCTTATACCTCAAGATCTTGTTCTACAGAAGCAAGCTGTGGTTTTGAGGAAGTCTCCAACTATGACTGGAAATGAAATCTATAAGAGATATTAAATGGAACATTTGGTAGTTTCAATACCAGAACTGACAGGGATCCAGGGCTCAAAATCCACTGAGTCCATACTAAGTACTTTGATTGTCCATGGTCTGAGATTCACATATAGCGAGTCTGGCTTATTCCAGTGCCAGAATGATTTCTGACCATCCTGTCCAAGATACCTTGGGTAAGACCACAAAATGTAGAGAATAATAAGGAAGCAATGACCCTGGTAGATTATATGAACCATGTGTTTGAGGACAGAGGTATGGTCAAAGGTTGAAAGCCAGCGATGGGGGAAAATGGCTCTAAGTTGGTAGAGCCAGTCTCTTGGATCAACTGAGTGAATATTGTGTGTTAGTATGACATATTTAGAGCAAGAAGTCATCTTAGAAGTCATCTGGTCCAACTTTTTCAGTTTACAGATGATAAAACTGAGGCCCAAGTGAGATGTAATGACTTGCATAGGGCTTATATAACACAACACAGGGCTTGTATAATATGTCCTTTAATTCATATGTTTTTCTTTTTCAATGTGTGTAGCAACAATTAGAAACAAATATTGACAATTCCTGTTAAGAGCATAATCCAGTATTTCCTTGTAACCCAAAAAACAGACAGCTTCTAGAAATTTATGTCGTTGGAGTCTTAAATAGTATTTCTGAGAACTGTCTTGTGAAAAAACTTTACTTAATTGTGGGAATTGGGAGAAAACCTTATTGTATTGTTTAACTCCTGAGAAGTTGGACCATCTCTACTTGCTACATAGAGACCCTTAACTAGGAACTTAGGTTATGCTGACCAGAAACCCAGTCGGATCCAAAGATTGATGGAAGGTGTTTTCTCACAATTGTACATCTTAAGCAACCCATATGTCTTATCTGAAAACTGGATCCATACTGATCAATTAGTTATTGTTTCCATGTTTGTTTGATTGGTTACAGACACTTGCGAGGAATGAGACACCTCCTTTCTGATTTTAGGGAATTGTACCTGTTTGTTCTCTCTCTCCCAACTTGAGAAGTCCATAATCATACCTCCAATTAGAAATCAAATTACCTGTTGTTACCTTTTAACTAATTGGCTATATTTGATTAATTGGTTTTAATGTATAAAAATCTTTCTCCAGCTGTATTCAGGGTTGTAATAGCAATTTAGATTCTTACTGATACAAGGGTCCAGTTCCAAAACTGAGGAAGGCTACTGGTCCTAATTTGTTGGGCAATTGGGATGCATTGCTTAATAAATTGAAATGCTTGGAAGCACGCAAGCCTTTGTTTTCTAAGTCATTTCTTCTTTTACCCACCACAACTGCCACCCCTTATATTCCTGTTCTCCTTCCTCAAGCCTCCTTAAGACTCTGCATTCTCCAAGAAGGAAGTACCAAAAACAAGAGAATGACCACCATGTTTCTGACACCCAGGTCTCAAGTGAATTGGACTTTTTTTTTTCTCTTTCCTTCTCCGGAGATGCAATACCTTTCCAAAATATGGCTTATCCTAAACCATCTCTTCCCAGCCAGGTCATGTCCAGGAACCAGAGAACAAATTCTTTATCGCCCCAAGATAGAGCCAACAATCCAGGAAAGTATAAGACACTGGAGACAGGGGACAAACAGAAATAAAATTGGTCATTAGATCTAATTAGGTAATTTTTCCTTAGGTGAAAAGGTTTCTATTTGTTTCTGACTATGGTCATATGTGCTAATTACCAATTAAAGGCTGCTTACCATTTACAAATTAATCCTTCATAAGAGTCCTTAGTGACCAAATCCCAAGAATGACTAACAAATATGATCAGGAGATAATTTCCACAGCATTTAGCCACTAAGATTAGCCAAAAGTAGGGCAGCTAGGTGGTACAGTGAGTAGAGCACTGGCCCTGAAGTCAGGAGGACCTGAGTTCAAATCCACCCTCAGACACTTGACACACTTACTAGCTGTGTGACCTTGGGCAAGTCGCTTAACCCCAATTGCCCTGCCTTACTCCCTGAAAAAAAAAAAAAGATTAGCCAAAAGTGTCATCCAAAAGAAGAGAAAGGACTGAAGATCTTGTTTTAACCAAGTGTGGATGGAGGTCAAGAAGAATTTTGTAGTAGCTGCAGAAAGTATGCTATGTTTGGCATAGCATATACTTGGCATAGCATATACTATACTGGCATATACTTATGCCAGTAGCAGGTTGTATCTACATATTCATGGCATACATCAGACTCTGTCCTACGGAAGAAGGTGAAATTATCTGGAGAAACACATTTCTATTCTTTAGGGTATCTGGGGAAATGAAGTATTTACTGAAAGAATGAAAGAAATGCTTTAAGGAAGAAATAAAAAAGAATATGAATAAGCAGAGGAGAATTCTAACCTATGTCAGGAGATCAGAAGGAGAAGGAGTGTGACAGAGAGAAGGAAAAGAAAAAGAGAGATCACTGAATGTGTGCAACTAATCCATAGAAGTATTAGGGGAGGGCCTGGACCATCTCAAGCAGCTTGTGTGCTGAGGGATGAAGATAGAGATTCACAGGCCCCATCAGGTCAGAGATCATCCAGCAATGGTCAGAGTAAAAGGGACAAGCGGATAAAGGCTTGTGTGGCCTTTTGGTTATCACATTTTCAAGTTACCCAATGCTAGTGTGCCAAGTAAGGCCACTGGGCAAAATATAGTCTAAGTGACCCCACATAATTTAAGTACTTTGCTTAGCCAGAGAGCAAGGTCCTCTTTAGACTAATGCTATCACTTGAGGATTACTCTCAGCAGCAAATCAACCCCATTGCCTGCAGGCCAATCCCATTGCTTGAGGATTACTCCCATTATCAGAAAACTAGTCTCATTTCTCAAAGATGCTGCAGTGGGGAGGAGCTGAGATGACACTCATCCCATCTTCTCATTAAAACGTCTACCAATCAGGACTTTCTTATCCTCATGTATAAATTTGTTCTACTACCCTCTATAAAAGCAGGCTGGAGCTTGGATTTGGCTGCTCTGGTACTAAGCTCCATTTTGTCTTATTTCCTGAGTTTGCCTTTAATTGACTAATTTTTCCTCTAACACTAGGAAGGATAGCTAAGGTACTGCAAGACAGAATCAGGATCCAAAAAAGATCTTGATAGGTTGGAGTATTAGGCTGAATTTCATAAGATGAAAAATTTTAAAAGAAAATGTGAAGTTTTGTATGTAAGTTCAAAAATTCCACTTCTAACCATGCAGTAGCTAGATAACAAGTCATCTGAAAAATATCTGGGGTATTTAAGTGAACTTGAGACTCAATAAACATCAGCAATGTGATGGTCAACGTAAGTCAACATTGTGTAGAATGTGTGGAATATGGTATAGTGGGAAGGGTATTTGCTCTGTGGTCGGAGAACCTGGATTCAAGTCTTGGCTCTTACTATTTCTGTGACTTGGCTAAGTCACTAAGTCTCCCTGGATCTCAGTTTCTTCATTTGTAAAATGAGGAGGTTGTTAGTCTAAATGGCCTCTGAGGTACTTTCAAGTTCTAAATCTATGAATTTATGTCTATGATGCAAGACAGAAGCCAAAAAAAAAATGTGACCTAAGCCTGCCTTTAGAGAGGGACAGCTCCCAGGAACAAGGAAGTGATCACTGAACCATCTTCCTTGGTCAGCCCATATCTACAGTTTTGTTTTCAATTCTGAGTGCCACTCTTGGAAAGACATCAGTAAGCTGGAGAGCATTCCAAAGATGGCGGTCATGTTGGTGAAGGACCTAGAGCCCAAAGACAGGCAACATGAACTGGGGATGTTTAGTCTGGAGAAGAGAAGGAAGGGAGCATGAGAGCTATTTTTTTCTTTTTTTTAATAGTTGGAAAAATGGAAGAAAATTTTAATAGACAAATAATTTCAGGATTATCTTTTTTAAATTACCTTTGAAATTCCTTCTTCCTTCCCTCCTCTCTTTTTCTTTCTTTCTCTCTGTTTCTTCCTTCCTTTGTTTTTCTTCCTTCCTTCTTTCCTTCCTTCCTTCCTTCCTTCCTTCCTTCCTTCCTTCCTTCCTTCCTTCCTTCCTTCCTTCCTTCCTTCCTTCCTTCCTTTCTTTCTTTCTTTCTTTCTTTCTTTCTTTCTTTCTTTTCTTTCTGTTTTTTCTTTCCTTCCTTCCTTCGTTCCTTTCTTCCTTCTTTCTTTTTAGCTTCCAACATGCACTTTTATAAGATTTTGAATTCTAAAATTTTACCCCTCCTCAAGACTGCCTGCAATCTGATATAGGCTATACACGTACAAGTTATTTTCAAGTGTTTGAAAGGCCCTCGTATAGAAGGAAGGGACTTTTTCTATGCAGACACAAAGGACAGAACCAAAAGCAATGGATGGAAATTGTAGAGAGATAAATTTCAGGATGATGTCCTAAAAAAACTTCCAAATGATTAGAGCTGTCCAAAAGTAGAACAGGCTACCTGAAGAGGTAGTGGAAGTCTTCAAGCAGACGTGGCATGACCATTTGTTGGAGGCATTATAGTGTGTGTGGTGGGGTTCCTTTTGGGTTTAAGTTGGGTTAGATCACATTCTGAGGTCTCTTACACCTCAAAGATTCTATGGGAAAGGTATGGTTTGTGAGCAATTAGAAAGAAGCCATGATCAGTAAAAACTAGTTTTATCTTCACTAAGAATTTGTTGTTTAGTCATTTAGTCATGTCTGACTCTTTATGACCCCATGACCACAGTATGCCAGTACTGTGTATGGGTTTTTCTTGGCAAAGATACTGGAGTGGTTTGCCATTTCTTTCTCCAGTGGATTAAGGCAAACAGAGGTCAAGTGCCCCGGGTCACACAGCTAGTAAGTGTCTGAGGCCAGATTTGAACTCAGGTCTTCCTGATTACAGGCCCAGTGCTCTATCCACTGAGTCACCTAGCTGCCTCATTTATTTTTTTTTGAAATGGTAATAATATTGATAGATCAAGGTGATACTTTAGATATAGTATGCCTAGATTTCATCAAAAACAGAGTCATAATCTCACATATCCCCTAAGGAAACAAAACTCATTAAACAAGCTCTATAGGTAAACTAAGTGAGGTTGCAGATTAAATTACATTTAGAGGATTCACAAATAGACTGATTGAGGAGGAAGACTTGTATGTCCAAGGAGTCAGGGACAGCTGAGATTCTTCCTCTGGCTTCTTATCTAAGGAATATTTAAGGACTTAAACAAATTTTCACATCTTATGGAATAGGTTTTGGTCAGGTGAAGTTAATATTAACCAAAAATTGCAGGAGGACTAAAAGGAAACTAAAAATTCCCATAACAATACAAAGTTGACTGGATGAGATGCAAGAATCTGGTAGCAGGCTCCTGGGTAGAGAAAAGGATAAAGGCATACCTGTCTCATTTTGGAGTGGTGGTTAACGTTATTTAGGTCTCTGCAGACATGAACAAAGTTGAGCTAGGAGTGGAGTTGTACTAATTCATTCCTTTGGTGAGCTTCACGATAGGCTCGACCAAATGCTTACATCATAAAGGCTGAGTTTACTTTGTGTCTCTAGAGCAACAACTGAAGGAGGGTGAATGGGGTAAAAGGGAAGCAAAGCATCTGACAAAATTTATCATACTGTTGTGGTCAAGATGGATAAATATATGCTTTATGTTAGTACAGTTAAGTAGATCTGACACTGTTTGAATGATCAAATGCAGAGCACCTGTTGATGGGTTAATGTTATCAAAGAGGAAGATTGTTAATCTTTATTCTGAGTCCTCTGCTATTCAACCTTTTTATTTATAACTGGAATGAATGTATTAACAGTGACTATTCTGGCCTCTACTTCCTGGAAGCCAGATGCGTTAGCATTTTTCCCTCTCCAGGGTTCTCCAGGAGAACCTCCAGGAGCCCCAGGGGTATAGCCCCCACTGATGGCATACCACATTTTGCCCTCTCTTTACCCTTTCCTTATAGTTTATTTGTCTAGATCCCATTCTGTTTCTTCTTCCTTCCTTAGTATACCTATTTATCACTTCACTCGATCTACTTATCTTATCTTTCTTATCATGCTCTTTAGTAGGCTTTCACGTATTCTCTGATCACCTTTGCCAAGTGTTATCAGCACTCTCTCCTTATCTCTGTACCTTTCTCAACTCTCCTCTAACCTCTCCTAGTCTCTTTCCAGATTAAAATATAGTCTTTTTGATGGGTGCCCATACAGTGGATGCCTTATAGGCCTTATTTTATGCTTCATCATCTACTTACAGTATATTCTTTTCTTCTTCCATAGAGAATAGATGAAATTTGTGTTTTCTTTTGGTTTAAGACTCAGGTGGTAGGCCCGAGACCAGGAATCAATTCCAAAGTAAAACATTTCTAAACACATAGTATCAACAGATTAATTAAAAGAAAGACCCAGAGACAGGACATTTTCCTATTCCAGAGCACTGATTGCAGAAGTATAGAGAAACTTCTCAAGGTAGGAGGACATGGGAAAAATCCCTTTCCCATGAGTGAGGTATCAAGTAAGTATTGGTATCCATCATCTTTGACAAAAAGCCCATGAAGAAGAAATATCATGAATGTAATGAATGAGGAAAAGCCCTTTTCAATCATTTATCTCTTACTGGACATATAAGAAAATCATACTGATGAAAAACCCTACAAATGTGATGAATTTGGAAATTTTTTTTATTAAACTGCTCATCTCCTACTCAACAACAGAAAATTCATACTATTGAGAGTCCCTATGAATGTAATGAATGTGGGAAAACTTTCAGCTTGAAAGATATCTTTACTTGATATCAGCTAACACATACTGAAGAGAAGCTTTATTAATGTAATAAATATGGGAAAGCATTCCTTGGCTACCCATCCCTCTTCTGACATCAGGGAATTCATGGTCAAGGGAAACCTTATGAATCTATTGAATGTAGGAAAGCCTTCAGCAAGAGAAGTAACCTAGTCAATATCTAAAAACTTATCCGGGAGAGGAAATCTATGATATGGGTGTGAGTTTTTAGTAGTAAGTCTGTCATTAACATTATTAACATCTGTCATTAACATCAAAGATGTTATGTTTAAGAGTAGCCCTGAAAATATGATAAAATCAGAGAAAATTTCATTCAGATTTTTCACTTTGTTAAATTCTCAAGAGCCAAGGTGGCATAAGAAGCAAAGATGTAAGCTTAGTCCCAATGATATTAAAACAATATGCATTTCGAATAGCCTACTTTTTCTGGATCTTATTAAATTTCTCTCCTTTTGTTGCTAACTTTCTTTAGCAAGTGGTCTTTGCATACTATCTTGTAAACCTAGCTATATACAGAAGCTAAAATGTAATAAAAAAATTCTCAAAAAATAAATAGCCCACTGCCCCCGGAATAAATAGGAAATTAAGACTATCTAAAACCTTTTTAATGAAACCTCAAAATTAGCAAACATTTCCAACACCTTGAATAAATAATATAGATTCAAACAACATTTCCATTACCATGAAAAAATTTTATAGATTTATACAAACTGAAATATCAGAAGGAAAATATGATAGAATGCTATCACCAGAAACAAAGCTAAAATGATCATAATATAGTCAATATCAATAATAAACACACTGAAGAAGTCAAAGAAAAATTAAATCAGCAAAAACATCATGAGGTGAAATAAGGAGGACTTAAAAGTCTACAAATATTTTCAGTACTTTGAGAATACTTATAAAGAACCTAAATAAAACACTGATTTCATTTAGAAACATAATTGTGATACTAGAGTATAAAACTGCAGAAACAGTTGAGGAAACAGGAAAAAAATCCAGAAAACTAAGAAAGAATCTAAAAGTTTTGTAAGCAAAGGAGATCAATCTTTTCCTTATTTATAATTAAATTTTTCAGCCTGCAAAAATACACCCCTCCCTCTTAAGTAAGAAAGAAAGCTTACTAATGGTCTAAGATTGTCTCATCTGAGGAGGCTGGCTATGAGGGAGCAGTAAGAAATAGCAGATTCCCTGTCCCCAGATGGAAGGTGCCCATGATGAAACATGCTGCCACCTCCTAATAGAGGTATAGAACTCAAAATGCAGAAGGAGACTTTTTTCTCCCATAGCCAGTGCAGAAATTTGTTTTGCTTGACTATATGTGTTCGTAACAGGGTTTTGTTTTTGAGAACCATCAGCAAAGAGGTAGTAATTAAATCCATGGGAGCTGATGAAATCACCAAGTGAAGTAGGTATAGAAGGAGAAAAAAAAAAGAGGGTCCAGAACATAACCCTGAGAGACGTCTGTGGCTCGAGGGTGTGTTCTGGAGGAGAATCCAGCAAAGGAGAATGAAAAAGAGTGTCATATAAGAGAAAAACTAGGAGAAAGTGGTCTCCCAAAAACCCTAGAGAGAAGAGGGTATCAAAGCTTGTGTTTTGATCATGGTGTTCAGGTAGTCCAGTGATTCTTGGTCTGTTTTCTAGGTCAATTGTTTTTGCTATGGGATACCTTATATCTTCTTCTATTTTTTTCAGTCTTTTAATTTTGTTTTAATATTTCTTGTTTCCTCATGGAGTCATTAGCTTCCATTTGGTCCAATCTAATTTTCAAAGAAGTTGTTGTTTGGAAAGGTTTATTTTTGTCTTAATTTTGTTTTAATATTTTGCTTTGTACTTTAAATTTTGTTTTAATATTTCTTGTTTCTTCATGAAGTAATTAGCTTCTATTTGGTCCAATCAAATTTTCAGACAAGTTGATGCTTGGAAAGGTTTTGTACCTCTTGTGCCATGTCGCTAATTCCTTTTCCAATTCTTTCTTCCATACCTCTCACTTCTTTTCCATTTTTTCCTCTAAAGCACTCTCATTCATTTGTAAAAACACTTTAAATTCTTTTTTCCCTAAACTCTTGCTTCATCTCTTCTAGGAACTCTGGTTGAATTTGTGCCAAAATAGTGTTTTCTTTGGAGGTTTTGATCATAGATGTTTTGGAATCATTTTCTTCTTCTGAGTTTGTGTCTAGAGCATCCTTTTCACTATAATAAGATTTTTATGGCAGGATTTTTTGGTTTTCTTATTCTTCCAACCTCCTTCCTGATGTTGGACTTTACATTAGAGAAAGGAGATCAATTTTGAGGAAAAAACATGGAGAAAGAACATATGTGTGATATAGAAAAGAATCCAACCATCATATTTAAGGGAATCCCATAGGAATATTTCCTTAAAATATTTAAAATAAGGGTCAAACTTAAAGATCAGGGGAAGTGAATCCTACATTCAATACACTCAGTCACAAAGTCATCTTCTGGAATTAACCCACCATTGAATTCTAATACCTCCTTCTATTTTTAATGCCATTACAAGTGTATAAAACTAAGTAACACCTAAGGAGATGGGTCCCTGATCATGAGGAAGATCTTGTATCCAATTAAATAGGGCTCCAGAATCCCTAATAAATTGATTAATCATTGGAGCTCTCAGTGACTTTTATTATAGCTTGAAATTTTCTGGCCCACAGAAGGAGTGGATATACATAGACAAAGGCCATGGGTGTGAGATGACAATAATGATGAAATCATCAGATATCTAAAAGATAAAATTAAGAGGTTAGAAAGAGGGATGCATTGGAAGAAGGAGGAAGGGAGAGGTAGAATGGGGTAAATTATCTCACATACAAGAAAGAAAAGAGCTTTTACAGAGGATGGAAAATTTGCAGGGTGGTAGCAAACAGTACTTGAACCTTACTCTCATCAAAATTGGCTCAAAGAGGGAATAACATACACACCCAGTTGGGCATAGAAATCTATCTTACCCTACAGGGAAGTTGGAGGGGAAGGGAAAGGGATTAAAAGAGGGGCCTGCTGATAAAATGAGGGCAGATTTGCAGAGGCGATGGTCAAAAGCAAAATACCCTTGAGGGGGGATAGGATGAAAGGAGAAAGAAAGAGGGATAAATGGAGAAAATACAATGTAAGGAAACACATACTTATCATAACTATGAAAAAAGGTCACAGCAAGTGTCTCTGATGAAGGCCTCATTTCACAAATACATGGAGAACTGAGTCAACTTTATAAGGATACAAATCATTTTCTAATTGATAAATGCTCAAAGGCAGTTTTCAGGTAAAGAAATCAAAACTATCTATAGTCATATAAAAATGCTCAAAATCACTATTGATTAGAGAAATACAACTTAAAACAACTCTGAGGTACTACCTCACCTATCAGATTGGTTAATATGACAGAAAGGGAACATGATAAATGTTGGTAGGGATGTGGAAAAATTGGGACACTAAAGCACTATTGGTAGAGTTGTGAACTAACTGATCCAACCATTCTGGAAAGCAATTTGGAACTATGCCCAAAGGGCTAAAAAACTGTGTATACTCTTTGACCCAGCAATAGCACTATTAAATTTTTATCCCAAAGAGATTTTTAAAAAAGGAAAATGACATATATATATAAAGATTTATATAAAGATATTTATAGCAGCTCTTTTTGTGGTGGTAAAAAATTGGATATTGAGGGGATGGCCATCAATTTCAGAATGGCTGAACAAGTTGTGGTATATGATTGTGGTGGAATACTATTGTGCTATAAGAAATGATGAGCAAGATGCTTTCAGTTATGGATCCTGGTTCCAGGGATAACTGAGACCGACCTTACCCAGAGACCATCCAGGCTGTCCTGGGGTGGGGCCCTGCTTCCCTCTGCCACTTTGTGGGTTCTGCAGCTCTAGAATTGGTTCAGAGCCATTGTTTTATAGGTTTTTGGAGGAACTTGGTGGGGAGCTCACGCCAGTCACTGCTTCCCAGCCGCCATCTTGGCTCCGCCCCCGAAAATTTGACTTTTAAACACAAGAATCAAGAGAAGCAAGAAAACGTAAACAAGAAAGAGAAATCATAAGGGACTGTTTTGTTTACATTCCTACATGAAAAGATGATGTGTATAATTCATGAGACCTTTCTCGGTATTAGGGTAGCTGAAGGGATATACATATATATATAGACAGAGGGCACAGAGTGATTTGAATGTGAAGGGATGATATCTAAAAAAGTAAAATCAAATTAAGGGATGAGAAAGGAATATATTGAGAGAGGGAGAAAGGGAGAGATTGAATGGGGTAAATTATCTTGCATAAAAGTGGCAAGAAAAAGCAGTTCTGTAGGAAGAGAAGGCAGGTGAGGGGGAATGAGTGAATCTTGCTCTCGTTGGATTTGACCTGAGAAGGGAATAACATACACACTCAATTGGGTATCTTATGCCACAGAAAAGAAGGAGGAAGGAGATAAAAAAAGGGGGCGTGAGAGAAGGGAGGGCAGATAGGGGGAGGAGGTAATCAAAAGCAAACACTTTCAAAAAGGTACAGGGTCAAAGGAGAAAACTGAACAAAGCGGGATAGAATAGGAAGGAACAAAATACAGTTAGTCTTTCACGACGTGAGTATTGCGGAAGGGTTTTACATAATGATACACATGTGGCCTATATTGAATTGCTTTCCTTCTTAGGGAGTGTGGGTGGGTAGGGAAGAAGGGAGAGAATTTGGAACTCAAAGTTTAAAAAGCAGATGTTCAAAAAAAAAAGTTTTTGCATGCAACTAAGAAATAAGATATACAGGCAATGGGGCATAGAAATCTATCTTGTCCTACAAGAAAGTAAGGGAAAAGGGGATGAGGGGAGTGGGGTGACAGAAGGGAGGGCTGACTGAGGAACGGGGCAATCAGAATATATGCCATCTTGGAGTGGGGAGGAGGGTAGAAATGGGGAGAAAATTTGTAATTCAAACTCTTGTGAAAAGCAATGCTCAAAACTAAAAATATTAAATAAATAAAACTTGAAAAAAAAGTAGGCGGAAAAAAAAAGAATTTTTATCTTCCTTCAAACCTCAGCTCAGATGCTATCTTCTCCATGAACTTTTCTTGATTTCCCTAGTAGTCAGTCATCTCTCTTTCCTCAGATTACCTTGTTCACTTATCTGCACACAGGTTAGATCATCCAGAAATATGTGTGTTCCTTAAATGTAAGAACTTCGATATTTATTCATAATGCCTGCATGTAGTAGGCATTTAATAAATGTGTATAGAACTGAAGTACAGGAAACATATCTAGTGCAGAAAGATTCCTAAACTGAGAGGATATTTAAAGAATTTTTGTACTTCAGCTAAATACAGAAAATCTGTAGTTAGTGTAATATTACCAGATAAAGCTAAATTCAAAGTAGAACAAGCTAAGACTAAATTCAAAGAGAAAAAAGGGAATTAGTATATTATGTATAAAGATACTACTACTAACAATGAGACAATGTAACAAATATTAAACACAAGTACTTGGTGGCTTAGTAATTATATTTTCTTCTTCAATGGATCTGCTATCAATATTGATTCTACCTCTTATGGTCCAGATCACAGTTCTTCCTTGCCTTCCTCATTCTGTGAGACCTGGGTCCATGTCCTCCATAAGTACTCTATGGCAAATTTGCCTAACACATTTGAGGTCTTCCAGTGTTTTAACATACTATAAGCGCTAGTGCATTCCACACTTACTATCCATCTTTTTGTCTACTGTTCTCACTTAATGAGCTGCCCAATTCCTTTTCTTAAAGTCTAAGCTCTCACATTCAGTTTTTTTAGCCCTCCCTGATTACATCACTAACCCTGTCCCCTGTGATAGAAAATGTGACTTTTCTCTTGCTTTTCCCTTGTAAAGTTGCTGTAGTGACATGTGGTGATATTAGAAGGTTTCCCTATTATCTGAGGGTTTTGGGTTCCTCACACGTGTACAACCTCATTGTTGTATAAAAGTGGGCCTACTGGCTCCTCTAGTTGCTCTGCTCTGGGAGTGTTAATTCCACTCCCCAAACTTTATAAAATTGATGATAGTTCCTGGAATTTTAAATTATCTTCTGGCCTATGAATTTTACAAAATTAAAGTTTGAGTGGTTTCCTGTCAGTCTTGATTTTACAAAGTTTGGTCTCATAACTGGGACTGTGTGCTTTATAGAGACTGAGCTAAGTTATGAATTCAATCCCCTTCTCCTCCTCAGAAACTGATGTAGTGCTGGGGGAAGAGGATTATGCTTCTTACATGTTGGAGAGTGTTTGTGTATTTGTGATTATATCTTTTGAAGTAAATACTTATTTGTCAAAACTTAAAAAAAAATACCACAAAATTGGTCTTTTTTCCATGATATTTATAAATCTTTTGCCACATTTGGTCTTCCATAGGATTGTACAAGATTCATCTTGTATTTGTGGGATTTACACATTTCTCTACAGCATTGAAAATATGAGCATTGAATTTTTTTAAAAGAGATACAGATTTCTTTCCCATATCCTCAAATAGATTCATAAGATGTGGCCCAGGATAGATCCTATAGATGGTTTGTTGCTGACTGCTGAGGTTGAAGAATTATTGATCTAGAAATGGAAGAGACCTCAAAGATTATCTAGTCCAATCCCCTCTTTTACTGATGAGGAAACTGAGGCCTATAGAGTTTGAGTTCTTTGTTCATGTTAACCCAACTCAATATCCGAACCCAAATCTTCTGACATTTTTCACTATACCCCTCAGGGTCTTGTAGAGCTCAAGAGTTCAGCTACCAGAGGGAAGAGTACCTATAGAAACAAATTTTTTTCAGCAGACTGATTCACATCTATCTTAGTCCTCAGTTATCCCTGGAACCAGGATCCATAACTGAATCAGTAAGTGGCATCATGGAAACTGCTCAAAAGATCCCCTTCAACATAGACATGGCTATCCATTGTCATACAAGAAGATAGTAAAACTGCTGAATCAAAAGATCTAGGACTAAGTGTGGTGACTGACAAAGGATTGGGGCGGTGGGAGGTGGCAAATGCAGAGGTAGGTGGTGACTGCTATTGGTGGAGAGCTGGGCCCTTCCATTCCATGTCATCATGAATTTCCAGAAGCAGGCCCAACAAACATCCACATGGATCTCTTATGCAAATCCCCAGGACTAAACTGTCATTGGCTAACATCCTGTTGCATATTTTTTTTTTTCTTACACGATTTTTTCTTTTTTTTAAAATATCATCAAAGTTATCCCAAGTATGCTTCCTTCTCTCCCTCCTACTGATTCATCCAATATAACAAATATTATTTTTAAAGAGCAATAAAAATCAGCACAATTAATTAATACATTGAAAAAGTTCAAAAATTGTACATTTTTGTGCAACTGGTCTTTTGATAGTTTGGGTACTTTATATTTTTGAAGATAGTCCTCTATTCCTTTTTTGTTCTCAGTTTTGTTAGTATATAATGGTATAATATGTTAGCATGTAACTGTGTATAATTTATTCTGATTATTCTTTTTATTTCTTCTGGGTTTGCTGTGATTCTATTTTGCTCAGTTGCTTTTTTAATTTGATTTTTTGTTCATTTCTTTTTAATTGCATTACCTAAAGGTTTATCAGTTTTACTAATCTTTTCAAAGCAGTAACTTCTAGTTTTAATTATTTCTATGGAGTTTTTTGTTTTCAATTTATCTATTTCCTCTCTAACTTTTAATATCTCCTCTTTTGTGCTTATTTTATGTTCATTTGTTTTTCTAGTTTTTAAAAAATATATATTCAGTTCATTGATCTTCTCTTTTCCTATTTTGTTAATACATGCATGTAAGGATATAGTTTCCCCTCAAGGTTTGCTTCCCCACTCCCAAATGTATGTTTGTAAGGATATACTTTTCCTCCTTTAAGGCATCCCAGAAATTTTGATATGTTGTTTCATCATTATTTACATTTACATGGTTATTGTTTCTATGATTTGTTCCTTAGACCACTTGTTATTTAAGATTTCATTATTAAGTTTCCATTTCAATCTGTATCTTATGTTTGTGGTCCCTGAATTAATTACTGTTTTTATTGTATTATGGTCCATAAAGGATATATTAGCTATTTCTCCCTTTTAATATTTGTTTATAATATCTCAGTGGCCTAGTGGTCAATTTTTGTAAAGGTTTCACGTGGTGCTGAGAAATACATATATTCTTTTATTGTCCCATTTAGAACATGCCTTAAATCTTTAATTCCCTTTTCCAAAAGGATTTCTCTCCTCTTCATTATCCATCTTTTCTCACTACTCTAACTTTTCATTCTCTGATTCATAATCCTTATAGTTATCTGGTCTTGTTCTTTGTATTCCTCATGCAATCAAGGTTTCCAAAATATCCATTCCAAACTCCCCTCTAGGTAGTTTTTACAACTACCATGTAGAGCTTGCCTCATGGCTTCCCCTTTTCCATTGTTACTTCTAGAGCAATGCTAATTATTACAGGTGTCAAAGAGGACACTACTCAACGGTAGGGTATTTCTTCTATCATGTTCCATTGATCAATACCACCCTCTGGTTACCTCTTTCCCCACATTTGCCTTAAAATCTCCTCTCTGGGTCTGTGCTCTCACATTCTCTCACATGCCAGTTGCCCCCAGGAGTTCCAGCTCCCCTCCTTCCCAAAGTATGGAGTACACTTTTCAAGCACCAAATCCCCCAGATCACACCTAACATAAGGACCCCATTTGCTTTTACAGATCATCTCTCCTTCCCCATAGGAGCATTCACTAGTAGAACTCCCTTCCCACCACTTAAGCAAGACCTCCTTCCTTTCTACACCATTTCAATCTTCCCCCTTCTTCTTACCTACTCCCTTACAGGTCCTTTTTCTGAAACCACAAGGGTCACTTTCCCTTCATTAACCCCGGCACATCACACATTCCTCTCTGTGCTCTGCTTCCCTCCCCCCATTTCATGTAACCTCTCATGTTGTAATGAGTCCCACAGAAAAAGCACTGATTCACTTGTAGGCAGGGTGTCATCAGCTTCTGTCCATACTAGCACCTGTATACCCCTTCATTGTTACATCCACCAGACTTCTGCCTTAACCGCTATCTGGTCTCTCTGTGCCGTCTCTCTCTTGCTATCCTTGGCAGCTGTAGTTATTCACTCCTCTTGCATTTCTGTTGTTTGGGGTATTTGAGAAGCAAATGATCGCTTAACTTCTGGTTTTCTCGCTAAAAAATGTTTCAAAAGCCTCTTTATTATTGAATGTCCATCTTTTTCTTTTCATATATGGTTAAGCTCAGATTTGCAGGCTATATCACTTTGGGCTGCATCCTGAGCTCCATTGCTTTTCAGAACACACTATTCCATCCCCTCCAACATTTTCTGGTAGGTGCAGAATAGTGTTGCATTATTTGAATTTCCCTTCCTTTGTATTTAAAAGTCTTTTTCCTGATTATATGTGGAAACTTGTTTCTGGACTGAATTATTAAATTCCTATGTGCCTTGGAGTTTGTAGCCTTAGAGTTTTTTCTTTTCCCCTGGAGATGATTTATGAATTATTTCAATTGGCATTTCATTTTCTATGTTCAGGATTTCAGGGTAGTTCTCTTCTATCATTTCCTTCATTTTGGTATTGAGGTTTTTTTGTCCTGTCACGTTCTTCTGGGAGACCTATGATCCTTGGGTTGTCTCTACACATCCTATCTTTGAGATTAGTTTGTTTTGTTATCTGTTAAGCATATTTTCTTTTAATGTTTTGTTTTTTGCTTGTCTCCTTATTGTCCTTCACTTCTGTACATTTACATTCCCAAGGTGTTGTTCTCTCTTTTCTTTCTTTGGTGAGACCTAAGGAAGATTCCTATTTTTCTATTCTGCCCATTATTTTATTTTATTTTTTTTTGCTGTGAAGGCCATAAATTCTGCCCTCATGATTCTCATTGCTCTTTTGAACCACTCAGGAATAGCATGTTATAGTTCTATATTCTTCTCACATTCCATGAGGTCCTCTGTCACATCGAGCATTGGATCATATTCCTTTGTTTTACAGCATTTATTCATAGATGTCTGAATTCCTTTACTAGATGTGGAGGCCATATATTTCTTTCTGTTGTTAATCTTTTCCCTGTTGATTTATCTGCTTGTATCCAAGGCCTTTGAGTTTTCCTTTTTCTGAGATCTTGGGGAATTTGTCTTTTTGCTCCCTGTCCCTTCTGATGTTGGTTTCCTTGGGAAATGGATCACAAAGTATCAACCTTCTTCCCACACTGGCCAATTCATGGTTCACCAACTTAGATCTCTATCTCACATGACTTTTGGGTGGTCAGAACTGGTTTCAGTTGGATGTTACTCTCTTTCCCTCAAGCTTAGGGAGTGCTGCACAGACTTCTCACCCCTAACATGGTGTCTCGTCCTGGTGACCTGTCCTGCTCCTTCTGTTCCTCAGTTCTCTGGCCCAGCATAGGCAGTTCAGAGCTTTGTAACACCATTTTGCCTAACAATGCCAGTTCAGAGATTTGCAGTCCTGGTGCTATGGGATTGTGGCCCTGGAAAGTTATTGCTCTGAAGGGCTGCGGTCAAGGTGGCTGTCACAACTGGAGCAAACTTCTGTAGCCCATTTCAAGTCATACAGCCTCACTAGCAGTAGTGTGGAAGATGAGAGAAGGGTGCTGAGTGAGGTCAGGGTCAGTGAGTATCTGTTCATGGGTGGGAGATTTTTTTTAACCTTCTTTTGCATTCTGGGTGTTGTAGATCATGGAAACAACTGAAGTTGCCTTATCTTTACTGCATAATTTCTATTTTGTAGACAGTTAAGAAGTTGTGGGGGTCTGAGAAAACATCTAGTCCTTCCATCTTATGGCCACATGACCTAGAAGTCCTATATATGGATTTAATAAAATACCAGAGTCATTACAAAATTCATATGAAAAATCATGTGAGAACATCAAGAACTAAGAAGAAAATCAGTCAAGGGAGACTCACCTAACCAGATTTCAAAATATAAGTAACATTTTTTCAAAAACCCGATACTAGGGAAAAAACAAAAGAAACAGATCAATGGAACAGAATTTTTAAAATCCAGAAATAGTGTTTGGTAAACTAGTTATCCAAAAAGGTTGTTTTTATTTATAATTTTTTGAAATAGTTTTTTTTAATCATAGTTTTTAGGAAATCCAATATTCCTTAAATTCTTCCTTGACCTCTTTTCTAGGTCCATTTTTTATATAGTTTACATTTTTAAAATTTTTTTTCAAATCTTTTAATTTTGTCTTAGTATTTCTTGCAGTCTCATGAAGTCATTGATATCTATTTGTTATATTCTATTTTGGGGGGAGGAAGCAGGGCAATTGGGGTTAAGTGACTTGCCCAAGGTCATATATTCTATTTTTCAACGAGTTCATTTATAGAGTAAAATTTGCCACTTTCTCTTCTAAGCAATTTCTTCCTCCAGAGCCTTTATTACCATTTTTACCTTTTGTGAAGCACTGAATATAGAGGATAGCAATGACACTATATCCACATCTGATACCTCAGAAGGGAATGTGACTTGGTCTCAAGGCCAAAAAGCATTACTAGAAGAGCTAAAGGAGGATTTTAAAAACCAAATTAGGGAGGTAAAATACAAAATGGAAAGAAATCCACTGACAAAATCGAGTCCTTAAAAAATAAGATTGGCGAAATGGCTACAGAGATTCAGAATCTAAATAGAGAAAATGACACCCTGAGAGGTAAAATCAACCAAACAGAAAAGGAGACTCAAAAGCAAAATGAAAACAGCAACTCATTAAAAATTAGAATGGAGCAAGTGGAAGCTAATGACTCTATGAGGCATCAAGAAGTAGTAAAACAAAATGTAAAGAATGAAAAAATAGAAAAAAAATGTGAAATATCTGATTGGGAAAACAACTGACTTGGAAAATAGATCCAGGAGAGACAATTTAAGAATTATTGGTCAACTGGAAATCCACGATGGAAAAAGAGCCTTGACAGTGTCTTCAAAGAAATCAAAGATAACTGGCCAGAGGTCCTAGAACCAGAGGGTAAAACAGTCATTGAAAGAATCCACCGATCACCCCCTGAAAGATATCCCAAATTGAAAATGCCAAGAAATATTAGAGCCAAATTTCAGAATTACAAAGTCAAGGAGAAAATACTGCAAGTAGCCAAAAAGAAACAATTCAAATACCATGGAACTATAGTAAGGATCACACAAGATCTTTCAGCTTCTACATTAAATGACAGGAGAAATTGGAATATGATATTCCAAAGGGCAAAGGAGCTGGGACTACAACCAAGGATCAACTACTCAGCAAAACTAAGCATAATTTTTCAGGCAAGGAGATGGACATTCAACGAAATAAGGGAATTCCAGACCTTCCTGATGAAAAGGCCAGAACTCAATGGAAAATTTGATCCCCAAATACAAAACTCAAGAGAGACATAAAAA
>CM053625.1:232333540-232361964 GCA_028646595.1 Phalanger gymnotis
TTGTTTTCTCCTTAGAGAATCTCTCATACCTTGCGATTTCGGACCATTCAAACATATACATGATTATATTTGAGATCATAAATTTGGCCTTCCTACTACAAAATGTCATCTATTCTCTGTCCTAGAAAAAAGAAAGAAAATATTATAAGGAAAAGAAGATAACAAAACTAAAAACAATGCATGCTGAAGTTCGCAAGACTGGATAGATCTCCTAACAGCATAGTAAACTGGAGAGAGGATCAGAAATGGGAGAGAACAGAGATGAGAACAGAGGGAAGGTGACTGGTCTACCAAGCAAGATGAGCAGAAAATAGGAGAACTAAACTAGAAGTATGATGAGAATGATGAGCAAGTATGTTAAATGGAGGGGATGGTGATGAATAGGAATATCAGGAAATGAATAAGGATTAGGATAGGATCTGGGAAAATAAACTTTCAGTGAGTAATGAAGAATGTCTCTGAGTGACGAAGAGGAAAGAGCTGGTGGGTAACAACTTGAAAAGAGAATCAGAGCAATCGTATTTGAGAATGTGATACCACTGAACCAAGACAAATTTCCTGCATGAGTCAGCGGCAAAGAAACATCAGCTTACCTTGGGGCCACTGAAAAAAAAGTTCCCTCTCACTAAACAACTGGTTTGTTATTTCAGTTGACTCCCATCTATCTGCTTCTATCACTCACTCACCTAGAAAGGTATTTATTGGGACCTTTCTCACTTCATTTCTCTGCAGGTCAAATATCCAAGGTTCTTCCCCTTGTTCCAATTGGATGATCACATCAGGTTTAGAAATTGGAAGCCCTGTTTATAGAGAAGTTAATAAAACACAGCAATTTGTCCTGGGGATACAGAACTGTCCCTGGAAATTGGTTCCAGGCCCTTCTTTTCTGCAAGGAAGGGAAGGTAAATACAGGTTCATGTTAGAAATAATACATGATAATGAAATGATACATGTGCTAGCTGTGTGACCTTGGGCAAGTCACTTAACCCCAATTGCCCTGCCAAAAAGGAAAATATATATATATATATATATATATATATATAGAGAGAGAGAGAGAGAGAGAGAGAGAGAGAGAGAGGCCTGTCAGTGGAAAAGGTTAGGTATATAACATACAGAAGCAAACAAAAATAGTAGTAGCCTGTTAAAAAAATTCAAAAACCCCAAGTGTTGGAGTAAAGATTCACTATTTGGCAAAAACTGTTAAGAAAATTGTAAAGCAGTTCTGACAGAAATTAAGTAGCAACCAACATATCACACCATATGCCAAAATACATTCCACATATATGTATGACTTAGAGATAAAATGTCACATTATAAACAAATTGGGGGGGGGTGGAATTACAGCAAATTTTTCTTTCCAAGACATATAAGAAACTGGTCCAAATTTACAAGAACAAGATCCATTCTTCAATGGCTAAATGGTCAAAGACTATGAACAGGAAGTTTTCCAAGGAAGAAATCTAAGCTATCAATTGCCCTAAGGGGAAAAAAATCTTCAAATAACTAATAATTAGAGAAATGCAAATTAAAGCAATTCTAAAGTTCCATTTCATATCCATCAGATTGACAAAGATGACAAAAACAGAAAATGACAAAAGAGATAATCTCAGAGGGAAGGTACTAGTAGTAATGGAAAAGTGGGACTGGGGGACCAGGAAAGGCCTCCTGAAGAAGGTAGGATGTAAAGTGAGTCTTGAAGGAAGCTACAGATGTTGAGAGGCAAAAGAGAGGAAAGAGAGCATTCCAGGTATGGGAGCCAGACAGTGAAAAGGTGTGGAGTCACGTGATGGAGTGTCTTGTGCTAGGAACAAGAAGAAAGCCAGTGTTTCTGGGTTGTAGTTTGTTGAGTGGAGCAGGTAGTAAAAATACAGGAAAGGTAAAAGGGGGTCAGGTTGTCAAGGGCTCTAAAGGCCAAATAAAAAATGTTATATTTGATTCTGGAGGTTAGAGGTAGTCACTGGAATTTAATGTACAGGGGAAGTGACATGGTAAACTTAAGCTTTAGAAAGATGACTAGAGGATAGACTACACTGAAGAGAAACTTGAGGTGGGAAGAACAACCAAAAAACGAGTGCGATAGTCTAAGTGTGAGGTGATTTTTTTTTTACTTTACTAGAATAATGGTTGTGTGGGTAGAAAGAAGGGGATTTATACAAGAAGTATTTTAAAGGCAGGAAAATCAAAACAGCAACAGATTAGATATGTGGAGTGAAGAGAGGAAGATGACAATTGAATCTTCCATTCTGAGTTACTCTGACTCAATCACACTAATAGACCTCAAAAAATCAAAGAAAGGATGCATATGTGCAAAAATATTTGTAGCAGCTCTTTTTGTAGTGTCAAAGAACTAGAAACTAAGGGGAGGGGACCTTCATCAATTGAGGAGTGGCTGAACAATGATGATATGTAGGATGGAATATAGTAGAATACTATTATGCTGTAAAAAAGATGAAAGGCAGGGTTTCAGAGAAACCTGATAAGACTTGTATGAATGGATGCTGTGGAAAGCTAGCAGAAATAAGAGAACAATTCATACAATAACAACACCACCGTAAAGACAAACAAATTTGGGAGACTCAAGAACTGTTATCAGCGCAGTGGCCAACCACTAACTCAGAGGATTGGAGATAAAAGCATATTACTCAACCTGACAGACAGGTCATAGACTCAAAATGCAGAATGAGACACAAGTTTTTGGACACTTATTGTGGGAATTTGTTTTGCATGCTTATTCTAGGGGTTCAGAATGTATTTCTTATATTATTATATCATGAGTCTATCATCTCTGTCAGATAATTAGTATGTTTCAGTATCAGTCCTCTTGGGTCATAGTTGGTCACTGCACTGATCAGAGTTCTTAGGTATTTCCAAGATATTTATCTTTATTATGTCGTCATTATTGTAAAAATTGTTATCTTGGTTCTGCTCTCTTCACTTTGTATCAATTGACATTTCTTCCTGGGTTTCTCTGAAACCAACTCTGTGAAGAATTTGGAGAAACTAGAGAAGGCCTATATGAAATGATACGAGGGAAGTAAGTAAAACTATTTACACAATAAAGTACAAGAACATAAGATGGGGAGATTTTCAGAACTCTGATCAATGTAGTAATTAATCAAGATTTCATGAGCTTTTACTGGAGCATATCTCCAGGTGCAAAGAAGTAAACCATAGGTGCAGAATGAGTATAAATCTTGAGATGTGCTGCTTAATGTATTGGCTTGTTTTGCTTAAGCGTACTTCTTTGCCAAGAAAGTATTCTATGGGGGTGGAGCAGACTGTTAGCCTTTGAGAAATGATGGCAATGTTTAAAAAAATAAGCAACGACCAGCAGGCATCAAAAAGCATTTCTCAAAAACAAAACAGTAACAACAATGAAAACCAGACGACTTCAAGACTTCCAGCCTGGAAAACTAGAGAACGGAGGTGCCCGTCAGTAGGTCGGCCAACAAGCATTTATTAAGAGCTTATTATGTTCCAAGTACAGTTGCTAATCACTGGAAAGACAAAGGAAGGCAGAAAAACACTGTCCCCTGCTCTCAAGGAGTTTACATTCTAACGAGAGGTACATACAAGATAGATACAGTGACAGTAGAAGGTAACCTCAGAGGGAAGGAAGTAGCAGCACCAGTCTCCTCCACTTCCGGCTGTCAGCCCCTGCACAGGTGCAGAGAAGCGCCCATCCCCATGCACACACCGGCTTGCCACCCCGCCCCTGCTTCAGGTGGGAAGAAAGTGCCATTCGAGGCTCGGTGGGAGGGAAGGGAATTCTCTGTTCTTTCAGAAGCAATCTGAGCCCCTGCCCACGGGCGAAGGGGTCATTGCAATCCCTCTTCCCGCTAGCTTCTCTTGACACCCACGCACGCAGGCACAGTCGCTTGCTCACTCTTTACCTCAGATCGCGGCTGGTTCCAACTCCTCCGCACAGAATTTCTTCAGACGGCTTTGCTTCCCGTGCTCGAACTCCATTTCCCAGAGGGCTTTCCGGCGCTCCGCCTTAGTCAAGCCTAGAGGTGGATTCTGGGACGTGAAGTCCGAGCGTGAAAGAAAGCGGCCGGCTCCAGAGACTCTAGGAAGTGTAGTCCTGGGTCCGCACTTGTGCTGCCTCGTTTCTCGGTTGCTCAATCAGTCATGCATTTCCTAGGTGCCGGGCTCAGCGCTAAGAGCTGGGGGTGCAAAGAGGTGCAAAAAGGTGCAAAAACACGGCCTGTCCTCAGGGAGCTCACAGGCTAACGGGGCAGACGACGTGCAAACTACTGTGTGGGAGAGAGATAAGTGTAGGAAAAATTGGAGATTATCTCAGAGGGAAGATTGCTACCATTAAGGAGGGTTAGAAAGCCTTCTTGTAGGCGGGACGTTAGCTGAGACCCGAGGATGCCAAGGAAGCGAGGACCTAGGAGGAGGGAGAGAATTCCAGGCATGAGGGACAGTCAGTGAAAACGCCTGGAGTTGGGAGATGGAGCGTTTCGTTTAAGGACCAAGGAGGAGGCCAGTGTCACTGGATCACAGGGGTGGGGGGAGGGCGTAAGCTGTAAGGAGATTGGAGGAAGGGGTCAAGTAACGAAGGGCTTTATGTATTTGAACCTGGAGGTAGGAACCACAGGAGTTTATTGAGTGGGACTGTTGCGGGGGGAGATGACATGGTCACACCTACACTTGATGAAAGATCACTTTGACCATTGAGAGATGAATGGATTGGAGTGGTTGGAGGCCTAATGAGAGACCTTAATTAGGAGGCTACCTCAGTGGTCTAGGCGAGAAGTGATGCGAGCCAGCACCAGAATGGTGGCAGGGTGGGTGGAGAGGATGGGGTGTATAGGAGAGATGTTTTGAAGGTAGAAATTATAAGAGGTTTGGCAACTGAATATGGGCTGAATTTGAGTGAGGAGTGGAGGAGGAGGATGACTTTGCAAGCTTTGATAAATGGGTGGACGGTGACGCCTGTTCAATTATCTGCTCTACCTCCTCTCCTTCTTTGTTCCCCAACCTCCAAGGCCGCCTCCTTTCATTTTACGAATAAGAAAACAGAGGCCAGATATGGGAATCCACTTGACCCAAATCATAGGCTAGGCACTTGGCAGACAGGATCCAATGACAGGTCATTTGGTTCCATATTCTATCACTTTCCTTGCACTACCAGTGCAAAAATGAAGACGTTTGTATTACATTAGAACAAAAATTGTTATGTTGAGAGAGTGTGAGGAAGTTTTTTAGAAGACAAAAAAATTATGTAACTTGATTCAATAATTAATAATCAAATTTGAGATGACTTTGTCTGAAGGGTACCAGCCCATGTTTATTTTCTATTCAAGACTTTATGGGACTTCAATTTACTATTGTTTAAAGCTCTGATTACAGGGATAGATGTCATAAAGCCGATAGTAGAATGGCATGTGCTTCAGGCTGGGAACTGCTAAAGGTGGATGTCTGTGCCTGGGAAGAGAGTTTTGAAGACAACCTTGGACATGGCCTAGGTGAGATCTTCCTAACTCTATTTCCAAATTGTGCTATTTCCCTTCTGAAAAAGGAAAATCCCCCACCTGATTACTTCTAAGCCCTGCTTTCAGCATCTAGTGACTATATGATTGGCTGTTAAATATGATTCATGCCTGGAATGAAACAGAGCTAAAGAAGTTCTTTCCTTCTGGTAAGCTATATGACATGGTCCTTCCTTTCATAGCAATTTTATATTATCAAGAAGCTTTGTAAAATACAATGCTAAATCTATTAGGTAATAGATGGATATTGGAACATCTCTGAGTTACTATAATGGGATGCAAGAATGAATAGCTTACAATTTTGACCTGTATTCATGGCCAAATAAATATGATATGGAGATAACATCCTCCAAAAGAAGAAAATGATTAGACAAAGTAATAAGACAAAGATGTAACGTGACAGATGTCTAATTAAATAGAATAGCAAATTTTGAGAAAAACAACAGGATCAGACTGATTCCTCTAAGAATGTATATGTATATGATTGGCTTCCAAAATTTATTATGTTTTGGTAAATAGATGTTAAATTTGGATTTTTACACAAAAATTGTATGATAGTGGCAAAAGTGAAACTATTTCTCATTTATTAAGGTATGTCTTATAATTTTAAAAGGCAGATGAGCTCGTTTTATGGTTGGACTTTTACATTTTTTCTTTTTTTTTTCTTTTGGAGGGAGGAAGACAGGGCAATTGGGGTTAAGTGACTTTCCCAAGGTCACACAGCCAGTGAGTATGTCAAGTGTCTGAGACTGGATTTGAATTCAGGTCTTCCTGACTCTAGGGGCTGTGCTCTACTCACTTCACCACCAAGCTGCCCCTGGACTTTTACATTTTAAAAGATTCTTATACCAGGTACAGGATTTAGGTAAGGATAGAAATAGTAGACGATATATAAATTGAAATTCTCTGATTGAAGTTTCAAAAATGGAGAACCAAATTTAAGTGATTGTACTAATTTTTATTGTCAGAATTGTCTGGGAACTTTTAGACCTGAACCAAAGAAGCAAAACTCCCCTTTTTTTTTGAACTGTCCTAAGAATAAAACCTATTGTCAAAGAAAGGACCTCTAGGGACCAGATAACTACATCAGGCATCTGGGATTCAAAAAAGTGCTGCTTAAATGGACATTGGGAACAGGTAACTGGGATACAAGGAATTTAATGTTAATTAACATTGTTAATAATGATTGCATTGCTTTGTATGTTCATGTTTAAGGCTTTTTTTTTGGTTATCTAATGTGTAAATGTAAACATGTGACATGTAAATCTCCCTTCTCAAATGTAGTTTAATCTATATCTGACTTAATGTAATTATGCAATTTTGTGAATTGTGAGAAAAACTTTATTGTATTGTTTGAACCTAGCCCTGCATGGCTGGGAAACTGAACCATTTATTGTACTGTTCAAACCTAGCCCTGTGTGGCTGGGAAACTGAACTTAGCCATTTTACCTATGTTGTGCAGTTTCCTCTCAGTTATCATATCATATGTCTTCTGGGAGCCCTGTCAGGTCTGACTACCCCCCATAGCTGCCAACCTGTGTATATGGATTCTTTGATCCCTCTGTCACATCTAAAGATTGCTCCTGCTCCTGAGTGGACCTCTGAGCCCGTAGGAGAACTTGCCCTATGGATTTCAAGGGGCCTGAAAAAGACGACATCAGACATAGACAGTTTCCCTAACAGTCTGGACCAGGCCTGTATGAAGCAAAGCTCTCTCCTCACCTGACGACTCTTCCCCAGGGTGGGCAGCTTACTCGGATCCCTCCTACTTTTTGCTGCTGGGGTGCTTACTATACTTGCTCTCCTTTTACTAGGGGTCCCACTAGGTTGACTTTGGCCCACAAATGTTCCACCACCTTGGTAAACAAAATAATGCTGCAGGGCCCACTCCAGGCACAGAGATTAGCTCATCTCTCTGGTCAGCAAAGGAAGAATTTTTTTTTTAGAACTTCCTTTCCCATTCTGTGAAGAAGAGTCATACCTTCCTTGGTCTACAGGTGTCGTTTTTGCTCACTTTGACCAAAAAGAGGAAATAACAATCCTTTCCAATTATTTGAACCCCAATAATATCCAAAGCATCCGAACTGCCTTGCTCTACTCTAAAAATGCCCTTTCCTGTCTTATCAACTTCAAAAATTGACAAATGATACCTTTTCTGTGGTGACAGGATGTCTGCAACCAGAACAATGGGAATTCTCTTATCTTGACATTCTAAGGACATTTGCATCTTGGGATCATAGTCTCTAAGTGACATTACCTTGTCAATTGACTCATTCAACTAAGAAACTTCCTTTCTTATGATATGGAGACCATAAACTAGAGTTGGGGTTGTTACTTAAACCTTGTCTTTCTTCTTTCAGTCAATCAGAAGTTTGCTTCTGATTCCATGATCATGTACCTACTAGCTTTAAGGGAATAAACAATATAAATTATATATCACCTAGCCTGTTTGCCTCCTTTCACTAAATTTTCAGGTCAACAGCTGTCATTGAAATTGTTAAATTTAACCATTATTAATCTTGGAATTTGAGGTATTGGCATGTTTCAACAATCTGGCTAGCAGCTGCTGCGGGGGTGTAAAACCAACAACAACCAGCTCACGGAAAGCTGCAAGCCAGGTCTTTTTGATCTGCTTT
Source organism: Phalanger gymnotis (assembly GCA_028646595.1). NCBI lineage: Eukaryota > Metazoa > Chordata > Mammalia > Diprotodontia > Phalangeridae > Phalanger > Phalanger gymnotis. The sequence continues at coordinate 232,341,675 of CM053625.1, forward strand.
ACTAAGGAAAGCAACGTTAAGGGAGCAACAATCTTACTTTAATCCAGCATATAAATATCATTCACTTAGTTCAGGGGAAAAAGCCAGCACACTGAACTTCAGAGCAAATACAAATGAATTACAAACATACACAACATAAACAGACCAAATCACAGTTCCTAGTTACCAACATCTGAGTTCAGCCGGGAGCTTGACAACAGCTGGCTCAGAGTCACATGTCACTACCGCTGCAGCTCAGAGCTCCAAAAAAAGAAAAGCCAACCCTTGGTTTTATATCTTTTTCAGGGCGAGTCACACATGCGACTCACCCACGTGATCTAAAATTGTCACAAAAATGCGACTTAAACCCACGTGGTCTAAAAGCCTCTGAGGTGATAAACATGTCACTCAAACCCATGTGAACTAGGCTTTCCTTCGAGGCAAGGAGGTCATCAAGGACTCCTAATTTAATCAAGGAAATAAAGACCAAACTCTTTAAGGGCACTTGGTTCAATTAAGTGCTTAGAGCCCATTTTGATTGCCAATACCCCAAAAGAGGTTTTTCTAGATTCAATCTATGGATTCTTTTGATTAGTGCCTTGTTTCTGTTTTCAGAAGTTCTGGGCAGTTTTTCTTGTATTATTTCCTGCATTGTACAGTAGGTTTTTCCAATTTGTCATGTTCTTTGGGGAGATCTATGATGTTTAAAATCTCTTTGTGCATTTTGTCTTCAAGATCAATGGCTTTTGCTTGTATATAGATATATTCTTTTAGAAAATAATTATTTTTATTCTGAATTTAAACACCAAATAAAATGGACATTCCATATACAGAGAACAGAAAAAGAGGATTGTACATGAAACTTCATAACTATTATGTATAGCTTGCTTTCCTTTTAAAATGTAGAATAAATTTAATATGTAAATTTCAAAGCTGTCCTGCTTTTCTGTGATATGGGGAAAACCTTCCTTCTGTTCTCTTGGAGGCAGCTGGTGGTGCAATGGGCAGAGCACTGTAATCAGGAAGGCCTGAGTTCAAATCTAGCCTCAGATGGTTACTAGCTATATGACCTTAGGCAAGTCACTTAACTCTCATTGCCTCAGTTTTCTCAATTGGAGATAAAATGCGAATAATAATAGCACCTACGTCCCTGAGTTGTTGTGAGGAACAAATAAGATAATAGTTGTCAAAAATCACTTAGCACAGCATCTGGCGGGTAGTTGACACTATATAAATACTTATTGCCTTCCATCCCTCCCTCTTTTGTGCATTTTTGAAAAAATGATTCAGTGACGCTCTTTTCTTTAAAAAATTTTTCTTTTCCTTTTTTGGGGGGGGCATTTTATCCCTAATTTCTCTCTTCTTCTAACCTCGCCCCCAAATTAAAAAAGAAGAAAAAAGAAAACCAAAAGCAAAGTCATCGTAATAAATATGCAGAGTCAATACAAATTGCCACATTGGAATTTGTCTGAAAATGTATGTCTTAATATGCATCTTGAGTCCATCACCTCTCTGTCAAGAAGTGGGTAGCATGCTTAATTATCACTTCTCTGAAATGGTGATCATTGCATTAATTAGAGTTCGTAAAGGCTTCAAAGTTGTATTTCTTGGTAATGTTGTTATTGTAGAAATTGTTTTCCAGCTTCTGATTAACTTCATTCTGCATCAGTTCGTACAAATGCCCCCAGGTTTCTATGAAATGGTCCTTTTTCATCGTTTCTTATAGTACAATAGCATTCTATTACATTAATAAACCATAATTTGTTTAGCCATCCCCCAAATGATGGGGATCTCCTTAATTTCCAGTTTTTAAAAAGAGCTGCAATAGGTATATTTGTACCTATGGGTCCTTTTCCTTTCTTTGATCTCTTTGCATTACAAATCTAGTAGTGGTATTACTGGGTCAAAGTCACAGTTTAGTGATTTTTTGGATGTGGTTCCAAACTGCTTTCAAGAATTGCCATACTAGACCCAGCAATATGACTTCTAGGGCTGTATCGCAAAGAGATCACACAAGTGGGAAATGGACCAATATAATATTTATAGCAGCTGTTTTTGTGGTGGCAAAGAATTGGAAATCAAGGAGATGCCCATCAGTTGGGGAATGGCTAAACAAATTGTGGTATATGAATATAATGGAATACTATCATGCTATAAGAAATGAGGAGCAGATGGACTTCATTGTAACCTGGAAAGACTTATGTAAATTGATGCTGATTAAGGGGAGCTGAACCAGGAGAACATTATACATGATTACAGACACATAGTATCTGTAAGGACTAATTTCGATAGACGTGGCTTTTCTTGTCAATGCAAGGTTCAAAAACAGCTCCAAAAGACTTGTGATGGAAAAAGCTATGCACATCCAGAGAAAGAATTATGGAGTCTGAATGCAGATTGAGGCGAGCCATTTGCTCTCTCTCTTTTTTTTCCTTCTTTTTTGGTTTTGTTTCTTCTTTCTCATGATTCATTCCATTCATTATAATTCTTCTTTACAACTTGACTATTATGTAAATAAGTTTAATGTGAAGGTATGTGTAGAACCTATTTCAGATTACATGCTGTCTTGGAGGAGAGGGGGGAGGAGAGGAAGGGAGAGAAAATTTGGAACTCAAAAACTTGCGAAACTGAGTGTTGTAAACTAAAAATAAAAAATAAATTTAAAAAAAGAATTGCCATACTAATTCATGATTCTACTAACAATGCATTAGTGTACCTATTTTCCCACAGTCCTTTAACAATTATCATTTTCCCTTTTTTGCTAGTCTGATAGGTGTGAGGTAGAATCTTAGAATTGTTTTAATTTGTCCATTTATCTTTGGAGAAATGCTTGTTATTCTTATCTAATTGAATCAGTTCCTTATAACAAATTGATTCTTTTAAAAAAAAGTTTTATTGATGCCTATTGTTTATCATTCACTTCCATATGTACCTCCTACATTAGTGAGCCTTCTCTTGTAATAAAGGAAAAAAAAAGCTAAAGACATGTTTCAGTTTGACATTTTGTAGCCTGTAGTTCTATCTCCCCAGGAGATGCATTTCTTCCTCTCTTCTCTTAATTATAATTATATAGATTTGGAATTCAATATAGTATTTTCCTCATTTACCTTATTGTAGTCATTGTGTTTTGTTTGTATGGTTTTATTCACTTCACTTTGAATCACTTCATGTAAGTCTTCCCCTGTTTCTCTAGTTTCCTCCTATTTGTCATTTCTTACAAAATAATCATATTCTATTACACTCACATACCACAATTTATTCAGCCATTCACCAGTCAATGGATGCCCACTTCCTTTCCAGATTGTTCTTGCCACAAAAGTGCTATGGGAATATTTAGTTATATGTGGGAACTTTTTCAAATTGATTCTTAATATTCAAACCAGTTTCAATAATTCTGACTTATTTAACTTTTCATAATCCAAACCCTGCTGAAAAACAGAGAAATTATCATAGGGCATCATTATCTGAACCAGACTTCTAGCTCAATCTCATAAGGTAATAGATTTAAAAAAAGTTGAGGCTTAGACAGGCAAAGTGACTTATTCACATTCACACAGGCAGTACATAGAAGAGCTTTGAATTGAACCCAGGACCTCTGACTTCAAATCTAGGGCTTTTGCTGTTATAGCACATTGTCTTTTGGGTTCTGTTAGTGCGAATCTTATACTGATTAAAAGTCTCTAGTAGATTTCCTTTTTGTTAAGAAAAAACCTTTTTTGACCTATTTTGTTCCTCCAGGAATATCCATATACTTTTTATGTCACAAAAAGATCAAAGGAAAAGGAAAAGGATCCATATGAATAAGAATATAGCAGCTGGTTTTTTGGTGGCAAAAAATTGGAAACTGAGGGAGTGCCCATCAATTAGAGAAATAACTAAACTTTATATGAATTATATTAGTTATAGTATATTAATATCTATTATGTATAATGTATATGTATATACATATGCACATAATATGTTTATATATATTACATATGTATACAATTATAGTTATATGAATGTGATGGATTGCTATTGTACTGAAATGATGAAGGTGATGGTTTTAGAGAAACCCGGGAAGACTTATATGTTGATGGAGAGTGAAGTGAACAAAGCAGGAGAACAATTTATACAATAACACCAATATTGTAAAGTCAAACAACTTTGAAAGATTTAGGTATTCTAATCAACATGATGACCAAACAGGATTCCAGAACACTCATGATGAAACATGCTACCCATCTTCTGATAGATAGACACAGAGTGCAGATTGAAATACATCTTTTTTGAAGATGGCTAATAAGGGAATTTGTTTTGCAAATTATACATGTTTCTTACAGAAGTTTTGATTTTCCTCCTTTCTCAGTGGCAGAGAGGAGCAGGAGAAGGCAGATCTTTGTGAAAATAAAATAAAATTTAATGATTAATGTCCCTAGGATAAGAAGAGAAGTGGTTGAATGGGAAAAAAAAATCCTTGAATCAGATTTCTCTGATAAGGGTTTGGTACCTAAGATATATAAAAAATTAATAAATATATACATTCTCCAACAGATAAGAGGTCAAAGGATATGAACAAACAGTTCTCGATACAAGAATTGCAAAGTATTCACAATCACATGAAAGAATGCTCCAAATCACTAATAATATGAAAAATACAAATCAAAACAACTCTGATATTTTACCTCACAACCTGCAAATTGGCAAAGATGACAAAAATGTCAATCCTCGATATTGGAGGAGTTATGGAATGACAGGAACATTATAATACATTGTTGGTGAAGCTATGAAGTGGTACAACCATTTTAGAAAGCCATTTAGATTCTGCAAATAAAGTGACAAATATGTCATATACTTTGAACCAGAGACTGGGCTTATACCTCAAGACAGATCGTCAATAAGGAAAAAGTCCCCATATACTCCAAAATATTTATGGCAGCATTTTTTTGTGATAGAAAAGAATTGGAAACAAAACAGATGCCCTTTGATTAGGGAATGGCTAAAGAAACTGTGTTACATGAATGTAATGGATTATTAATATGCTATAAGAAAGTATGTATGTGATAAATATAGAGAAGCTAGAAAGATCCACATGCAGTGAAGTAAGCAGAGCCAAGAAAACAATATATACAATACCTACGACAATGTGAACAGAAAGAACAATCACACACCAAAAAATCAAAAGGGAATTTAACAAAATTGTAAAGATTAAGCATGACTGGAATGAAGAGATATGAGAAAATACCCCCACCTGCAACATCCTTCATGGAAGTGGGAGTTCCACAGCTGTTAAACATTGCACGTTTTCAGATTTTTTCAAAATTTTCAAAGATTTTCAAATTTTTTTCAACGATCAGGTGAGCTGATTTGTTCCTCTTTAAGAAAAATATTGTTTGTTAAATGGGAGGGGAAAAGGGAGGCTGTTAGAGATCACTATAATGATGTGAAAAATAGGAAACATCAAAATTTAAAAGTTAAATAAAATTTAACAACAAATGTTTTGATCTCTTTTGATTTTTTAATCCCCAAGTAGTTTTCTGATATTCCCCCAAGGAAATTTCCCTAATGACAAGAGATGATGATAATAATTATAGCTCACATTATGTTGTGTTTTATGGCTTACAAGATGTTTTCTTTGTAATCTTATGAGACAGGTAGTATGAAAAGATGAACAAATTTTAAAAATAATATTTGTCCAATTTAAAAAATAACTACTTTGCAAATGGAAAAGAAAATAAATACTTGCTCATTAATCACTCAATTAGGCTACAGAAGCCATTATAATTTTATTCCAGAGCCTTACACATTTCAAAATATACGCAAAGAACCCATTTACTATGGGAATATATTCATTTGGTTTTAATCCACCTGAACAAGAACTTAAGAACTTAAGTCTACTTAAGTAGATTTAATCTGTGATGGTATGTGAAACTAGTATTTGAACCTGAAAACTTTACTATGTTTTAGATGAGTGAAAATAGTTCTCTAGTTTAGCAAACAAAGCAATACAGATTTAACCATAGTTCATCACACCTCATTTGTGTGAAACTGGGTTTTCTGCTGAGGCTGTTACAAAGACACAGTCACAATCTCAATTGATAGTAAAAAAAAAATACAAGTAATACTATCCTCAGTGACATCCCATTTCAGAAATTTTGTGCCAAAAAACAAGTCCACTCATCACATGAATATTATTTTTATTATGAATATGAATATTGTAAAGGATTTTGTTAATCACATTATGTAAAAGTTTACTATTTTTATCATAACACTTAATAAATGTGTAATTATTTGAATTAAGTATGAGCTAAGAAAATTATATATATGAGTTTTATAGAAAGCATGTGTAAGGAATGAGGGTTTTTTAATTTAAGAAAATGGGAGCTAGTTATTAAAGTTCAGAAACAATTGTTTTGGGGGATAAGAGGACTATAGGTTTCTTTTTCAGTATTTTTGTACTCTTCAAGTTAAACCTTAAGAAGAACTGAGTTGAAGGGGAGGAATAAGGGGTTGTGTTTTTTGAGACATTATCAGAATTTCATTGTATAATAGCATATACATAAACTTTTGGTTCAAGAAGTTTGATGGGAAAAGACTAAATAATTAAATAGCAATGATAAATAGTAACAAATCTTAAGATTAACTTTATTTAAAATAAGAGGAATCAACCTTAAGTTTTTATGTAGCCTCTTGTTCCACTTTGACTCGAGCATTTAATAAAGTGACAAGTCTGACTAAAGTTTTCCTATAATTCATTACATTCCCAAATTCGATTCTTTGGCATAACGTCGCTGATGCTGGATGACAGATGACTTTCGACTGAAAACTTTCCCACATACACTACATTCATAAGGCTTCTCTCCAGTATGAGTTCTCTGATGCCGACTAAGGTGGCTTCTCTGGCTGAAGGCCTTCCCACATTCACTACACTCAAAGGGCTTCTCTTTACTATGAATCCTCTTATGTTGAGTAAGAGATGAGGGGCCAAAAAAGGCTTTCCCACATTCATGACATTCATAAGGTTTCTCTCCAGTATGTGTTAATGTATGTCTAGTGAGTAGAATTTTCTGGCTGAAGACTTTTCCACATTCATTACATTCATAGGAACTCTCTCTAGAATGAATTCTCTGATGTCGAGTAAAAGATGAGCGATCAAAGAAGGCTTTCTCGCATTCATCACATTCGTAGGGCTTTTCTCCAGTATGAATTCTTTCATGTACAGTAAGGGATGAACGGTCAAAGAAGGGTTTCCCACACTCATGACATTCATAGGGACATTGTCCAGTGTGAGCTATCTGATGTCTCCTTAAGCTACTGCTGTGTCTGAAGACTTTCCCACACTCATTACATTCATAGGGCTTCTCTCCAGTATGAGTTCTTTGATGTCTGGTAAGGGATGAGCGATCAAAAAAGGTTTTCCCACATTTACTACATTCAGGCCCTCTGTCTTTAGAGGGATTTTTGAGAGGGTTCATTGATACTTGCTTGAAACCTCTTTCAAGGCAAAAGGATTTTTTCCATGGTTCCTCTTCAGCATTTTGTCTCTTTTTTCCAAACCTGCTCTTAAGTAGAAGATCTTCTCCTCTGAGTCTTTCTATTACAATTTCTGGTGATTCTAATTCAGAAATGTTCTGCTTGAGAGGGGACTCTTGCACTTCAATCCTACTAGCCAAGTCTGAAAAGAGACAACACAAATTTATTCTCTTGGCTAGGAAAAAAAAAAGGAAAACATTTTTATGGAAGGAAGATAATGAAATCAAAAGTGATTCCTACTAAGATACTGATGGTATTAGTTAAGTTTTCAAAAAAGCCTGGAAACTAGAGAAAAGTTAGCCAGTGGGAGAGGAGTTGTGAGCAGGCAGGACTTGGTGGAAGGAAGGTAATTAGCAAGGTAAGCAGAAAATATGAGGGCCTAATCAAGAACAGAGGCTAGCTAGAGGCAGGAACAGAATCTTCCTGAGTTCAAATCTGACCTCAGACACTTACTAGCTGTGTGACCCTAGGCAAGTCCCTTAACCCTGTTTGCCTCAGTTTCCTCATCTGTAAAATGAGCTGGAGAAGGAAACGGCAAAACTACTCTAGTATCTTTGCCAAGAAAACCCAAATGGTGTTACAAAGAGTCAGATACAATTAAAACAAGTAAACAACAACAAAAAACCAGAAATGTGGTAACATGCAACTCCCTCATGCTTAAAAAGAGGAGAGGCCAGGGATGAGTAAGGATTAGGACAGGATATAGAAGTTAAAGGGTAGTCTCTGGACAGGATAAAGAAAGACAAAGAACTGAAGGCTAGCAAAATGAGAGCCAATCAAAGGAACCACAGCTAAGGAAAAATGGGCCCTGGTTGCCCCACCAACACTGACGTAGGAGGGAGGAGAGATTTTATATCTAGGTCCATAGCAATGGACCTTTAGGCCTTGGGGCTACTGAATATGGCCCGTCATTAGTGACTTACAGTGAGTCCTCTCTTTCTGGCTTACCTATCACTCATGCACTCACCTTGATAGATATTTCTTAGGACCTCTTTCTCTTCAATTCTCTGCAGATCAAATACCCAAGGCTCCTTCCCTTGTTCCAACTGGAAGATCATATTGGGTGTAGAAATGGGAAGCCCTGTTTATACAAAAAGAGGAGGAAACACAGAAGTTTCTCCTGGAGACAGACAACTGTCCCAGATCTTTTTTTTGTTGTTGTTGTTGTTAGGTAGGGATGTGAAATATAGACTCATATAATATGAGCATTGGAAGGACCTACATCCATCTAGCCCAAGCCCTTCATGTTCCAAGTGAGGATACTGATGCCATTTCCAGGTCAGGATATTAAGAAGTGCCTGACTTACTAAAGATCAAATCCTTAATAAACAGTAGGGCCGGGATGAGCCTAGTTCTCCTGACTCTACTATACCATGATCCCTCCTCACTGAGCAAGGACAAGATAGAAAGATCCAGAGGGGATTACAGAGATTTCTGATGGTGGCTTAGGCAGGTGTTTCTAGGGCCCTTGGATAGGGAAGGCTATAGCCTCAGAGGGATACAATGAGGTTGCCAAATTTCAGTTCTATGAATGGGAGTATTTACAGTTTAAAAAGGAAAGATAACTACCTGGTCTCTGAGTCCAAAAAAGGTTATAAATTTCTGGCCTGAATGACTAGTAAGCTGAACAATTCCAAGTCTCCATAGCTGTTAACAAACAATTCTTTTGGATATACCTGTACCTCAAGAATTGTTGAAATGGGGGCCTCTACCTCCTCTATCCTGCTGCCTTCTAGATCTGGCCTGGCACTCTTCTTGCCTGGTGGGGAGTTTTTTGTTGTTGTTGTCTGTTATTTTTACTTTGCAGGCACCAGGAGTCTATACTTTCTTTCATGTATATGTCCTATCCTCATCACATTTTCTGTAATGTGCCCTTCCTTCCCCATCTCTTGCATCTACATTTAGAGTAGGAACGTTTCCTTCTCTTTATCGGCTCAGGTTTCACCACAGACTACAAAACAGATCACACTGTTGTCACCTCCCTTTTGTTTCAGTCCCCATGCCTCTGACCTCAGAAAAATCCTATTTTACCCCCCAAACTTTCGGTTTTTGCCATATAGCCTGTAGCAGAGGTTCTGATGGGCTGTCCTAAGTTTTCTGTCTGAGATGTTCTAGGGAGCTCCTGTTTGGAGACACATTGTTTAAAAATTATACACACACATATGTGTATATATATGTGCATATATATACACATATATACATATATATACTCTTTCCTCCCTTTCTCTATCCTTTATCTATCCCTTCCCCTCACCATACTCCTCTCTCCCTCCACACTCTACTTCTAAATCTGTAGGCTTTCTCTGTACTAGAAATGTTCCTTCTGTTTCTGTCCTAGAGGCACAGAAATGTTCTGAGGTCCTCGTCCTCTCTAGCACACCATCTTTTACCAGGTCCTTGTGTAACTGGAAGAGCCTCATTATCACTTTATAGTTAGGTAGCAGGCACTGGGAATCAAAACATTTCCTACAGACATTGTTAAGGTCCATCATAGAGGCTTCAACATTGTGGCATCAATGTGGTATTATCCAGGGTTCTCAAAAGCCACCCCTATGTGTTCTACTGAGCTAGAAAAACTTTAAATAGCGAGCTGTTGATGGCCTGGGTGTCTGTGAAGCCTACCTTAGTTAAGGGAGCCCCTTAACCAGTTTATTTGCAGGATGGTATTTTTTGGCCACAGAGACTGATCAAGACCAAGTTGTGGAGGGGTAGTTACTTGTCTTTGTTGAAAAGACAACTCACATTGACAAGACCATAGATCCTTGAAGTACTGATGTAAATTGTAATTATACTTCTTACATAAGTGAAACATAGCTAACTCCAGTTCACTTGTCTATATTTACTTAATTTTCTTCAAGGCTCCACTCAGGCATCGCTTTCTATGGGAAACCTTTTCTGAAGTCCCTTGTTTTGAGTACTCTCTCCTCTCTTCTGTTTTATTATCTGTGTATGTACATGGCCCAAGTATAATTTAAGTCCCCTTGCACTGCTATTTATTTCCATCTTTACTACTCCCAATGTCTATCTAGTACTGTGCCTTTTACATACTAAGTACTTAATGAATATTTGTTGAATTACTTTATTTCACAAAGAGCTATATTTTCTTACTATAGGGATGAAACCATCCTTACCCAGGGAGATGAGATTTCTATAGTTCTCCAGCATCACATCTCTGTATAGGTCCCTCTGAGCATGGTTCAATTGCCCCCATTCCTCTTGGGTGAAGTTCACAGCTACATCCTTGAATGTTACCAATTCCTATAATAAACACATTCTTGCTCACCCATGGATGCCTCATTCCAGGGAGAAGAGAAGTGGTCAAAAGCATTTAAGATAGGTAGAATACATTGGATAGGAAGTGGTTCTCATGATGTTAATGGATCTAATGTGTATTAGGAAGAAGGTTGGCACCTGTAATCTAAAACAGAAAGTACAAGACACTGTGTCTAACACTAGGCTTCAGTGAGGTTGAACACTTCTTATAGTATATCATTTACCAAGGTTCTGAGTGCAGCTTCCTGGGATGAAGAACTGGGGTTCTGAAGCCTGGATTGGACACAACTGGCAGAGAATTTCCGTGACAAGGGAAGAAAAAATACATATGCTTTGGACACCGTGGTTTTCATTTTAGGGAAGAGTGAAGAAAGAACAATAATTCACCTGAGACTCAAGAGTCATTTTCTTATATTCTTCTGTGCTCCCTCCTGGAGAAAGGTCGAGTCCTGAAGAAACAGGGCTGAGGATTGAAAAAGAGGCCTTGTCTTATAGTTCTCAGACTTAAGAGGCTTAGAAGTCACTAAATCACAGGTCGGTGTCATTTTTCAGTCTTTCTGGACCCTACAAAAGGGAAGCCAGAAAAGAGCCCAGACAGAACTGCTCCGTCCTCTCTCGGGGTCAGAAGTATACTTGTAGCACATGGCAGGGGATGGATAGAACTCCATCTTGAAGTCAGCAACCAGGCGGAAGCCACAGCTTTGTCATCAGCAGGCTGTGCAATCTGGAATATGTAACTCAAGCTTTCTGTGCCTCAGTCACCTCCTCTTTCATTGAGGGAAGCTGTTTCCTACTTTTCCTTATCCCATGGGCTATGTAAAGAATCACTGCTCTCATCTTCTGAGGGGCCTGATGACATTGTAACTTCAGGATTAGGAGGGAGGCTCAGGGAAGAGGAAAGAACATAAAATGAAGAATTAGAATATTTAGGCTATTATTCTGGTCCTGCCATGTGCTAGTAATTTGACCTTGGGTGAATTATGAACCTCTCAATTACTATCTATGAAATCAGAATAATCAATATTTAATAAGTACCTACTCTGTGCCAGGCACTATGCTAAGTGCTGGGGATACAAAGAAAGGCAAAAGACAGTCTCTGCCCTCAAGGAGTGTACAATTTAATGAGAGAAACAGCAAGCAAACAAACATATAAAAAGCAAGCTATATACTGGATAAATAGGCAATGATTAACAAAGGGAAGGCATTAGAATTAAGAGGAACTGTGAAAGACTTCCTGTAAAAGATGGGATTTTAGTTGCAACTTAAAGGAAGCTGAAGAAACCAGTTGGAAGAGATGGAGAAGGAAGGCATTCCAGGCATAGGGGACAGCCAGAGAAAAAGACCAGAGCTAAGAGATGGAGTTTCTCTATTTTATATTCATATAATTTGAAATAAAGTAATGAGAGTGATTCCACAAGCCACCCATGAAAATAAACTTCATTACTTCTTAGTAACATCTCATTTCACAGCATCTAAGAGCTGAAAGGAAGCTCAGAGGGTATCTTGTCCAACTTGTACATGAAACGATTTCTCTTTAACATATCAGACAAGTCATCAACCAGTCTTTGTTTCAAGATCTCTAATGAGGGAAGAAACTACTCTCCACTCAGATAGTTCGTTCCACTTTTGGACAACTCTAAATGTTAGTGTTTTCTTTACTGCCTTTCTTTATCTACTGTTGCTTGTGAAGTTCTTAGTATAATACCTGGCACATAATAGTAGGCACTTAAATAAATATTTGTTTTCTTTCTCCTTCTCTTTTCCTGATAGGGCTAAACTGAATAAGTCTAATGCCTTTCCATATAACAACCTTCCACATCTCTTCTAAGACTTCTCTTTTCAATTAATCAATCAAGATACATTTATTAAGCACCTACTATATTGGAGAGGGACAATATGTACATAAATTAGAATGTAAAGAATTATGCGAGGTAATTTTGGTACTTGTTGCCTCTATTTCCTTAACTACTAAATCATTTCCCTTGAAATCTCACTTATGACCCTACTACTCAACTGAAACTGCTCTCTCTCTCTCTCTCTCTCTCTCTCTCTCTCTCTCTCTCTCTCTCTCTCTTAACTGCTCAATCCAATAGCCTTTTTTCAGTCCTTACCCTTCTTGAGTTCTCAGCTGTTTTTGACATCTTTCACCACTCCTTCTTCCTAGACAATCTTTGTCCTTGGCTACTCTGATACTGCTCTCTCTAGGTTCTCCTTTTCCCTTTCTCCTTTTCCCTTTTCCCATTTCTTAGTCTTCTTTGCTGGATTATCATCTATGTGCTTCCCTCTGTGCATGGCTATACCTCAGAGATCAATGTGACCCATATTTTCTCCTCTCTCTTTTTTGGTGATCTCAATAGTTCCCATGGATTCATTATCATCCCCATGTAGGTGACTATCAAATCTATATAGCCAGATTTAATCTCTCTTCTGTGTTCCAGAGCTTCATATATTCATATATTCCAGATGTCTCAATTTGGATATCCCACAGATATTCCAAAATCAACACATCTAAAATGGAACTCATTATATTCTCCCATGATACACTCTTATCATATAACTTTCTCCATTTCTATTGATGGCACTGCAATTTTTCTAGTCAACCAGATCTTCAATGCTTCATTCTCTATCTAATCAACCTCTATATCTAACCAATTCCCAAGTCTTGCCAAACCTACCTCCACCACACCTCTCTCATCTGCCCTCTTCTCCACTCATATAACTAATCACCATAACTAAATCTCTCACTCAGAATAATACAACAGCTTCCTAATTGATCTCCCTGCCTTCACTCTCTTGCTTCTTGAATGTCTTCTCTAAATAGCCACCAAGCTGATATTCCTAAAACACAGATCTGACCATGTTAACCACTACTCAAAAACCTGAATGGTTCCTTTTCACATCTAGTGCAAAATACTAAATCTTCAGCCTAGCATTTAAAGGGAGGTCTCCACAATCTGGCTCCCACCTGTCTTTCCAATCTTGTTTCATATTGGTCTTCTTCATATATATATTCTCCATTCCAGTCAAATGGGCCTACTGCAGGTTTCTTACACACAACATTTCATCTCTCACTTCCATGTCTTTATACGATAGGTTCCCTCATATCTAGAATGTACTTTCTCCTTACCTCCATTTCGTAAAATCGCTAGCTTCCTTCAAAGGCATAGCTCAAGTGCTACCTCCTTATATGAGGCCTTTCTTCAACCCTTCCCACCACCAGCATTTATTAGCATTCCATTCTTCTTAAATTTTTTTCTATTACTTAGTCTTTACTTATTTTCATACAAGTTGTATTTCCCCAGTAGAATATAAACTCCTTGAGGGCAGGTACTGTTTTGTTTTTGTCTTTCTATCCCCAATCCCTAGTAGAGTGCTTTTCACATAGTAGGCAATTAATGTTTGAAGAACTAAATTGAGAATGTAAGAAAAATGAGCTGAAGGTAGAAGCAGCCATGTCTGGTGAAGAAGAGAATCCACAAAGTCATATTCAGAGAGGTAGGAAGAGAATCTGGCTAGTACTCATACTATGCATCTAACTTCTAAAGAAAGAAATAGACTTTGGTGAATAAAGAGATGAAACTGTGAAGGCAATTTATAGCATTCTAGACTTATGAAGAAAGCCAGACACTGAGTCTCGGGGGAAGAAATTCTGGAGATATTGAGGGAAAACAGGAAAAAAAAGTCGACTGAAGCTATATGAGAAAAAAATGAGGGAAAAAGACTCAAGAAAAAAGAAAGGATTTCAAGAACTTTCAAGAAGAAAGTAGTAATTAGGCAAAGTTTAAAAAAAAGTTAAGGAAAACAAATGGGTGAGAGGGTCTAATAGTGGTTTAGAGAAAATTAAGTGTGGCTGTCAAGATGTTAATGGGTGATAAAAAGTAATAACATCAGTCAATGTGCAATGGATGTAAAGATATTTAAAGAGATGACAAAAAGGGTTCAACTACTGGTAAGAATGGAGAGTAGGGGAAATTTTGCAATAACTTGCATTGAATACGATGTCTGTTCTTAGCCACAGCCAAGTGACTGATTATGCTCCAAGTACAGGCTGGTCTCCTTCTTAAAAGAGAAGGTAAAAAAACTTGAAGAATATCTCTCCATACTTCAAGGAACAAGGAAGCAATGATTAAAAAAAAAGGAACATTCACATGAACTAATGCACAGCAAAACAACCAGGATTAAAAGACTATATGACTACCAAAAAAAAGATTGCTAAAAGAAAACTGAATTCTAAGTAATTGAAAGATAGAGCTATGACAGCTGTCTACAAGGTAGTTGAAGTGTTTTCATTGTGGAAGAGGGATTATTCTTACTCTGTTTGACCCCAGAGGGCAGAATTAGAGACAGGAGAGAAGTTGAAATGAGGCAAATTTAGGCTTAATGCAAGGAAAAACTTCCTAATAATTAGGTCTATCGAAAAGTGGAATGAGCTGCTGCAAGAGGTAGTGGGCTTTCCCTCTTTCAGGGCCTTTAAGCAGAGGCTGGATGACCCTTGCTGGGGATGATTTGATGGGAATTCTTTTTGGGGTGTGAGTTGGACTTCATGGCCACCGTAGTTTTTATGGCTCTGAAATTCTGTGATTATTTCATTTGGAACCTAGCACCACAGAAGTCAAGGAAACAGAAAGTTTCACACATCATTCCATCATTTCTCATTCCCTCCAGATACTCCAACATTTTCATCATTCCCTCTAGAATCTCTCAGTCTGATCAGACAGGTAGGAAAACAATATCATGAAAGCCCAGGATAAAGAGAGTGTCTAGGAGGAGGGAGTGTATACAAATGTCAAATGCTACAGAGAAATCAAGAAATCTGAGAACTGAGGAAAGGCCATTATACTTGGCAACTAAGCTCTCTTAGTCTTCTTCATTGGCAGTCTTGGAATGAACAGTTTCAGCTGAGTGGTGAAGTAGAAAGCCAGGTCAGAAGAGGTGGAGGAGGAGTGTAGGAAGGAGGAAAGATTTGTAGAGGGCTTTTTATAAGAACTTGACTGTGAAGGGGAGGAAAGAAAAAGGACAATATTTTAGGGAACGATTGGGTCAAGTGAAATTTTTATTATTGTTTTTAAAAAGATTGGAGAGACCAAGGAAACAGTCAGTTGGTAGAAAGAGATTGAAGATTCTAGAAGGAATGATCAAAGTCAGGGAGTGCCTGAAAGAAATGAGAAGGGATGGAATGGCAGGAGAAATTTGCTCAAAAATCTTCAGTGGCCTCTAGGATAAAATAAAAACTCTCTAAATTGCCATTTAAACACCTTTACAACGTGACAGAACCCTATTCTTCCAGGCTTGTTCTACTTTACTCCATTTTAATTTGCTCTATATTCCAGCTAAACTGGCCTGATGGAATTCAGGATTCCTTCTCCCACCTCCGTACCTTTACAAAAATTGTCCCCCATGCCTGGAATGCACTCACTCTTTGCTTCTACCTTTTAAAATATCTGGCTTTCCTCAAGGTTCAGCAGCGGGCCATTTCCCACAGGAACCCCTAGTCCCTAGTGCTTCTTCCTCTTCAAATTATCTCGCATGTATTTATCTGTTTACATGTTGCGGCTTCCCAGTAGAATATAAGCTACTTTTGGGAGGTTTTGTTTTGTTTGGTTTATCTTTGCACCTAGGGAGGTGTCTTGCAGGTAGTTACTAAAAGCTTATGTTGAACTGGAAGGAGTATGTAATGGACAGTATTCAAAGAGTTCAAATAAAGTATTCATTCCTGGGAGAGGTCAAGTAGAATGGAGCCTGAGCAAACACCACTGGACTTGGTTTCGTGGGGTTAGTAGTACAGCTAACTTCTGCTTATATGCTGATTTGTAAATTATCATATATTCTCTTAACGAATGACAACAGAGTCTTATTCATGATGAATGTGTCCAGTTATGTATGTTTATGTATGACTGTGGTAGTGAGTCCATTAAGGCAACACTACTAATATCTGGCACTACAAGATGTGATGGATGTAGGCATGAAATAAATTTCCTGGCCATTTTAAAGATTTCATTACAACCTGTACATATCCTTTAAAAATCTAAGTGGTGGGAAACTTTCTTAAGTGAGTTATATGTTGATAGGAAGAGGGAAAGGGGAGAGAAGAAGCATAATGAAGTTGACAGAGTACTGCATCTGAAAACAGAAGGGTTGATTCAAATCCCAGGCCTGCCATTTACCATTTGTTTGACCATGTCACTTCTCTTCTCTAGGTCTAGTTTCCTCATCCATAAAATGAGGGTTTTGCACTAGCAGAATGGCAAGGTTCCTTCCAACTCAAAAATCCTATGATCCTAAAGCACTGGAAAGACATGGCACACGGCATGAGCAAACGTATGAAGACAAGAAGGGGTATTGTGCACATATAGAAGGACAGCAGGAAGGTTGACTTGTTCTGGCTGAGGATGCATGACAGAGCAAAGCAGAAAAACGGGCTGGATGGGGCAAGTGGTAGATTATGTAAGATAATGACCACTAGCTTTGGAGCCAGGAAGACCCCTACGTTCAAGTCACATCTTTGGCATATACTGGCTGTGCCACTCTGGGCTAGTCACAACTTCTAGCTCTAGGCAACTCTACATTGGTAGAGGAAATTTCCTCACCTGGGAGTTTACAAATGAAATCACAGGTCCAATGCCTCTCCTATCTTTGAATTAAATAATTGCTCGAATTCCTAATATGCTTATAATTATAAAGTTTTAAATATATTATCTACTGGCCCTATCCTGTGATCTCTTGTAGAATATAAACTCACACTCACCCTATGTTGAGAAATAGAATGTAAACTCTTTGAGGGGGTGGAGTACATACATAACATGGCAATTTGCAGGTAGCAATTACAAAAACAAAAACAAAAAAAATGAATCTAGGATGTATATGAAAGGACCCATTTTGGAGGGTACCAACTGACTTGCCTGGGGTCTTTCTTATTCTAAATCCAGTGCTCTTCCTACCACACCCATACTGTCAGGGGTGGGGGGAAGTTTGAACATGCTAGAATGGGCACTAATACGCCTTTTTCTTTTAAAAAAAATCGATAATTTTTTTTTTGTTATTCTGAACTTGACAAATCAGCAAAAATAAACACTACTACCACACGCAAAGAAAAACAGAAAAAAAGTTGCATATGAATTCTCAAATCTCTATTTCATACAGTTGGCTTTTTAAAAAAACATAATATATAATATTCAAAACCTTAGTTTCAAATCAAGTGTCTTCCTCCACCCACTGTAGACTCTTGAGCTAGGTAATGACAGATTGAATTTAAGGGAGATGAAAATGAACCAAGGGTGGGAGATATCCTAGTCTGTAAGACTTGCCAGTCGGAGATGAAAGTGATGGGAGAAGAGAAACAGGCCAAATGGAGCACATCTTCTAGTCTAAAGGATGGAAAAGACAAGACCTAGCGACACTTTGAAGAGAGGGGATAAAGCCCGGGGAGGGGGTCACCGGTACCAGCCTGGATGCTGGGGGTGGTGGGTGGGATAGCGCCAGGCTCAATCCACACCCGCACACCTGGGCACACAAGACTGGGAGGAATTTGGGTGGGCGGCAGGGGTCCGAAAGTCTTATTCAAGGTTCAATGGAAGAGAAGCGGATGTTCCAGCGGCTCCTCGAGCCCCCGCCCCCGGCGTGGGACCCCCACGCCAGCAGAACTCCCACAGACTTCTCATGACACACTCATACACGCACACACACGCACACAAGTCGGGGTACAGAGCAGCCTTTACCTCCGGACCAAGGCTGGTCCACAGTCCTACCCTCCCGCGCCACCAGGGTACTACGCCTGCGCATGTAACCCCCAAGGTGAGCCCCCAATTTCTTCAGACCGCTGTTTCCCGCTGCCGAACTCCATTTCCCATAGACCTCAGCGGCGCTCTGGGCCCCGACTCCGGCCTGGAGGTGGAATCTAGGAAGTTGAATGCGCGTATGAGCTGAGCTCAGTGCATTCTGGGCAATGCAGTCCTGCATTCCTGGTCTGAGTGGTGCCAGTCCCTGGGAGTTGTTCTACCTTTCACTTTCTCCTACTCCTTCACCAGAAAAAACTCAAAGGTTTGGTTCAAACAGTGGTACTTGCTTAATTTAAAATTATCTTAGTGTGACTTTGCATCTTGATGTGTAACTCCTGCTCTGGGATACTTCACCCAAATCTAAGCATGTTAGTGCAGTGTTGGGCACTGGTTATTTTAAAAATTTAAAAACAAACAAAAATCTACTTAACACTCAGTAGAAACCTTGAAGAAGGTTGGCAGCATTCAACATCAAACTAAGAAAACGTCAGAGAAGAGGAGAGTCGGGAGGGTTATTTGCACAGCACCCCAACTATTCATTACTCCCTCAAATTGGCACTGGCTCTTTCAGATTGGGTCCCCAAAGGGGTAACTACGCTCAAGTTCTATAGGACTGCACTTCTCACACTGGAAGAACCCAGGAGATAGTTCCTAGCAAAGTCATTTATTCAAATGATTCTCCCTCCTCCCTCCATGCCTCCTCCACAGACTGTTTACCTTATCATCACAAGACCACACACCTTTCTCTTTCTCCTTTCCCTTTCTGGAACTGTTGAGGTTTAGGGGTGCTGGGACCCCAAAATAGAGACATGTGGGTTGTGCCTGGAATGAATTATACCCAAGCATTCTTCTTTTTGAGATTTTTTATTTTTAGTTTACAATACTCTGTTCTACATAATTTTGAGTTCCAGATTTTCTTCTCCCCTTCCCCCCTTCCCCAAGACAGCATGGAATCTGGCATGGAATCCCATATATCGATATATCTTATACGTATAACTACGCATTGAACTTATTTACACAGTAGTCAAGTTGTGAAGAAGAATTATGACCAATGGAATGAATCATGAGAAAGAGGAAACAGAACCAAAAAAAAACCCCAAAAACAAAAACAAAAGAGAAAAAAAAGGGAAAAAAAAGGCGAGCATAGAGTGTGCCTCAATCTGCATTCAGAAAACATAGTTCTTTCTCTGGATGTAGATGGCATTCTCCATCATGAGTCCTTTGGAGCTGTCTTTGCACTTTGTGTTGCTGAGAAGAGCCAAGTCTATCAGAGTTAGTCATCACAGAATCCACAGATCTGTGGTTGTGTATAATGTTCTCCTGGTTCTGCTCTGCTCACTCAGCATTATATCATGTAGGTTTTTCCAGGTTGTTATGAAGTCTGTATCATCCCCATTTATTATAACACAATAGTATTCCATTACCTTCATATACCACAACTTGTTCAGCCATTCCCCAATTGATGGGCATCCCCTTGATTTCCCATTCTTTGCTACTACAAAAAGAGCCACTATAAATATTTTTGTACATATGGGTCCTTTTCCCACTTGTGTAATCTCTTTGGGATACAACCCTAAAAGTGGTATTGCTGGGTCAAAGGGTATGAACATTTTTATAGCCCTTTGGGCACAGTTGCAAATTGCTCTCCAGAATGGCTGGATCAGTTCACAACTCCACCAGCAATGTAACAATGTTCCAATTTTCCCACATCCTCTCCAGGATTTATCATTTTCCTGTTTTGTCATTTTAGC
>CM053625.1:232362464-232505728 GCA_028646595.1 Phalanger gymnotis
TTACTATTACTACCCTCTCCAAACTTGTTCGGTGCTTGCTTTGCCCTTTGGAACAGCATCTTTTGATAGAATACACTCCTCTCCACCCCCAACGCACACAAACACACACACACACCCCTTTCCACAACTCTGTTCCTCCTTAAAATAAAACCCTATCATTATAACAAATGCACAAAACAAAACAAACCCATGCAACGGTCCCGTTGTAAACTCTTGAATACTCTGCATATCACCTCTGCCAAGAGGTAGTCCAGCTGGGACTACATTTCCCAGAATCCCTGAGATCCACTTTCCCAGAATCCATTTCGGTCGAAGCCTCCAGAAGAGGAAGCGGCGCGGCAGGTGCAGTCAGTCTCTTCTTGGTTTCTGAACGATCCTAGTTCTGGAGGTAAAGTCCGTTCCACGTTCGCGGCGTGTCAGGGTGATCGTGTCACTAGGGGCCTGAGGGCAGTGGGGGTCCGCCTGCCCTGGGGTGTGGAAGGGGGCGGGGAGAGCTCCTCGAAGCCTCTCGGCGTCTCTGCAGGAGACCACCGAGAACTGGACCGTCCCCTGCCCCGCCGCAGCCGGGGCCAGTGGTCCTGCCGGGGACTGGGGGCTTGGGGTCGCTGACCTCCAGTGTTCGAGGCTTGACCGCCCCCTTGCCCTGTTCTCTCCTTAATTAGTAAACATGCATTAAGCGCCTCCTCTGTGGTCAGCGTCGGGGATACCAAAAGAGGCGAAAGACTAGTCCCTGCCCTCGGGGAGTTTGCCATCTAATGGGAGAGGCCAAAAGCAAACACCTAAGTAAGGAGAAGGTAATTTGGGATTCCTACAGTCGGAAGCTAATTGGGTAAATTGGAAATAATTAATTTGTGGGAAGGTACTACAATTAAGGGGGGTTAAGGAAGGCTTCCAATAGAAGATGGGATTTCAATTGGGACTGGAAGGAGGCAGGAGGTTGTAGATGAGGAGGGAGGGCATTCAGCCCCGGGAAACCGCGAAGGAAAATGCCCAGAGTCAGGAGATGGAGATCCTGGTTTGAGGAAGAGCCAGGAGGCCAGTGTAGCTGGATCAAACACTACTGTGAAGGGCTTTGAATGCCGGACACAGTATTTGATCCTAGAGGTGGTGGGGAGGCACTAGAATTTCTTGAGTAGGGTGTATGTGTCGTGATAGGACCTTCAATTTAGGAAGATCACTTTGACAGCGAGGTGGAGGGAACACCCTTCTCCATACAGGGTGTTGCCAGATTTTTTTTTTCTTTTTTGTTTTTTAGAAGGTACTCTCAACTTTGACCTATTTTCCTTACTGCCAGAGCCAGGGTGATATAATGGATAGAGAATGGGGTTATGGAAGCAGGAAGATCAGGGTTCAGGTCCCATTTCTCATATCCTGCCTATATGATGCTAGACAAACTACCTTAACCTCTCAGTGCTCCAGGTAACTCTCAAAGATTGTAAATTTCAGAGAGAGTGCTAACCTGCATTGGTAGAGGGCCTTTCCTCATTCAGGGAATTCCCTCTGCCCATCCATCCTTATGCTCTTCATTCATTCTCACTAGTCTTAGTCACTCATCATTTTGAATGTATCTATATCAGAGGTTCTTAACCATTTTGTGTCATGGAGTTTGGTGAAGTCATTGGACTCCTCAGTGTAATGTTTTTAAATAATTGAAGGGAATACGAAGTTTCATTTAGAAGTTAGTGAAAATTAAGGTATCTTGAAATCTATCCTCCACCACACAGTTTCTGTGGACGCCAAGTAAAGAACCCCTGATCTAGAACATCTTGCCTCTAATCTCTCTCATTCTCAGCCCAAACTAATATTTATAAATTCAATAAATCACTACCCAGATTGAGTCCATACTGGAGCCTTACTGTTGTCTCCAGCAGTAGTGGTGAAAATTGTGTTTAGGTACATCAATTTGGCAGCTATATAGTTGATAGATTGGGCGAGGAAGTGACTGGAGGCGCTAACTAATTAGGAGGCTGTTGTAATAATCTAGACTAGGGGTAATGAGGAACTGAATTAGGATAGAGACTGTGTGAGTCACAAGAAAGGGATCCAAGAGAGGGGTGTTGAGGTCAAATTGAGATCCAGGGCAAATCTCAGAAAGGGACCTGTGCCCAGGTGTGGCAGTTCTTCGAAGTAAGAAGCTGCCAAAGATCCTAGTGTGAAAGGAGAAAGCTCAGAAGCAAACAGCAGCAGTAGGACTCCTTTTTATTTTTTGATGGGGGAAGGCTGGGCAGTTGGGGTTAAGTGACTTCCCCAAGGTCACACAGCAGTGTTTCAACCCCAGGAGCAGAGCAGGGTCTTCTTTACAGCCTATATAGCCCAGTCTGAAGCCTGCAGAGGAATAACAAGAGTAGCAATCCCAAACCAAAGGGAAGCCTACAGATCTGTCATTTAAAACTACAGCTTCCTAGCTGCCTAATAGTGGCTCTGTCAAGTTGCAGTCTCTTATTACTTAGACCCAAACTCAGGTCAGAAATTTGCAAAGCTCAGAGTAGCAGGGCAGTGATCAGACTATGCCCTGTGTCTGACATTCATCTGACTTTGGGAGCACCTGAAAGCTTGCAAATCTTCAGCCTGAGATGTTCTTGGAATTCTGGGATAGCACAAAATTCAACATACCTCAAGACCATCTGGACCATCCCTACAGAAGAGCAAAAGCCTAGCCCTAACATCAAGTCATAAAACAGGCTGAAAGAATGAGCAAACAAACTCATTGTGAAAAACTGTTATTCTAACAGGTGTTTGAGACACAAACCCAGAAGAAGTAAATTATTCCAACATATCTATAAGCAAAGCCTCAAAAAAACCAAAAAAGCTTAGGCATAAATTCATTCTAGGAAGAGATGAATCTAGACATCAAAAAAAGAGTTACAAATGTTTTTATCAGTGAAATAAGAGCACTAGAGGAAAATATTGGCAAAAGTGGAAAGGGAATTAACAAGAGATACAAAACCTTGCCCAAGCAACAAGCTCCCTCAAAATTCAAATGGACTGAATAGAAGTTAATGACTTCATGGGACAAGAAAAAAACAAAGTCAAAGTCAAAAGGCTGAAAAAATTTAAGAATCTTTGAACTACGTATGAATGCCATGACCAAAAAAAGAGCATAGATATCATACTTCAAGTAATCTTAAGAGGAAACTGCCTCCATCTCTTGGAATCAGAGGGCAAAATGGAAACAGCCAAAAAAAAAAAAATTCTACTAGTCACGTCACAAAAGAAACTTCACAATGAAAACTTCCAGAAACATTATATCAAAACCAAGAGCTTTCAGGTCAAAGGGAAAAAAATTCTGCAAGCATCCAGAAAGAAGGAATTGAGGTACCAAGGAGCCATAGTTGGGTTCACATGACTTATCAGGTGCATTATAAAGGAGTGGAGAACTTCAAATGTTACATGTCATTAAAAAATAAACAGGAATTAAACTGTGTTAAAAGACTAAACTGTCTACATTCCAATATGAGGAGATGGTACATATGTTTTCTCTGGATCCTATTATCATGAAGAGTTATAAAAGGAGTCTAGTCTAATTGGAGTGGTTCTTGATGGTTTTAAGAAGAGAATGAAAAGAAAGAGGAAAAGGAATATATTTGGGAGGGGGAAGGGAAAAGAAAGGGAAAATTATTTCATACTGTACAAACGGAGTAGGAAGCAGCTGACACTTGAACCTCACATGAACTGGACAAGAGAGGGAAGAACACAAACACAGAGTTGGGTACAGAAATAGGAGGGAGTTGGGAGGGAAAGGGGAGAAGGGGGAATAGTAAAGACAACCAACTTTGAAAGAATTGGGAATTCTAATAAGCACGATGATTAACCATAATTCCAGAGGACTAATGATGAAACTTCTACTTCTCTCATGATAGAGAATTGAAGGACCCAGTCCAGAATGAGACATTTTTTGGACATGGTCAATGCAGAAATTTGTTTTGCTTGGCTATGCGTGTTTACAATAAGGTTTTTCTTTTCTTCTCAATTGGGGTGGGGAGAGAGGGTTGAGGTGTGGGGGGGGATTTTTGCTGATCGAAAAAAATATATAATTAAAAATGGAAATGGAGAAATTTGGAGAATGGAATGGTTTGGGGGAAGATATGATGAGTTCCATTTTGGACATGGTGATTTTGAAATGCCTATGGAAGATCCAAGTAAATATGTCTTTTAAACAGTTGGAGATATAGGTGTGAAAGCTTAGGAAGCCAGGAGATAAATATATAGATAGGTTATCTACAAAGAGATGAAAATCTAATCCTTGGAACTTGTTGAGATCACCAAAAGAGCATAGAGAAGAGTTGACTCACGACCAAGTCCTTAGCATGACTCTAAGATGAGGAGGATGATCCAGCAAAGGAAACTAAGAAGTGGTAGTCAAGTAGCAGGAGAACTGAGTGAATGGTATAGGAGAGCGTTTAGAGCAAAAACTGCACAGAGATCAAATAGGATGAAGAATGAGAAAAGGCCATTGGATGTAGCAATTAGAGTAAGAAATCATTGGTGACCTTGGAGAAGGCTGTTTCAGTCAATAGGACTGAAAGCAGGATTGTGAGAGATTGAGAAGTTAATAGTAATGAGGTAATGGAGAAAATCATTCCTAGATGTTTGGCAGAGAAGGGAAAAAAAAGATACAGAATTATAGTTTGAAAGAAAAGCAAGGTCAAGTGAAGATTTTTAAGGATGCAAGGTAGACCCAGGCATATTTGTAGGGGTCATGTTAATAAATAAGAAAAAACTGAAGATTAAAGCGGGAATGAAGAGAGGGTATAAGTTCTCGGAGGATACAAGAAGGGGTGAGTACCAAGAACACAAGTGGAGGGGTTAGCTTTGGTGAGGAGAAGCCTCATGTTTTCTGTAGAGACTGGGGCAAAGAAAGATAAGAATGGGGGAATGATGGAGTTTTACGGTATAGGGATGGAGAGAAGAAGGAACTCACAATGCACACCTCTTTTGTCAGTAAAATAGGAGGTGAGGTCCTATGCTGAGAGAGAGTTGACAGGAAATAATGTAGAAGCTGTGAGGAGAAATTTGGAGTAGCCAATGTAGAGTGTGGTAGAGAATCAGGTCAGAGTAAAAGGACTCTTGTGCAGCAGTGAGTGAGGGACAAGTTAAGATTAGATAACATAAATAGGTAATGAACTCAGCAGGTTGCATGACTTGCTCCAGGACCCTTTGGCTCACAAATATGATCAGAGAAAGCAGGGAAAGGGGTAACTCAAGTTTGGAGTTTAAATAAGAGGACAAGGAACTTTGGTGGAAATTTTGACCTAAATGTTTGAAGACAGGTGCAAGGAATCAAAAAATTTAAGAATTGAGGGGGAAAAACACTCTTATCCCAGTTAGGATGGTCCCCTTTGACTTCTTAAGCTATCCGGGTACAGTTATGATATCATACATCATCTACTTACGTGGTTCTTAGCCTGGCAGCCATGAACTTTTTTTTTTAATTTGATAGTAATAACCAAACACTTATATAGTGCTTACTATATGCCAGGTATTGTGCTTTACAATTATTCTCTCATTTAATCCTCACAGCAGCTCTGGGAGGTAGGTACTATTATTGTCCTCATTTTACAGTTCAAGAAACTGAGGCAAACAGATTGAGTGACGTTCCTGGGTCAAAAAGCTAGCGAGTTTCAGAGACTGGATTTGAACTTGGGTCTTTCTGATTCTAGGTCCATGCTCTATCTCCTGCACCACCTTACTGCCTCTATATTTTAGAATAATTTGTTTTCTTTGTAACCCTATGTATTTTATGCATTTAAAAACTTAAGGGATCCATAGGCTTCAACAGACTGACTTCCTGAGGGAGCCATAAAATAGGAAATGTTAAGAAATCATGTTCTATTTTATCCTGTCCTTTTAGTTTCTTTAGCTGCAATAACACAGAATGAAAAGGAAAAATGAGAGCCATCTCCTTTGGTCATTTCTATTAAAAACACCATCTACTTATTCCCTTGCACTTATAGATGTACCTCTAAAAGTTTGTGTGATTTCCATCTTAGTTCATTAGTTTTGAGAAATAGACTAAACAATTAAAAGATTTCTTTTGGCCCTTTTAGTGTTTGACATGCTTTCCCATCATTTACCTTAGATTTCCCATCATTGACCTTTAGAAGAACAGTAGGTCCAAGGAAGTAGAGAGAAGGTTCTGGAGATGAGGTATATAGTTCTCAATGGACAATTGAATTTTTTTTCATGTCCCTTTGTGATTTTGCATCTTGTGTTCATTTGTCTTGTGTACTTCTTTCTTCTAAATTAATTGTGCCTTAACTGCCAAATGAGGCCAGAGGGCCTGACTTTCAAGAAAATAGAGGGAAAGGTTCTGGAGAGCAGCAGCATGACATTATGAGTGGGTAGATCCCATTATATTGTTCTAATCTAACTCACAAAAAAGCAATTTGCAATAGTAGTTAACCATAAAGATCATCCAAGAAAGCTACCCAAGGGAAGATAAGAGATCCTGGAACTTGCTTCATGTAAGAATGGAAGGCAAGGAAAATTTTGATGTAATCTTCAGATAATATTATATTAATGTTCTGCCAGTACCATATCATTACCTATGTAACTACAAAATCCAAGTTTTCTTTCTAGAAGGGAAAGTGAAAAGGTTGTCATTGTAGACATTGTTCTCTGAGTTCTCACTTAACTCTGCATCAGTCATAGATGTTTTCCTAGTTTCCTCTGGAACCATTCATTTTTTCATTTCTTATGGTACAATATTCCATCACCTCATGTATCACAATTTGTTTAGTCACATCCCAATAGTTGGGTACCACCTTAGTTTCTGGTTTTTGACTACTGTAAAATGAGTTGCTATATAAATATTTTTGTGCATATGAATCCTTTTCTTTCTTTAATATGAAAGGGCTAGAAGGACTTGTTTCTAATGTGCAGATTATCACACTGAATGAAATGTCTCTTAAAAGAGTAGAAGAAATACTCTCAGTGAAGAAATGGGAAAAAAGAATATGAAAAAACAGGAAAATTTCACCTGTGTGTAGAGTTTGAAGGGTAGAGAAATCTAACGCAGAAGATAAAGGAAGAAAGAGTACCAAGAAGACGACTACCACTAAGTACTTGGAGCTATGTAGTAACAGGCATGAAGTTATCCCTGAAGAGGGAGGAATTGGACCATATCTGAAACAAGCAGCGTCTGCTCCCAGGAACGATGATATAGATTCATAGGCACCTTCAATTGGGAAGGCATCCAGTAATGGTGAGAAAAAAAAAGATAACAGTGGTGGTAGGTGATACTCTGCTGAGAATTACCAAAGCAACTATTTATCAATTTAACAAAAGTACCAGAAAGGTCTGCTGTCTTCCAGGAGTGTGTCTGGGGGACGTAACAGAGCACTTTGCAAGAATTGTCAAGCCTGATGACTAGTACCCACTTTTGGTGATTCCCATGAGGATAAGTGATAATACACCATCCTCTCTCCCTCACCCTCTCAACTAGGGATTTCTCCTCATGTACTAAAAAAATAGAGGTGGTTTATCATGTATTCCCTCTGCTCTACATGTCAAAACACCTTCACGTCATCTCACATTCTCTTATCTTTTGTTTCAATCTATCATGA
This sequence comes from Phalanger gymnotis, assembly GCA_028646595.1. NCBI lineage: Eukaryota > Metazoa > Chordata > Mammalia > Diprotodontia > Phalangeridae > Phalanger > Phalanger gymnotis. Next base: position 232,370,030 of record CM053625.1, read on the forward strand.
AAGGATGACCGACATCTTAACTCCAGTGACACATCTCCATCTGCCTATTGGAAATTTCCATCTAGGTGTTCTAGAGACATCTCAAGCTTAACATGCCTGAAACTGAAATAATTTTTCCCCCAAATCTATACATGCACCCTTGCTTCTGTCCTCTCCTGTCTCCTCTGGCAGAGGGGCCTTGTGATCATCCCATTTCTCTCTTTAATCTTTAGGTTGTCCCTATTTATGAGCTCCTTCCCTGTTGCCTTCAAACATACCTCAATCCCCTCTTCCCCCTCCAAATCTCACTAGACCTTACCATTTCCCTGACTATTATTGTCATCTCTCTTTACAATCAAACTTCTCTTACCTTTACTTCCTGTCCTTTCACTCACTTCTTAACCCTTTGCAATTTGTCTTCTAACTTCAATGGAGATTACTCTTTCTAAGATTGCCAGTGTTCTCTTAATTGTTCAGACTAATGATCTGTTCTCACTTTTCAGCCTTTTTAACCTTTACAGTATATTTGGCGCTTTTCTCTATGTTCTTTTGTGACACTGTTCTTTGTTAATTTTCCTTCTATCTGTCTGGCTTCCTCAGTTGCCTTTGCTGGTTCATCATCCATATGATGACCCTTAACTGGTTGTTCCCTAAGGCTGTCTTCTCCTTTTAAAATTTTCTTCACACTGTCACCGAGTGACCTCTTGAACTTCTATGAATTTAGTGATGATTTATACATACATATATATATGTATATATATATATGTATGATTCCCAAATCTATATATCTAGCCCTAGTCTCTCCTGAATTTCAAGTGCACATTTCCATTTTCCTGTTAGACATTTCCAACTTGATATCCCATAAGTATCTCAAAATCAGCATGTCTAAAATTGAACTCTTTATGTTTTGCTCCTAACCCATCCCTCTTCAGAACTTCTCAGTTTCTCTAAAGGACCTCAGGCATTCTTCTAGTGAGGTTTGCAACCTTGATGTTAACTTTGAAGGCTCACTCCCCACCTCCATTCATTTGCCAGATCATACTATTCCTTCCCCCACATCACTTTCATCTTTCCCCTTCTCTTCATTCAGAGCGCCACCACCCTAGTTTAGGCCTTTATTACCTCTTGCCTGGACTGTTGCCATAGCCTACTAATTTGGCTCCCTGCTTCAGGGTTTTCCGCTCTCTAATACCTTCTCAGAATTGCCAAAGGGCAAAATTTCCCCTGTACAGACTCTCTGATTCTAGAGCCAAGATACTAAAGAGATTCCCACCCCACCCATTTGCAGATGTGGAAAGTCCACAAGTATTTCATATATTTTCAGACTTTTTGACGTATTGGTTGTTTTATTGGTCAGTTACACTGATTTTTCTTCCTTTTTTGTTTTTTAAAAAATATTTGTTATATGGGGAAGCTCTTTAGGAGTGTCAGGGGAAGAATACTAAAGGAAACTATAATGATGTACAAAAGACATTAATAAAAACTTATTTAAAATTATAGAGAAAAAATCTAAGCTACACATAGTGAAGATTTATGGTTTCATATGCAGTTGTATGTCCTTCTACAGTTAAAAGATACAGTCTTTGGTAGTTATGAAATATAAGACTAATCCTTTGTCCTGGTTCATGTGTCTTTGTATTATATTCTTCTCCAAAACAGTCATCTGAATCTTCATCCTCAGACCTGGATGTAAAGCTTGACATTCACACATTGAAGCAAACAGTGCTTCAAGTACTGATTTATCACTTGACACAAGTCTGAACTTAACTAGCCGTCCCATTATCTTCATCATTGTCATCGTTTTCTTCCCCTTCAACCATAGGAACATCTTTTTGTTCTTCCTTGCTAAATTGAACATTCACTGTAACATACAAATGTTCTTTGGGAGAGGCATTTAGGACCGTGGAGATAGCATGTAAACTAATGGTGGGATAGTCCAGGGAAAACCCTAGCCCAGAGGTATCTAAACAAGACAGGTGGCTCTCAGTGATACAGAATGTGCCTGTGTCCTGACTGTTGCCATCCAGTCCTGCTTTGGTGTCGGGTCTCTGTTTCCAGAGCCCATCTTCCAGGTTCAGGATTGGGAATCTCTTTAGGAAACTCAGACTGAAGAGGAAGTTACTGCCTGAATCAGGAGAGCAGTCAGTTGGGGGTGGAAGGCAGTGAGGTTGGAAGAGATTGAAGTGAGTGGCCCAACAGCAGAAGGAAATGACTTTCTCTGTATTATTCATATTCATTGTTTCTTATAGCACAATGATAATATACACTTTAAAAACTACTCACAAGTTTGTGGTTTCATATGGAGTTTCTTGTCCTTTTTTGTATTAGAATCTTTCTGTTTAACTTCATAAAAAAGAAAAAAATTAAAAGTCATTAGAAAAAGTGGAAATCAGAAAGCATGATGGAAAGGGAGGAGGATTTCATCTATTTAGACATTTGCTTATTATATCCACAAAGGACTAAAGAACATGCCATACAAGGAACAGCAGGAGGATCTGTTGATGTTTAGCTTGAAGGAGAAAAGACTTAAGAAGAGATATGGGAAACTCTTGTGTGGAAAATGGTTAGACTCATTCTTTTTGGAGAGGCCAAGGAACAATGGGGTGGGAGTTGTGAGTGGCAGATTTAGTTTTGATGTAAGAGGAAAAAAACTGCAATGATCAGAGCTATCTAGAAGTAGAATGGGCTGCTTTAAGAGAGAACAGGTTTCACCTTACTAGAAGTTCTCACAAGCTATGTGATTGCTTGTCAGGTATGCTGTTAAAGGGATTTCGTTCAAGCACAAACTGGATTGGATGCCCTCTGAACTTTTCCATTTCTGAGATTTAGTGTTTCCCTGATGTGAGGTATTAATAAAAGTAATGAAACAGACTTTAGTGAGTGGTTTCTGTAATCACTCCTGTTGCTTTTTAGTCATATTTTATATATAGATAACAAATAAGCTAAATGATTTGCCTTTGATTGCATAGATAATTACCGTCACAGCTACTCAGTTTTCCCTCTTGATTCTAATGGCATGTGTCCATGAGGCCACTTTGGAAGTCAAACTCTTGATTCTTTACATCAGGAAACAGGAATCAGAATGAGAATCACTTTCCCTCAGTTAAAGTAGGTTGGCAGCACAGAGATGTTAAGGTCTGTGGTCCAAATCATATAGCCAGTTGATAATAGATCCCCTCAGTTCAAGTCATGTTTCCTGTCTTGGAATCAGAACTCTGTTCCTTGTAATGTTCTACGAGCACAGGAACGTGAAGTTATCAAGTTGTAATATCTTTGTTCCTTGGCTGTTACCCAAGGAAAGGGCAGGGCAGCTATGTCTGACCTCCCTCTGGGTGATATGAAGGAGATGGGAAAATCACACCAAATTGTTATGTACAGAGTTTTAGTCTGTTGAGTCTGGGAATTGCAAGACAAGACCAGACTTCCTCATGTCCTCTTTTTCTTACCCTAGCCTTACATTCTCTGGACTTTACCTTTCTCCAAGAGGGGAATTCAGAAGAAGAAATGGCTCCTGTGTTCCTGGCAGCCAGATCCCAGGTGAATTGATTTTTCACGAAATGTAGCCACAATTTCCAGAATGTGCTTCCTTTTTCTACCCTCATCATGAAGCTTCTCTGCCCAGCTTTATCCCATCCAGGAACAAGAACCTCAAATTCTTCATCCCTAGGAAACTGGCCCCATCTTGGTGCATGATGGACCATAAGGAATGTTTCCTCCCCTATTGCCTCCCCTCAGTGTGGCTCAGTGATAGGCACAGTGTCTTGGAGACAAGATGGCTTTTTTGCCTTATTCCTTATTCCAAAGTACTGAAAGCCTTTAACATTATCAGACTTACCTCCTGTCTATCCCATCTATCTCCTTTAAGTGCTTTTTATCAATTCCTTTTCCCCAGGAGTGAGGAGTCCATGGGTGAACAAGAATGTATTTGTTTCAGGAATCAGTTACATTCAAGGATGTGGCTGTGAACTTCACCCAGGAAGAGTGGGGGCAACTGAACCCTGCACAAAGGGAGTTGTACAGAGATGTCATGTTGGAGAACTATAGAAACTTTATCTCATTGGGTAAGGATAACTTCACCCTAAGGTTCAGAGTCCACCTTGACAGCTCTAGGGGTGCAGGTATATCAGGAAATTGCTAAGAGCTGGGCAGCTTTTCAGTTGCTCAGTTGAGTTTTGCCTTGTGGTTCAGGTCAGAGATTTCTAATACTTTTTTAAAGTTCTACTCTGAATAGAGTTGAAAATAAGTGGTTTCATTTGTTACCCCACCCCCTTTTCCCAAGTTGTTCCTTTCCTATCCTCCATTCCCAGAGGCTCTGGAAATAATCCTTGAGCCTCCTTCAGAAACCTCTTCATCTCCTGGCTTGTTATTGTGTCCTAACTCAGTAAGATGTAGCATGTTATAGTGAAAAGAGGGAGGAGTCAGAAGACAGTGGATTCATCCCAGCCAACTCTTTCACTTATTAGCCCTGTGATCTTGAGAACATAAATTACTTTGCTTAAGCATCTGTTTGCTCACATGTAAAATGAGACTGTACTAGATGATACAGTAATTTTCACATCAGATAAATATGTTTCCCTTCTCTTTGCAGAAAAAGGGCCGGAATTGACTTCTGTGACAGTTCTCTGTCTCCAAGACAAACTGCTAAGTCTCATTCCCTTCTCTGTAAACAGGACTCCCTATTTCCAAACCTGATGTGATTTTTCAGTTGGAGCAAGGACAAGAGCCTTGGATGCTTGATGGTCAAGGAACTGAAGGGAGAGAGGTCCCAAGAAATACCTCTTTGGGTGAGTGACAGAGAGACTGCTAATGACTTAATGGAAATTACAACTCATGTGTTTAGTGAGGTGTTCCCAGTGACCCTAAGGTCTGCTGAGATTGTTGTTGCTCTGGACCCAATCAGGGAGGCTTTTTTTCCATCCTGTATTGGTAGGCGTGGGAAATCTATTTTTCTTTAACCATGTTGCTTCTGATTCCCTTCTCATTTTTTAGCTGCATACCCTGTACCTCTCAATACATTATCTAAAGATCATCCTTCATTACTCCCTGAAAGGGTATTTATCCAAATCCTGTCCTAATCCTTATGTATTCCTTGTTTTTCCTGCTTATTAGTATCTCCTGCTTTTAAGGATGCTGAGAGTAATGTTAACCCTATCCCTGATATAAGCTCAGTCATATTTTTTGCTTACCTTGCTAATTACTTTCCTGTCTCCCTACTTTTTTCTTCTTTGCTCTTCTCCAGTTCCTTAATTTCAATCCTGTTGATATTTGCCCAATAATATGGATGATTCAGTAGGCATTTTTAGTATCAATATCCATATTCTACCTGATCATTTTCCTTTTAAACACCACAGAGAATATGTTAATATATATTACTTATATTTATCATTACCATATTAATTTACATTGTTTTCTCTTAGTTTCAGGCTGGGAGAAAAAGCCCAACACCTATAAGTCAGTTCCAAAGCAGAACATTTCAGAAGAAATAAAATCACCAGAGATATTAACAGAAAGATCCACAAGTGAAGTTACTGTTCCTGAGGTTAGATTGGAGAAGAAAAGAGAAAACTCTGAAGAGAAGACGCTGGAAAAATCCCTTTCCCAAGAGAGAAGTTTCAAGAAAGTTTCAATCAATGCCTCCAAAAATTCCAGTAAGGAGAGAGGCTCTGAATGTAATATATGTGGAAAAACCTTCAGACATATAAGTAGCCTTCGGAGACATCAGATTACTCACACAGGAGAAAGACCCTATGAATGTAATGAATGTGGGAAAGCTTTCTTTGACTGTTCATCCCTTACCATTCATGAAAGAATTCATACTGGAGAGAAGCCCTATGAATGTGATGAATGTGGGAAAGCCTTCTTTGACCGCTCACATCTTAATCGACATCAGAGAATTCATACTGGGGAAAAGCCCTATGAATGTGATCAGTGTGGGAAAGCCTTCTTTGACCGCTCATCTCTTACTCAACATCAGAAAATTCATAGTAAAGAGAAGCCATATGAATGTGGTGAATGTGGAAAAACCTTTATCCAAAAAAGGAACCTTAAACGACATCAGATAACTCATACTGGAGAGAAACCCTATGAATGTAGTGTATGTGGCAAAATTTTCAGTCACAAGTCATCTGTAATCCAACATCAGCGACGTTATGCCAAAGAATAACCCTGGTGGGAATGTCATGAATTTTGGGAAAATTTCAGCCGTACTTGTCACTTTCTTAAATGCTCAAGAACTTAGGCATGATGAGAGAACAAATAAAAACTTATGATTAATCTCTCTTATTTTAAATAAACCTATTGTTCAAACTTACTACCATTTTTGCTTGCTATTTAATTTTTCTCCCTTCTTTTGCTGCCAAGCAAAAGAGCAAATGGTCTCTGGGTAGTATGTCATGATCCTGGTGTCAGATACTCTATGTATAAAATGAACTGAAAAACTTTCCAAAAAATGGACTTTTCTTGGTCTTGTTGGGCCTCAATCTGAGAGGGACACAAATACCCAAGAGAAAACTTAAAAGTCTCCTTATCCTCCTAAAGCATATCAAGATGTGCAGGTAGGTCAAGTTTAAGGTTGGGATAGTCTGGGGCAGCTTTACATCTCATACAAGGCTGAATCAAGGAAGCATTTATTGAGTTCTTACTATGTTCTAGGCACTGTGCTAAACCCGGCAGATAGCCAAGAAAGGGAAAAACAATCCCTGTCTTCTAGGAGCTTATGTTTTCAGGGAGACATTACATGCAAGGCAAATACAGAGTAGATGGAAATGGGGAAGGCACCAGAAGCTGAGAGGCCTAGGAAAGTCTTCCTGAAGGTGGGATTTGAACTGTCTTGAAAGAATCTAGGGAAATAAGGAGTCAGGGTCTGGGGGAGGCATAAAGCATTCCAGGCATGGGGGGAGCCATTACAAAAGTCCAGGGTAGGAGAGAGCAGGTAGGACAGTGTAGCTGGTGCATAGAGAGGAAGACTGGAAAGTTAAGTAGGGGCCAGGTTATGAAGAGCTTTAAATACCAGAGGATTTATATTTGGTTTGGAGGTAGAGAGCAGGGAATTTAAATGGTAAGAATTACAGTTGAGAAAATTCAGCTTTTACAAATGAGTGGAAGATGGATTAGAGCCAGTGTTGGTTATGTGCTATTCTGCAATGGAATTAAATAGCCCTCTTTTTCCTTTCCATACTCCTTGACTGTTCATTTTTCCTAAATCTCACCAAGTTGCCAATACCATTGATCTCCAGTAGACATTAAATTTCCTCATCATTTTTCTGCTTGAAGCATTTGTCAACTTTTGGCCCTTGCAAGTCTTATTCCAGTCTCTCCCTATAGTAGGAGCCGCACCTATCATGCACAATTGTAGCTCCTGCTCTCTTTAGCAGCCAGGCCAGGGATGTGAGCAGAAGCTCCATTCTCCACGTATGAAGAAGAGCATACCGCCTCCTCTCCCTTCTACCCCTATCCCCTCATTATTGTTTTGCTTTCTTCCTTGGTGGGCCCTGGGCACAGGCATCATTGGCAAGTAGGCTGGGCTAGTCCTGTAAGGGAAGTGGGTAAGATGTTTGGCTTCCCTGCTACCTGAGGTGTAGAAGGCCTAGCTTGAGGGAATTTGGCATCAGAGACTTTATCAGAGCTCTTGCTCACCATGACCAGTTGTGGTAACTGTGGAGTCTTGAGGAAGTAGTGTAGAGTCCACATACCCAAACATTCTAGCTGAATATGGTTGACCCATCTTTTGGGGATGTGGGGGAAGGGATTCATGGATTGGGCAAGAAATTAAACTAGATAACCTCTAAGTTTCCTTTGAACTTAACGACTACATGATTTTATGAAAATTAAAATTTTATGAATTTTTTTGGTTCCACATCTAGTCTTAACCTATCCTACATCTGTTCTTAATTTCCATTTCAGTGGGACTATCACTACTGCAGTTTAATTTTTTGACATTTTTAATTTGATGTGGGAAAAACAAATCAGAATTTAGAACAGTATCAGATTCATTGTTGCCTTGGCAAACTAGATGAACTGTGTCATACCTTTTTTCTTTTAAAGAATCTAGAATGTGGATCTATCCACCTGAGGTACTCTTGATCTTACAAATTAATAACATCACTATGTAAAGTAAGGCCAAGATAATATAAAATGCCACTACAAACCAAACTATGGGGCTGCTGTAGATAAGAGGAAGTAAGAAGGATGAAAGCCCCTCAGTCTATCAGCCCATCCCCATTAGGCAGCTGTATGGTGCTGAAACATACTTACACAGGTCAGGGATTGACATCCACTTAGTCCTACTGCAGAAATCTTCAAAATCATTAGAAGTTATCATGGTACTTGAAAGAGGATGGTAACATAAACTTCATTTAAAAAGAAAAAACAACCATGAGGTTTTAACCATAATAGTCCTATAAACTCAAAAGAACTCTTAAGTTGTTGTTTAGTTATTTTAGTTGTATCTGACACTTCATCAGATAGATTTTTAAGATTTTCTTGGCGAAGATACTGGAATTGTTTGCCATTCCCTTCTCTAGCACATTTTATGGATGAGGAACTGAGGCAAACAGGATTAAGTAACTTGCCCAATGAGTGAGTGCCTGAGACTAGATTTGAACTCCAGTCTTCCTGACACCAAGCCCACTGCTCTATTCACTGTGCCACCTAGCTGCCCTAGTAGTTATGGTAATAAATATTATATGTAAATAAATATGGTAATAAATTCTGACTGTACCAAGAACTAAAAGCAAAAAATTCCTCCTGAGAGGAATACTTTCAAAAAATAATTGGGTCATATATGCATACTCACTGTTTTTGAAGTTTTAGAAAAATTTCTTTGTAAATGAGGAAATAAAATTTATTAAATTATTACCCAAGCTGGACTCCTCACACTTTCTCACCCCCCCCACCTCCAATTTGTTGTTAAGTACTATCAGTTTGACCTCAGAAACATCTCATGTACATATATGTCCCACCTTCTCTATTCTAACAATGTCACAACTGTAGTCAGTCAACCTACCACGTACCAGGCACTGAGCTAATCATTGGGGATACAAAAAGAGGCAAAATCCCTCAAAGAGCTTATATTCTAATGGAGAAGATAATATGCAAAATAATATATAGAGAGCATGCTATACACAGGATAAATAGGAAGTAGGTAATGGAGGGGAGGCACTAGAATCCAAAGGGGTTGGGGAAAGCTTCCAGTAAAAGATGAAGTTTTTATTGAGACATAAAGGAAGCCAGAGAGGTCAATAGTCAGAGCATTCTAGGCATGGGGAACAGCCAGAGAAAATGCCTTGAGCCTAGAGACAGAGTGTCTTGTTCATAGCCTGTTGTCACTGGATCAGAGTATGTTTTAGAGAGTAGGGTGTAAGAAGACTGGAAAGATAGGAAAAGGCTAGGTTTTTGAATGAAGGTCTTTGAATGCCAAACAGAGCTCTCATCACCTGATGCCTGGACTATTGCATTAGCCTGCTGTTGATCTTCCTGCCTGAACTCTCTTCCCACTCCAGTCCATCCTCCGCTCAGCTATCCAAGTGTACTTCATGAAGTGCAAGTCTGACTGTGCCACCTTCCTCTAGTCAATAAACTCCTGTGATTCTCTATTACCTTCAGAACCAAATATGCAATTTGGCCCCTTTCTAATCTTCTTACACTTTATTCTCCATGTACTCTGGAATCCAGCAACACTGACCTCTTCCCATGCATTTTCACTGGCTGCCCCCCATGCCTAGAATGCTCTCACTCCTTGACTCCAACTTGGCGTCTTTGGCTTCCTTTGCATCTCATCTCAAATTTCATCATTTGCAAGAGTCCCTGGAGTCCCTCTCCCTCTGAGATTACATCCAAGTTATCCTGCATATATCTTGTTTATACATAGTATTTTGCATATTGTCTTCCCTATTACATTGCAAGAGTTCTTAGAGACAAAGACTACTTTGATTTTCTTTATGTCATCTACTCTTAGTACAATGCATGGCATCTAGTAAGTACTTAAGTTCGTTGACTTGCCATACATTTTTGGTGGAAAAATTATCAAATGGGCTAGTAAGAGCAAATTGCGTAGTCAAGTTCTGGAATGCAGCACCTCAAATTTATGGGAGCCCTACACATTTGATACTGTGAAATATTGATGTTCTAATGATCAAATTACACTTTAGAGTTGTCCCATTTATGTCTAATTTTAGCATCCCGTGCCAATTAAAAAATATGCATTACAGGAGCTGTGCTCGAAAATATTAAGGTATTGCAGGGCCTTCAATAGACCGACCATTCTCCCAAGGAATAATATCTCATTAACCATCCGCGCCCTCTTGCTTCAACCCCGTGGCAGTGCAACCGAGGAGACAGGACTACATTTCCCAGAATTCACAGAGCCACATCGTCTCCCATTCGGACTCGATTTCCCAAAATCCATCTCCAGGACGGACTGGGCGGAGCGCCGCGGAGCCCTCCGGGAAATGGAGTCCAGGGGTGGAATTTGGGGCGGCTTGAGGTGGTAACGGGTGCGCAGGCGTAGTAGCCTGTTGGAACGGAAGTATAGGACTTTGGACCATCCTTGGTCTGGAGGTAAAGGCCGTTCTGTCGGCACGCGCTTGCGTAGGTGTGGGAGATTGAGATTGTATCACTAGAGGCTTGTGGGGAGCAGGGGGACGCGGACCCGCACGGCGGGGAGGGGGTAGGGTGGGGGGGCGGCGGGGAGCCGGGGTTCCACTCTCTCCTCCCAGGCAGCGCCCCAGCTGGGACCTCTCTCGTGTCCGCTCTCGTGAGTGTTCGTGTCCTTTCATGGGTCATCGTGGGTGGCGCCGAACGTGCAGGTGTCCGTTCAGGTGCGGGTATGGGTATCCCCGTGTGGAAGCCTGGCACCCCCATCCTCTGGGCTTCTAGGCTGCCCATCCGCAGGCATTTATTAAGCGCCTCCTGAATGCGGGGACCTGTGCCAGGCACTGGGGCGTCAGAGACCGAGGGAATCAGGCTTGTCCCCCGGGGCTTCTGCCCCTCTCCCTTCGGTCTCTGGACCCAGTGCTGGGTCGGGGGCTCGTTGGACTAAATGAAACACACAGAATTGCGAAAGAAACAATAAAGATGTAGAGGGGTTTTCCCCCTTTCGAAGCTCGTGGAACTCCTGGTTCAGAAGGGGCTCTCGGGGGTGACCCCCACATTCCCACTGCTTCCACCCTGGTCCAGACCTCCATCACTCTGTCTAGCTGGTCTAACTGGCCCCATCTTCTCACACTCCCAGCCCAATCTATCCTAAATATAATTTGTCACTCTAACTCGAGTGGGAATGGGGTGGTTTGGTGCTTGCTGCTCACCCCAGCTAGTGGGGTAGGGTGGAAAGAGCTCTGGACTCGGACCACCGGGTTTGTGCCTAAGTACAAACTGGCCATGCGACCTCGGGCAAAACTCTCTAACTTCTCTAAACGTCATTTTCCTGTAGTTCTTGTAAAAGAGGTGTTTACACAACCCCTAATTTCTAATGTCAAATAAGATATTTGTAAAGCACTTTTCACAGTGCCTGGCACACAATAGGTGTTTAATAAATTCTCATCTCCTTGTTACCTGATAAATGCTGGGCACTGGGGATACAAAGGTGAAAAAGAAAACCAGCCCTTCCGATCAAGGAGCTTATGGAGTCAATGTGAATCTTACATTTAACTTGAGAATCGCTGTATCAGTCAGCTTCCTCCTCTCCCCGCTTACACATGGACCACACTCTTTTCAGTGGTCTTTGGACTCTGTATGGATCAACGGTCTGATATGGCAGTCAAAAACAGCTAATGTTAGGTTACATTAAGGGAGGAAGAATTCCTAGCACTAGGAAGATAATGAGATTTGGTGGGGAGACTACTCCAAAATCCTTAAAGTCTGTAGAAATGTCACTTGCTTTTATTAAGGAGGTGAGAGTTCCGCTATCCTTGGTTAGTCCATATCTGGAGTATTCAGTTCTGGGCACCCCATTTTAGGAAGAGCATTGCTAAGTTTGGGGAGTGTCTAGCTGGAGGGCTAACATGCCTTATGAGGATTTGTTGTAGGGATAAGAGATATTTATCTTGGAGGAGGGAGGACTTAAGAAGAACGTGTCTTCACATTATTTGAAGGACTGTCATGTTGAAAAGGGATCAGGGAGGGAGGAAACATTTATTAAGTGCCTACTATGTGCCAGGCACTGTCAAGTGCTTCATGAGTATTATCTCATTTGATGAGGTTTCTTTTGATTGGTCCCATAAGGCCAAACTAGGAGCACTAGGGTAGAAGTTGCAAAGAGTACAATAAAAACTTCATTACAATTAAAATTAGTTAAATGTAAAATAAGTTCCTTGAAAATTAATAGGCTCCCCCTCACTGACAGTCTTCAAGTAAAGGCTAAATGACTATGTTTGGGTATATAGTGTAGAGAAAATTCTTGTTCAGAAATGCATTTGACAAGATACTTTAACTTAGATGCTGGATTTCATGCATCGATATAGTTCTTATTTTTACTTCTCAAAATCCTTCAAGCCTCAGCTCGTATTATCTATGATGGAGCCACCTTTTCCTGATGAAACCTTTCTTCTCTCTCATTGTTCATTCTGTCTTCTTTCTGAAATTATAGTGCATTTATGTGTTTGTATATATATTGTATTCCTTAGGAGAATGTAAGCTCCTTGAGATTAAGAACTGTCTTGTTTTTGTCTTTGGTCCTTCAGTGCATTGATCATAGTAGTCACTTAATAAAATGTCTGTGGAATTGGTAACACAGTAGTGAGACTTCAGTTCAATGAATGTAAAAATTGCCTAAATTTTAGATTTTACCATTCCTTTGTTTAAAAAAAAAAAAAGGAGAGTTTTTGTAGGAATTGAAGTGAAACTCACTAGCCTATATAGTTTGCAGATTCCATACTTTCCTTTTTTTGAAAGCCAGGACATCAGCTCACCTTCAAATCTGTTGTCCTCCTCTTACCAATCTTCAAATAACATGAAGTCGAGGCCTTTTGTCCTCTTGCTCTTTAAATCCCACCTCCACAAGGCGTTTCTTTCTCTTCCCACCTGAAAGTATGAATTTGTATTCCCTGAAAGAGGAAGGGAAGGTATTCCATGTAAGAGTGGCTGCACAAAAAAAAAGGGGACCTGCTGTTTATTGTCCTCATCGTTTTAACTTTTATCATTGACTGTCAGTTATTGTTATCAGTTCACGTTTATATATTTTATGTTTTTAAATACATCATAAACTCCAGAAGAACAGGGACTGTTTTTTGCTTTCTTGTATTTCAATGCCTATTTCTTCATTGACGGATTGATTACTCACCAGTTCTTGAAACTCCTCTTCTCTCCCCTGGCTTCTATGATGCTGACTTTTCTGGTTCTTCCCCTCTTTCTCTCTAAAGTTTCCTCCTCTGCCTCTTCCTCTTTCCACCACTAAATATTGGTATTCTACAAGGTTCCACCTTCAGCCTTCTGTGCTTTACTGTTATGAGAATACCCATTGTATCTAAAGTCCTTCACAACTCAAATCAACACCCCTAATTCTAAACTCTTTTCACAGGATAGCTAGGCTTTTGATGGGGGGTGGAATGGAGGAAGAAAGGCTATTACTTTTGTGGAGAAAGGCATAACCAAATCACAGACATGGATAGAGAAGATTGGGACTAAGGAGAGAGGGCAGGGCTGGAGATAATAGAGTTGAGTGACATTTTTTATAGAGGTGATAGTCGAAGCCATGGGAATAGATGATATCTTGTAGAGGCCGATGCCGATGTGAGAAGACTGAGGGCAGAACCTTGGGAAACAGTTATGTCTGTGGTACAAGTAGAGCCCTAACTTCACTTTTTATATTGTGGACAGTACCATCTTGGAGGCACCCAGGCATATATCTCCAGGGTTGTCCTTGACTTTCCTTCGCTCTTCACATCCAGCCAGTTACCAGGTCTTACTGATTCTATGTCCACAACATCTGTAACATGTAGACTCTTCACATGGCCACTACCCTAAGTCAGGACTTCATCATCTCTTTCCCAGACTGGCAAGAGCTTCTGAATTGATTTTCTTGTCTCAAGTCTCTCCCATCTCCTATCCATTAACCACACAGCTGCTACAGTGATATTCTTTAAAGCACAGGTCTGATCATATCACCTCCTTTCCCCACAAACTCCAATAGTGCTCTCTTACCTTTAGAATCAGATATAAATTCCTGTGATTGGTATCTAAAGTCCTTCACAAAGTGGCCTCAACCTACCTTTCCAACCTCATTATACACGACTCCCTTTCTTGTGCTCTGAAGTTCAGCTAAACTGACCTTCAGCCAGTCAACAAGCATTTATTAAATAAACATCTGCTACATGGCAGGCACTGCTTTTGCTTCTCCTTACACATGACATTTTTTCTCCTGTCTCTCCATTTGCACATACTGTCTACCATACTTAGAATGAGTTGACTCGTTGCCCAAGCCTTTTAGAATCCCATGAAGTATTCAGATCTAAGTTTAGATGCCACTTCCTGCATCTGATATTTACTGAATTTTTTTTTTTTGTCACAGCTGACTGGGGCTTACCTCCCAAAATAACCTTAACTATTTTGTACATATTTTGTTGATACGTGTAGCTCTTGTCTCCTTCCACTGGAATATAAGTGCCTTGTGTACAGGGATGGCTTAATTTTTTAAAAATTTGTATCCCCAGTGTTTATTGGTATTTAATAAATGCTCATTGATTAAGTGATATTTTAAAGACCTAAATCCTGAGACATCAAGGACAGGAGCAAAGGATATCAGCAGGTCTTAACTGGAGTGTAAAGGCTGAAATGTAGTTTTAGTTGTTGGCCTTTGGCCAGTCATAGTCTTTAGGACCACACCAGGAGGATCAATGATGATCTTGGGCCCAGAACTTGGCACAACATCCAGGGTCCAACAAGCTAGCACCACTCTGAGGTCATGTGGGGTAAATGGATCCTTCATAACCTTTATACCATGGCAATCCAATTATACTTTAAAAAGCCATTGGTTTTAAAGGAAGTCCATTTGTTGGGTATGCTAATATGGGGGACTCTTTTTTTGTACGGGTTGGACTTGATGGCCATTAAGGCCCTTCTAACTCAGATTCTGTGATTTTGTGAAGTCAGCAAGTTCTTACTCAGATGCATCTGATAGACTTCCTGTCTCTGATGTTACAGGCAGGAAAAGGCAGGGTATTGACCTGCAAGGATCTGGCCAGACAAGCATGGAGCATGGAATTTTTCAGAAAAGGGACCAGAGGAAATACA
Organism: Phalanger gymnotis; assembly: GCA_028646595.1. NCBI lineage: Eukaryota > Metazoa > Chordata > Mammalia > Diprotodontia > Phalangeridae > Phalanger > Phalanger gymnotis. The sequence goes on from CM053625.1 coordinate 232,385,234, forward strand.
GCCTACTACAAATGTTTAGAAATCTTAAAAAAAAAAACAAATAACAAAACCCAAATAAACCTAGAGAACTAGAAGTTCTGAAGACAGAAGGAGAAAATGATCATGATTAGGAAAAAAAAGGGAAGCTGCTTGAAGAGCCCTAAATGGATGCAAAGGGAATTAATCCACAAAGTCAGATTTTTAAAAGATATGTATAAAATATGGAAGCAAAGTCAAATAGCTAAGGACAATAACGAGAGTAGCATGGTCCTGAGAGAACTGTGGCAGGAGCACTAAGTCCCAGGATGAAATGAGGCCGGCTAAAAAAGCTAAGAACAACACAAAGGATTTTTTCCCCAGTAATGTTGGGGGCAAGAGGAAGATCAAAGAAGGGAAGGACCTCTGTTCAGAAGGATGGAATTACAAACAACGATGGGAAAGTTCGACCACTCAACTCTTACTTTTCCCATTTTTCTTCCAAGGAGAACAATCTTTTCCTAGGAACTGAACAAAAAATGGTTCAAAGGGAATAAAAATCCAGACCAGATGATTCTCAGTGTTGTAGATCTTTGGAAGATCTTGGAGAACTGGAGAAGGTCAAATGTCTCAGTTTTCAAAAAGGAGAAAGGGTGGATTTTACAAACTGCAGTGAGTTTGACTTTGATTCTTGACAAAAACTCTAGACTGTATTATTAAAGGGTATATTGGTAAGGCAAGATTCATGACCTCGAAGATGACCCTGAACATGCCTGTATAGTTTGGAATTGCAAAGTATAAGAGATTCTCTAGGTAGAAAGCAGAGGAAGCATAACATTGATTTAGACACCAGAGAATCAAATCCCAGAACTAATAACCCCAATTTGATATAGCAGTAATTGTATTCTAAAACCAGTAAGTCCACCTCAATGTAACAACAAGAAAATTGTAACCCAGTATTACAGCAAGGAACCAAGTCATCCTATAACCTTCCCCCCTGCTGGGACCTCCCCATAAACACTCAGAATCCCAAGTGTCTTCTTGCCTGAGTTCTCTACCCCCTCATTTCTCTGGTCTCTGCAGCTCCCTGGTTTCCACTCCCCACTCTGCGCTCTCTCAGCAGCCCTGTGGCCTCAGAGTTCTTACTCCTTCTCCTTGGGCTAAATTCTCACCTTACAATGGCTACCTTCTGGGTATATCTAAAGGGTGTAGGCCTGGGGCTTAGTAATTTGTAAGTAAAGAGTGTAGGCCCACCTACAAACACACCTCTAATCAAGCTTCCCTTAACTAGTCCCACCTGAGGCTTATTGAATGGGGTGGGGGTAGGGCAGGGGAGAGATCTTTTTTTTTTTGGGCAGGGCAGTTGGGGTTAAGTGACTTGCCCAAGGTCATACAGCTAGTACATGTGGTCAAGTGTCTGAGGTCGGATTTGAACTCGGGTCCTTCTGACTCCAGGGCCGGTGCTCTACTCACTGTGCCACCTAGCTGCCCCAAGAAGATCATTAATCACTGATTGGCATCAAAAGGGGATAACATGGGAACACTTAGAAAGGGAAGCAGTGATCACTGAAATCTAGCATGGCTACAGTAGTTCATGCCAGCTTAATCTCATTTCCTTTTCATTAGGATAATTTAGCCAGCATGGCATAGTGGACAGGACCATCCTTAGGAAGATGGTTCAAATCCTGTTTCTGACACATACTAGCCATGTGACCTTGGACAAATCACTTGAATTACTGGAATGTGTTTAAATACCAGGCATTCTCTACACAGATGAAATTATAAGTTATAAGGCTATACTTCACCCTACTAAAAAGAGAATGCTTTATCAGGGGAATCATTTAGATATTTTGTGTGCTGAAATTGTAGCACAACATCTAACAAAATCTTTCATGCTGTGCCTGTGGATAAGATAGAGAGATGTGGGCTAGATGATGGATTATCTGGATTTGGACTTGGCCAATACCAACTTATAAGAAGGTCTCTAATGAGGTGCCTGTAATTTGTCCTTGGCCCTGTGCTAATCTATATTTTTGCCAATAATTTGACTAAGAACTAAGAGGTGTGCATGTTAAATTTGTAGATGACATAGAGCTTAAAGGGATAGCTCGCATGAGGGATGATAGAGTCAGGTATCAAAAAAGACTTTGAATACTTAGAACAGTGGGTTATATTGAATAGGATCATATTTAATGTAGACAAAATAAAGTTCACTTGAGTTCCAGAAATCAACTGCCCATATGTAAAAGAGGGCAGCATACAACGTCCTGAGATGAAGAAGCTCTTGGGATTCAATGGACTGCAAGCCCAGGGTAAACCCACTCGGTGACAGTAGCCTGAAAGTTTAATGCTGTCCAGTCCCCAAAATAGGTAAAGTCCCCAGAGAGGCAAAAATGCTACCATGTGGTCAAGATATGTGAAGTTCTATATTAAATTCTAGGCACACAACTTAAGAAAGACATAAGCTGAAGTGTGTCCAGGAGGAGACCAGGGCACATGATAGGGGACTTCAGCATTCTGGATAACCTGTGAGACAGGGTCTGATGGAAGGAATTGGGAGGTACTTAACCTGGAGATGAAAAGTCTTTGGAGAGAAATGAAGAACTGTTCTGTAGAAAAGAAACTGGTTCTGCTGGAAGGCAGGACTCAGAGGAATGTATTGAGAAGTGGCCTTAGCCTGAGAGAAAGGAGGAAGAAATTCAGTGAGAGCTACACAAGAGCAGAATGGGCATCCAAGAGAGGTAGGATGGTTTCCTCTTACTAGACTGAGTCCTCAATCACAAGCTAACTCTTTGATGCTCATATCATGTAGCCATGAGGCAGCTGGTGAAATCAAAACGTTTATTCTTTATATCTCATGTGAAACAGGGAAGAAATCTTTCCCTTGAAAGTGACTGAGGCACAGAAAGCTTGAGTCTTATTACAAATCACATAGCCATGTGTCCTGACTCAGATAAGAGCTCTTACCCCTGCTGTGTATTGTAAGCATAGACACAGAATCAAAGTCACAAGTATTATTATTCTTGACACTTTTCTCTGATCTTGAGAGAAGACAAGATAGCACACCTGTGCTCTTTCTGGCCTCTATCTTTATAGGGTATGGAAAAGGTAAGAAAGTTACACTCACCTGAGATTTCTGGCTTGGTGAATTTAGGAGTAATAAGACAAAACCAGGCTTCCTCATGTCCTCTTTCTTTTTCCCCAGCCCTGCATTCTCAGGACTGCCTTTATTTAAGAGGGGAATCTGGAAGAAGAGGAAGAAGAAATGGCTCCTATGTTCCTGACAGCCACTTCCCAGGTGAATTGGACTTTCCTCTTTCTTGAAATTCAATCCCATTTTTGCAGAGCGTATATACCTTTCCTTCCCTCATGAGGGATCTCCTCCATCCAGCTGTGGGGTGCATCAGAGCCCCAGGTATTCATTCCTAGGAAACTGTGCTCACCTTAAGGAGCGTTCCCTGCTGTGGTGCCTCCCTTAGTGAAGCCCAGGGATGGGCACAATGACTGGGGACAAGGTATTTCTGCCTTGGGTCACATGCTTCTACCTTATTCCATAGTACACAGAATGTGTCGTTTGTCCTCATCAGAACCACTTGTATGTCTAAACTATTCTTTTAATTGACTCCCTTTCCCTAGGAGTGAGGGGTTCCTGAGTGAACCAGAATCTGTTTGTTTCAGGAATCAGTCACATTCAAGGATGTGGCCGTGAACTTCACCCACGAGGAATGGCAGCAACTGAACCCTGCTCAGAGGAACCTCTATAGGGATGTGATGCTGGAGAACTATAGAAACCTCATCTCACTGGGTAAGGGTGGCTTATCCTGTGATTCAGAATCTGCCCTGTATTAAGAAAATATAGCTCTTCACTAAATGGAATTAAGTAAATTTAATTCAGTAAACATTCATTAAGTGCCTGATTATGCAAGGCACTTGAGATATCAAAGGCAGAAACAGAAAGCAGCTATTGCCTGGCATTTACATTCTACTAGGATAATGGAGTACAGCGTGTGCACAAATAGGTAAATACCAGGTAATTTGAGAAGGGAGAGAGCGTTAACACCTGGGGGCATGAGGAAATCCTCTATCCAGGACGTGGCACCTGAGTGGAGGTTGGAAGGAAGCTTAGTCAGTTCTGCTATGTAGTGTATAGATTACCAGGTATATCTTGCCTTTTTTTTTTTTTAAGGCAGTTGGGGTTAAGTGACTTGCCCAAAGCCACACAGTTAGTAAGTGTCTGAGGCTGAATTTGAACTCGGGTCCTCCTGACTCCAGGGCCATTGCTCCATCCGCTGTGCCACCTAGCTGCTCCCTTTGTTACTGTTGTTTCTTGGTTAAATATCTTGTTTAATTATGAAAAGCTTAACAACTTTACCTAGTTCACATTTCTGCCAAATAGCCACAAGCTGCTCACTGGTTAGTACCCAGGCCTCCAGTGGGCAAAAAACATTCAAGTTTGGCAGTATTTGGAATAGACGCATGCAGTTTAAGGAGGCCTGCTTGCTATATATTGCAGGGCTAGTCTTAATCTGCACCAGGCATATAGCGTATAGATTAATCTACACTAACAAGAGTTAGTTTTAGTTCTCAGGGGTCGTAGATCTTAATTAAGGGTGAGAGTGTGTGAGAGTTAATATTTAGTACTTTGAGGATTAGCGGAGGTATTGATGTGGGGACTTCCTACAGTTAACTCAAATTACAAAGCCCTCTAGAGGTTCATAGACTGTCTTCATGAGTCTCTGTGACCAACAGATTCAATTGTCAGTCAACAAACTGGTGATGAGGCTCTCCGGAACTTAGCCAGCCTGATCCTTGACAACCGAGTCTGTTAGGCCGCGCTTTGAAGCTTTTCTAGTTGGATACAAAGCCTGTCAGAGGCCGTGCTCTATGGGCCTAGCCTTGGAGAACACAGGATTAGCTCTGTGCCTCAGTGAAGCATGATAGGTCTTTAGTGGAGGAGTGTTAATAGATGTTTATAGTAAATGTTTTAAACTGCATGACTGCTATCTAACTGTGAAGGTGACAGGTCCTATTGTTTGCACAAAGACTAGGTGAAGAATAGGGTCCTGGAGAGGACAAGGATCTCAAAAGATGTGAGTGCTTCAAGGATAACAGGAGAGAGGATTCTGGGAAGACTGCCGGTAGGTCAGAAAACTCCAAGCTCTCAAGATTTTCCCCCACAAAAGAGTTAAAATAGCATCTTAGGGCAAACAAAGTGTGGGTGGAGACAAAGAAGAACAGGGATGTAACCGGCGTCTTCCTGGGACCATTTGAGAATATCCGAGTAAAAATCCCAGGATGAGGTTTGGTCCCTGCGAAGAGTAAACACCTCCAGGCTAGGTTCCATTTTAACAACTAGCGACAAGCCCTTGGGTTAGTTGGTTAGAGAGGTGGCCTCATTCCTAGCCACTGGAACTTTTCACCCCGGGATAGTGAGGAGAGTTGGGCGTTTGAGCCCAGGAAAATTGAGGAAAACCTCTGCTGATGAGGAACTCCAGACCCAGCTGTGCTTGGAAGAGCGGTGGGGGCGAGAAGGAACAGCACATGCCTGGTGAGTGCAGAAGCAGTGTGGCAGAAAGCCCCTGGCTGTAGGCATTTACAGGAGGTTGAAGGTTTGGCTCTGGTTCCAGGCTAGAGAGGAGAACTGAAGATCTGGGGCAAGAGTCACCATTGCCCATGCCCCAGGGGTTGAGGTGATTACAAAAATCAAGTTATAACCACAAAAAAAAAAAAGTGCACAGGCAAAGGAGGAAGAATCCAACCATAGAAACCTATTATGGGAATAGAAATGACTGGGGTTCATCTTCAGAGGAGGATATTGAAGTAAAGAAACCCCCAAAGAGTAACGTCAAATGGTCACCTGCCCAAAAAGAATTTATAGACGATACAGAGGAATTAGATCGGGGAGGAGGGCTGGTAGTTCTGATAACCTACTTTCATTGAGAAAGAATTTAATACATACATATTTAGAAGAGTACAACAGTCTTCTAAATTTAGAAGAAATAAAATGGTAGGTGTATAGAATGGGGGGAGAGGATAAGGGAGGGATTTTTAGAAGGGAGAACGAGAGAATAGGTAAAAGGGGGTATAGATTGGTATTTAAATTTATGGGAATGGGAAGGTAGGGGAGGGATCCTTGGAGGGGGGTAGGCAAGTAATAGGAGGGCAAGGTAGTTGGCAGAAGTAAAGTAGAGGAATCAGGAGGGATAGGAAACAAGAGATGTACAAATGTAAAAACAAAGATCAAGAGTAGAGGATGTTTGGGAAAGTATATGTCTATATATGTATGTGTACATGTATATGTGTATGTATGTATCTATAGCTATAGAGGAACATCTAAACTTTATTGTAGCCTTCAGGGGTGGGGTTGGGGGAGGGAAAATAAAAAGAACAAAGTTAAAAAGCACACAGCAGAGAACAAAAGAAAACTCACAAGGAAGCAAAGAGAAGATGGACAATTCTCAAGACAACATGTATTATTTATCATATAGGCTTTCTTGAAATGAAAATCTATTGTTATATACTTTGAATCCTCTCTTACATTCTGCTATGCACATGACGTGCTTTTTTTCCCCTTTCTTTGTATTTAAGTTTACGATATGTTTTGTTCCTTTTCTCTAGTCTGTATTTGTGTTCTGGCCCTTGAGTCTAAAATAAAATTAAAAAAAAGAATGATAACAGGAGGATTAGGTACCCTATATGATAGAAAAGAGCAGCTAGGTAGTACAGTGGATAGAGCAGCAGGCCTGGAGTCAGGAAGACCTGATTTCAAATCTGGCCTCAGATACTAGCTGTGTGATCCTGGGCAAGTCACTTAACCCTGTTGGCCTCAGTGTTCTTGTCTGTAAAATGAGCCAGAGAAGAAAATGACAAACCACTCCAGTATCTTTGCCAAGAAAACTGAAAAATGAGGAAATGAAGAGTTGGACACCACTGAACCAACTAAACAACAACAGCGTGGTAGGAAAAGCAGACAGATTTAGAAGTGGATGAAAAGCTAGCAAGGAATCCTGACCTGGGAAGACAGATGCTGTGTGTAACAGAATATCCAAGGGACCGTAGAGGGAAACTGCAGAAACTATGTAATAGTCTATGATGGGAAAATATGGTAGAAAAAAAATAGGATTTTCTGAGAATGAGGATATGGAGAAAAAATGAAAGTGCCTAAAGTGTCCATCTGTTTCCTACTTGCAGGTTATGGGGAAACCTGGACCCTAAATAGGAGAGAAGCTTCCTGTTCTTAAAACCAGATAGGAAGGAAGGAGGGAGAAGGGCACACTACAGAAAAGCAGTGTGACCAAAGTTTGGTCAGATGAAAGCTAGACCAAAGACAGTATGAGCTGATTGTGTCTGTAAAGGGGGAATAATAAAACACCAGGTAAAAAGAGGACCAGGCAGGGTCCAGAGAGTAGATATTGAGAGAGAGGAAGAGGCCACCACTTCAACTGCTTTTTGGGTTGAGCTATATTGTAAAAATTGCTAATGGCTGGGAGCCTCTGACTTGGTTATCTTGAATTTTGGCTTGTCATTCAGGCCAGAGATTTCTATTATTTTTTTTTGGCCTTGGAGACTAGGTATTTCTGTTCCTATTTATAAAATTAAAGTTCTTCAGTTCAAAGAGTTGAAAATAGGTAGTTCATTTTACCCCACTATAGCCATGGAAACACAAGCCTGAGGCTTCTTCAAAAATCTCTGCTACTACTTCTAAATTTTTCTGTCATGTCCTGTGCCCTGCCATGTCCTATAGGAAGCAACATGGACTAGATGTTGTAGGTCCTTCAAATTATCATGCTATATAAGTCTATTATTTTCCTTGTCTTTCCTTGTAGAAAAAGGGCACAGGACTGACTTTGGGGGACAGATTCAAAATGTTCTGTTCCATTCTCTTCTCTATAAACAGGGTTTCCCATTTCTAAACCTCATGTGATTTTCCAATTGGAACAAGGAGAAGAGCCTTGGATACTTGATTTGCAAGGAACTGAAGAAAAAGCAGTACCAAGAAATACTTCTCTAGGTAAGTAAGTTAAAGGAGGAAAGGGAAGGGAATAAGCATTTCTATGGAGTCTACTATGTGTCAGGCACGGTGCTGAGCATATTTTTCTACAAATATTTCATTTGATTCTTACAACAAGCCTGTGAAGTAGGTGCTATTATTATCCTCATTTTACAGTTGAGGAAACTGAGGCAGACAGCGGTCAAGTGATATACCAGGATCACACAGCTAGGAGTCTGATGCTGGATTTGAACTTAGGTCTTCCTGCCTCCAAACCAGTGTTATTACAGCTGTGCCAGACACTTGGGACTCAGTGGAAATAACAGCCCAGATGTTTAATGAGAGAGATCTCCTCGGTTACCCCAAGGATTGCTGAGATTGTCGTTGTAAAGGACCCAGACAGCAAAGCTTTCTTACATTTGGTGACCTGGGGGTGGAGAAGAGTCTCTTTTTTTTCTCAGATATCATTCCTATGTTTCTCTTTTCATGTTGCCAGCCTCTAGTTCTTTCCTTCTCTTCATCTTTCCCAAAGACCACCCTTTCTTACTAAAATGGTATCTTCCCACATCCATTCTAATTCTTATTCTTTCCTTGATATTTCTACTCATTACCTTCTCTTCCACTTAAAGATGACCATAACAATATGCTACCATATTCCTGGATGGGTTTTCTCATATTTCCTGCTCACATTGATTAGAGAGGTAATCCCTACCCCTTCCTCCAGACTTCTTGGTTCTTTTCTCTGCTGCCCTCCCCTCTCTTATTTCTTCAACTTTCCACAGTTTTCAAGACTGATTTGGAGATCTGCCCAATAACATGAATACCCAGTACTCATTATTTTTGGTTTAATTCTGCTTTTTTTTTCCATTAGAGCATTTTATTTTCTTTGCAGAAAGAGAATACCCTGTCCTTATCAAAAATTACATTTGTGTGTTCTCTTGGTTTCAGGCTGGGAGCATATCCCTGAAATCCAGGAATCAATTCCAAAGCAGAACATTCCTGAAGAAGAAGAATCACCGGGCACATTAACAGAAAGAATCAGAGGAGAGATTTCTGTACCGGAAGACAGAGAGGAGAAGCAGAAGGAAAACTCTGAAGGGAAGACAAAAGAAAAACCACTTTTTCTTGAGAGAAGTTTCAAGCAAATATCAGTAAATCCTACCAAAAAATACACTAAAGAGAGAGGCCATGAATGTAATCAGTGCAAGAAATCTTTTTTTGATCGTTCTTCCCTTAATCGACATCAGAGAACTCATACTGGAGAGAAACCTTATGAATGTAAGGAATGTGGGAAAGCCTTCAGCCACAGCAGCAGTCTTCGGAGACATGAGATGACTCACACAGGAGAAAGTCCCTATGAATGTAGTGAATGTGGGAAAGCTTTCTATGACCGTTCATCCCTTGCTGTACATGAGAGAATTCATACTGGAGAGAAGCCCTACGAATGTGATGAATGTGGGAAAGCCTTCTTTGACAGATCATCTCTCACTCGACATCAAAGGATTCATACTGGTGAGAGTCCCTATGAATGTAATGAATGTGGGAAAGCCTTCAGCCAAAAAAGCATACTTACTCGACATCAGCTAACACATACTGGAGAGAAGCCTTATGAGTGTAATGAATGTGAAAAGGCATTCTTTGGTCTCTCATCTCTTATTCGACATCAAAGGACTCATACTGGAGAGACTCCCTTTGAATGTAATGAATGTGGGAAAGCCTTTTTTGACCGCTCGTCCCTTACTCAACATCAGAAAATTCATAGTAAAGAGAAGCCCTTTGAGTGCAATGAATGTGGGAAAGCCTTCAATCAAAGAAGTCACCTTAATCGACATCAGAGAACTCATACTGGAGAGAAACCCTATGAATGTAGCGTATGTGGAAAGGTTTTCAGTAGCAAGTCATCTGTTATCCAACATCAACGACGTTATGCCAAAGAGTGACCCTGGAAATATTATGAATTTGGGGAAAACTCCCATTTATCCTTTCACTTTATTCTATTGCCAATATTTAAGATGGGGCAAGAGACCCCCATTAAAATATTAAGATGGGGAGATTGATCTTAAATGTTTCTTAAAACTGCTACTATTTCTGGTTACTATTCTGTTTTTTCTCCTTTCTTTTGTTTCCTAATTCCTTGAACAAATGGCCTATAAGTTCGGTATCATGAATATAGAGTCAAGCATCTTAAAAGCAAAATGTTGCCCTAGGAACCCCACCAAAACCAGTCTTCCTTAGTCATTGCTAGGCCTCATCATAAAGGGAAAAATAGAGGGGACACAGATACTGAAAGAGACTCTTAAATCTCTCATAGACATACATGTTCCCTTATCTGATCATATATATTGAGCCCCATACCAACAGATGGCTTAGCCGGTGGAAGCCTCTACCTAAAGCAGAAAGCAGCAGCCTTTTAAGAACCTGGAAACCCTGACAACAGTTCTATAAATACTTTCAGTCCCCCATTGTGAAAAAGCACTCAGTCAACATATAAGCCTTTTAGCTGTGCTTATGACTCCATTCTGCTCCACTTGGTAGCTTTCCTGGGATTTGCCCCTTAACTCCTGATTTGGTTCTTATATATCCTGATTCTTAGGATGCTAGGTTTACTTGGACTTTGGCCCTTCTAAACCTCAGTTGTCATAAACTCTACCTTTCAGACCTAATTTACTATCTCTGACCCACTAACAGCTTAAATCACTCTTGCTTCTGGGCCATTTGAGTGCTGGACTTCCCACTCTGGCAAAGAGATGTGATACTAGGCTCACCATTCTCCCCTCTGACTGAATCTACTCTATCACCTCTACTTTCTCATTACCCATTCACATCTTAACCCTTTATGCTGTACTTCTCAAAGGTTACTTATGAGTTTCTTCTTTCAGAATCCAGTGCCCTATTATTATTCCTTACTGTTGCAGCAATTCGGCTAGCAGCTGCTGTGGGGGGGAGGGGGTGGAAACCAACACAAGCCCAACAACAAAAATGCTGCAAGCCCAGGTTCTTTTGATCTGCTTTACTAAGGAAAGGAACCTTAAGAGGTTACCAATCTTACTTTGATCCAGCATACAAATATCATTCACTTAGTTCAGGGGAAAAAGCCAGCACCCTGAACTTCAGAGCAAATACAAACAAATTACAAACATCAACAGGCAGACCTTGTCTGATTCAAATCTCAATGCATAGTTACCAGAGTTTAACAAAGTCCGAACATCTGAGTTTACAAGCTGAAGGGCTCTTAACTATAGCTGCCCAAGAGTCTCCACATCAGCACACCGCCAAGAGTGAGAGCCCTAAGCAAATAGCTTTGTCTTCCCTTTTTATGAACTCTTTAGCCATTATCAGACATCATCTGAGTGACCAGAACTTAAGCTCTTACTTTTGGCTCTGGTCTTAGCAACTCCCCTTAGGACCCTGGGGGCTTCATGCCCACATCAGCTTAGCACCTAGTAGCTAGGGGTTTGGGGCCTACTTGAGAGCGAAGATATAATTGGACCTCCCTTCACTGGCCCCTTGGTTAGCAATGCACTTACCTACTGCCTCTCTACTCCATATGTTACTTTTGACTGCTGCTTTCAAACCTTCCTCTGTTTCCATAACAGTACCACCTCACTTTCATGCCTCCCACCTTAGTAGGACACTTCTCTTTTTTCCTTCTTGCTTATAACTAGTTTTTCTCAACCAAAGGCTGGCCCTTGGTTTCATCTCTACAGTTCATCAGTGATGTTGGAATCCTGCTGTAGAACACTGGAAGCCCTGGAAGTTAAGGGATTCATCTAGACAGGCAACCCAAACCAGCCAATAAACCAGCATTCCTCCTCTTCTCTGTTTGTTCTGTACGTAGAGCTTCAGCAGCAACACAGTCAATCTCACTGAAGACTGGGGTGCACCAAAGATTGAGTGTGTTCATGCAGTTACACGTGGGTTTTAGCGAAGCGTAGGATGCAAGGGGCACAAAGGTGCCAGATCTAAGGAGACCAGTGAGCACATCCATGAATGTGAAGACAAGTCCACTGGGGCAAGTGAAAGTGGGAAACAGTATATATCAAAACCATGAGGGAACTGGTTTGAGGGATGTTCTTAGTTCTTCATAACTGATATGAATTGGCTTATGATAGGGCCAGGGCATTTGTGGCCCTCTTTTAATGTGGCAGGATGGGGTGGCAGCTGTTTCTCCTGGCATCTTAAAGGACTAAGGATTAAGAATCTAAGTCTTTTACAGTCTGCTTTCTTGATCTCTTACCTGTGCTCTTGTCATCTTGTGCTAACAACCTGAGGTAGATCTCAATTTGTTCCTCTATCACTTTAAACCTAGAAGACAGACTGATTTCACTGGAATAGGGAACTCCTTGGTGAGACAACTACTACTAGAAATGAGGTTCACAACTTCTCTGCAACTTATAAAGTACCGATAATAACTAGCATTTATGTAGCACTTTGAGGTTTACAAAGGCCTTTACAAACCTCAGTCCTCGCAACAGTCTTGGGAGGTAAGTACAGTTACTATCTCCATTTTATTGCATGCAAGATGCGTGAAGATAAGGTGAACAGATCAAGTGACTTGCCCAAGATCACACAGCTAGCAGGTGTCTGAGGCGCATTTGAACTCATGTTCTCCTGACTCCAGTGGTGCTCTATCCAGCCACCTAGCTGTCCCTAGTGTTCTATGTTCATGTTCAAGTTCAATGACATGTCCTGGGTCATACAACCAGTATATATCAGTGATACGAGTTGAACTCAGGTTGTCTTGACTCTATTGTCATGTGTCGTTTTATTTTTATCTTAGCACATCAAAAACTAATCTTGTTATCTTTGATGTTCCAAACCAGTTTTACTTCCCAAATAACCCCTTCTATCAATGGCCATAGTGTTCTATTTCCTGGTCCAGACCCTGAAATGATTTCGGACAAGGCCAGTCTTTTTCTTTTACGTTTTCTTTCACACCCATTCCTTCCATTCTAATTAACATTTTCCTATTAAGGCTCTTATCCCTTCATACCCATTTTATTGCAGCTCTCATTCAGTCCATTCTACACACAGCTGCTGGGATGATTCCTCACTCTGGTTCAAAAACTTTCATCAGGCCTTCTCTGCCTGTAGGATTAAGTCCAGACTCAGCATAACACTTGAGTGTTTCCACAGTGTGGTTCCACCCTACCTACCCAACCTAATCTCTCCTCCATGCAGAGCTCCATATTAACCCCTGACCCTCTCCCCTTTACATTGTTCCTCTGATTTCTGGTCACAAGAGTGGATGTTCTTTTGGCTGGACTGTCCTCATCATCCCACTTCTACTCACTAAAATCCTGCTTCTCCAAGAGTCACCTCAAATGGAAGTAATTTCTCTTTTCTGCACTATTCTAGCCTTCATCTGTGCTTAGAAAGCCTTGTTTGTACTATTCCTCCTGGAGAGGCAGTGTAGTGAAGTGGAGAATTCTGTACTTGAAGAAGGTCTGGGTTTGAATCCTGCCATTGACACTTTCTACTTGCCGGATGATTGATCATAAGTTACTTGTCTGATCCTCAGTTTGCTATCTCTAAAATGGGGGGAGGGAGGTAATAATATTTACCTCACAGAGCTGTGAAGCTCAAGTAGGAACTTATATAAAATTCTTCAAAGTATTGTATAAATAAATGGTAGCTATTGTATACTGTTATTTTTAGTTATCTTTATACAGAAGATCATAGATTTAGAGCTAGAAAGAATTTTAGAGGCCATCTAGTGTAATCCCTTTATTTTACAGATGAGGAAACTGAGGCAGGCCCCAAGACCCTATCAGTCTAAGTAACAAGCAGTACAGCATTTGAAGTCCACTGCTCTTCAGTTTCAAAATAACCTGATTAGGAATCAGGACTTTTTTGTTCTCTTAGTGCCTTGCAAATAGTAGGTGCTCAATAAATATTTGCAGAATAAATGAATGACTTGTTGCTTTCGTATCCAGTCAGCCACCGGTTCCTGTTGACGCTGATTTGCCTATTTCTCTGCATTTCCTCTGCCACCAGCATAGGCAGGGCCTTCTGGTCTCCCTACTGTCTTCCTATGTCTAATTTTGTCCCCCCCCCCTTGCATACAGCTGACAAACTAACCTTCCTAAAATATCAGTTCCTGGCTCAAAAGCCCCAAATGCTTCCTTTTTGTCTGAAAAATCAGGTCCAAATTCTGCCTGCCATTTAAGATCTTTAATCAGGCCATATTCTATTAGACCTTGTCTTCAAACACTTCAGCCCCTTAGTCTCTTCCCTGGTCCTCTAAACTCATTCCTAGTTTTTCCTCTGCCTGGCCCCTATGCCTACCTTGCTCCCAATTTCTTATGCAGGTTAAATCTCTGATCTCCATGAAGTCTCCTCTAAAGACTATCCCATTCTGCTCTATCTAAATGTTCCTTCAACAGCCTCTCAGCCCTGGTCCAAAATTACCTATCATTTTTCCATTACTTTAATTCTCTCTGATTTCATCCTAAGGTATGAATGATTGCCACACCATAACACAATATAATACTCCCTATTTGCTCGATAACACCCCTATGTGGTAGGATTTCAAGTAGTCTAGGGTAGATATTTTTAGGCAGCAGGGGCGTCCTAAGACCCTTAAATCACAACAGTCACCTATTCCTATGTGGAAATTGAATCAACAAGCAAATCAAATCACTTAAGAGTTACCTTGGGTTGGGGAAGGGAAGAGGGGGAAGGACAGACTATGATTCCCACACACACACATCCACCCCTCTACTTCACACCTTAGTCTCCTCTACTGGAGAGAGGAGTTAGCTCTACGTGGTTTTTCTCCCTGAAAACTTCTTATTTGACCCTGACTGCTTTTCATTGATTGATCCTCCACGGAAGATCTTGCCCACTCTATCCTCATTCTTTGAGGGTACAAGAAAATTTCACTTTCAATTGCTTCTGGCTGCATGTTTGAGAATTTTAAGCCACAGTAATTGTTATACCTACAAACAATTTCCCTTCCTTTCAGATTTCTCTGTTCAGGCATTTCAGAAACAGATACAAACGAGGTTAAGTGAGTTGCCCAGGGTCACGTAGCTGGTAAGCATCTCAACCAGATGCATTGAACTCAGAAAGATGAGTCTTCCTGACTCCAGGCCCGATGCTCCATCCACTGCACCACCTAGCTGCCCAAAGATGTGCAATCATTTCCAACTCTTGGTGACCTCATCTGGGGTTTTCTTGGCAAAGATACAGGATTAACTTCTTTTCTGCAGGTGACGCTGTTGACTAGCTCTGGAATACAATAATCACAGGAAATCCAGTTTCAGTAACTAATTCTACAAATCCCCCTGAACACACTTTATTGATACCATAAGCAGGAATAAATCTGGTGAAACCTCCCGGTCTCAGCTTTGGGGAGAGGGAGTGGGGGGAGATTCACCTGTAAAGACAATGAAAAAGAACCCATGTCTAAGGCCCATGCCTATGGACAGGGCAAGGACCCTTGAGAGGATTCTTGACAAGAGCAAGTCTTTTTCCTTGGGATCCCAAAGAACATTAGTTAAGCATTCTGTTTGAGTTTCTAGGCTCTCCCTGCTCACTCCTTCCTGGGTTAGGCTGGGACCAAGGAATGGGAAGAGCAGTTCTTGGAAAGTGTTTTAATTAGGCCAATCCTGTTAGGAACTTTGGAAGGGTACTGACATTGAATTTCAGCTTAGATCATTAATTCATATGCTCTCATAGGTGTCCATTATCTAGCGACCCCACAGAACGAATCTGAGGGTGTGAAATATGCTATAGGTTTGAAAGTCAAACTTACTGTTTTAAACCCATAGATTCTGATCACCACTCCTTTGGTCTCCCCAGTGTGACACCCCCCACCCACCCACCCAGTACCCTTCCTAGTGTTTTGATCATAGCAGTGTAGATATAGAGCTGAATGGGACCTTAGAGTACATCCAGTCCAGTCATCCCATGTTGTGGATGGGCAAACTGTGTAGCTAACAGGTTTGTGGTCTTTTCTGGGCAGACAATCCTGATTAATTGATCCATTGGGATAGTTAAATACTGTGTGCATGTTTCTGACACCATGGGACCGCATTCCCACTTTGTTGCTAGCTCAGAGACTGTTATAGGGGAAATCATCAGTGATTCACAAATGTTTTTACTTCCCCCCTTTCAGTTAGTCAATCAACAAGGATTGTTTTACTTCTTGGGAATACAAAGAGAAAACAAAGTTGCGACCCTCAAAGAGCTTACATCCCATCTTTCTGTTCCCCTAAGAAAGTAATTTCTTTTTTTTCTTTCAAAAAATTTATTTAAATTTATTTTTAGTTTTCAACATTCATTTCCACAAGATTTTGAGTTACAAATCTTCTCCTCATCTCTCCCCTCCCTCACCTCAAGAAGGCATGTATTCTGATTGCCCCTTTCCCCAGTCTGCCCTCCCTTCTATCACCCTACTCCCCCCCTTATCCCCTTTCTCCTTACTTTCTTGTAGGGCAAGATAATTTTCTATACCCCATTGCCTGTATATAGAAAGTAATTTCTTAAAAACAATTCCTATCTTTCTATTTTAGATGTGTCCTTTCTCCTGATATCTTGTCCCACTGTCAGTTCTTTCACCCTGTGATTTTGATTTGAATATCTTGGCTTTCTTTTCCCTCCATTTGGTCTTTGTTATGAACTTCTTATATGGTCAGTGTTGACTGAGTTTGGAACTTCTAGGTTTACAAAACACTTTACATAATATAGCAATTATAGGATGTGGGCTTCCTCCCCAACTCCCACTAGCACTGGTGAGCCAGAGCTTGGCTACTGCCGTGCCTCAGGATTATAGGTGTAACCCTAAAGGGTTATGGTGTTTACCTCTAGTGCTATGGGCTCAAGCCCCACGCTGGTGGGTGTCCCATTAATATGAACCATTGAATGATTAATGCCCCAATATCATTTTGACTAGTGTCAGTATCTGCCCCGGTATCATTTAATCGGTTGAGGTCAATCTTGATATCATCCTTAGGCACTTAACATCAGTTAGCTTTTACAAAGGAATATTTCCTGAGAAGATGTAGCAAGAATAAAAGTACAAACAGATCCCCCCAAAGTGGAGACATAGTATCTCCTGGATACTTGGGGTGGGGGAGGAGTGGGTTGCTACTAAACATTTGCCCCACCAATTTACCTCCAAGTGTGTCCTGACCACTGGAAAGTTGCTTCCTTGTATGTAGGACACAGGACTATCTGACTGATGAACTGCTGAGCTGAAGAGCTCCTCAGGGCTGAGCTAGATTACTGTACCAGACCAATTCCTAATTAGGAAGTCCAAGGAAAAAAATCACAGTGAGTTACTTTTCTATTCCATTTTCACATAGGGAGATGGAGAGGTCTGTGGACATTGAAGGGATCTAGTCATGAGCAGGCCACCTGGAGCCTTCCAGTACAGAAAGTGAAGGAGAGCCTGTGACCATGCACTAGGATCAGAAGAGATCGTGGATCCAGTACAGAGAGGTCTGATACTGAGCAGGAAGCAGGAACAGGCAGCTCTATGGTTTATAACCAGAGCTGGGTGTGGACTATGCAGGGAGCCAGTGCCTAGGAGTGGTGGCTTAGGGCGAAGATGCTGTGTACAAAGCAAGAAGCCGGAAAAGAAGTGAGCAGTAGCTTTGTGGCTCTGCCTCCAGTAACGGAGTAAGTTCTCAGATCCAAACGCCAGGCCAGTATGAAGCCTGCAGCGGAATAACCAGGGCAGGAAGCTCAGAACAAAGTGAAAGCTATAGTTCTATTGCTCTGAACATGTAAAGCTTTCTAGATAGCTGATGCTAGTTAGGTACAACAGTAGTTTATTAGAGCTCCAACCAGGGGCAAGCCCACATTTGTGTTGCTCAGGCCCAGACTCAGGTCAGGAGCTTGCAAAGCTCAGAAGAGGAAGGCAGCAATTAGATTTTGTCCTGGATTAAATTGCTTAGGACACACTGAAAACTTACTGGTTCTCAGTTTGTGCTGTCCCTGGGATCCTTGAAAAATATAAAGATAGAAGCTGTAGGACTTTAAAAAAGAAAACATTAAAAGAAGAAGCTGCAGGACTTTGAAGGATACAAAATAAGACCAAACAGGGACTAGACTTTCCCTCCATAAGTGCATAAAACTGGAACAGCAAGCACCCTGGTACACCCAGGATGGCATACTAGCACAGGTTCCTTGATCTGCTTTTGAAGGAAAGATAGCTTTTAAAAGGGTTAACAATCTTCTTTTAATTACATTCACTAGTTCAGAGGAAAGGTCAGCACCCTGAACATGGAGAAAATACAAGCAGAGAAATTAGCACAAAGACCAACAGATAGGGCTCCAGCTGTCTGATCAAAGTAATACAAGCACTTACATATACCACTGGATTGGGGGAGCACAGATACATCTGAGTAGTTGGAGGAGGGCCTCTGAACAAACAGCCGCTCAGAGAGTCCCATCCAGGGAATCAAAAGGTCCTTCTCATAAGCAAACCCCCAAAGCAAAAACTCACCTCAGAGTATACATACACTTCTCAGAGCCAGAAGGTATCACAACCCTCATGACTCAGTGTCTAATTAATTTAGTACCAAAAGGTATGAAAGCCTTCCTCTAAGCAAGCCTCCCCATGAGCAAGTTTCCCCTTTAAGCAAGTTCCTCCTTAGTCAAGTTCCTCCCCCAATGGGCTCTATGTGACTCAGGATGTATCACAGCTGTGATTGAACACATGTGGTCACATAGGCCTATTAATGGATGGGGAAGATCTTCCTATTCCATTAACATTACAAAAACCTACACCTAATTCAAAATCTAAAGTGGGGAATGAGCCACCCCCCAAAAAAAAATCCTATTATAAGGAGCTATCATGATTACAGAGATCCCCAAGACCCAAACCTAGAAGAGAACTCCAAAATACCCACAAGCAAAGCTTCAAAGAAAAACACATTTTGAGAACAAATTTAACTAGAATTCCTAAAAGAAATGAAGCAAAAGTTAAATGAAAAAAACGATTTTTAAAACAAAATGAGACTATTTAGAAGAATTATAAGAGAAATGAGAACTGGAGGAGTGATTTGTAAATGAATTAACAGTTTGTCACAAAAGGTACAAAACCTTACACAAAAAAGTGGTGAAAATTAGAATGAACCAAACAGAAGTTAAATCCTTAAGACAAGAAATATTAAAAATAAAGCCAAAAGATTAAAAAATAGAAGAAAATGTAAAGTATCTTATATAACCAAAAAGAATGACCTAGGGAAGCGATCAAGGATAAATAATTTAAGACTCATTGAACAATAGAAAATTTTGATTAAAAAATAGCCTAGACGTCAAATTTCAAGAAATCACAAAGTAAAACTTCCCAAATCTCTTAGAACTAGAGGGCAAAATGAAAATAGAAAGGATCCACCAGTCATGTCCTAAAGGAACCCCAAAATGAAAACTCCAGGGAACATGATATCCAAAATTCAGACCTTCTAGGTCAAAGAAAAATACTGCCGGCAGCCAGAAATAAAGAATTCAAGTAGTAAGGAGACATATGCAACATCACACAAGATTTAGCAGCCACCCCTAATGAGGAGCAGAGAGCTTGGAATATGATATTCTAAGAAAAGGCTTACCTAGAATAGACAAGAATAACTTACCCAGAAAAAGTATAATCCTACAGATGGAAAAAATAGGCCATTAATAAAGGGTACTTTGAAGCATTCACGATGAAAAGATCAGAGCTGAGAAGAAACTTTAACATTTAAATACAGGAGTCAAGAGAAGAAGAAAAAGGTAATTACATATAAGCAAGCATAAGGGATTAAACAAGGAGGAAGTGTTTAATGGGGGATATATAAGTATCTCCTCAGAACAATAATTTCATCTGAGATTGTATGGGGAATCTAATTAGATCGAGGGGGAGGGAGGGAATAAGCATTTATATAGTGCCTACTCTGTGACAGGCGCTGTGCTAATCACTTTTTACAAATATTATGTCACTTGATCCTTACAACAACTTTGTGAGGTAGATGGTATTATAATTCCCCTTTCATAGTTGAAACTGAGGCAAACAGAGGTTAAGTGACTTGCCCAGAGTCATATAGCTAGTAAGTGTTTGAGGTCAGATTTAGTTAATTTTAGCTACATTTCAGTACAAAAAATTATTGTAATATAAATACTTGTGACACATATAGTAAATACTATGAGATATTCACTTGGAATATTACTTATACATGCTGTTATATACGTAAAAATCTAAACAAGGGGTTTAACTTAGCTCAAAGTGTTATTGTTATTTAAGTCAACAAGCATTTGTTAAGAGCTTACTACATGCTCAATGTGTTAAATGTTTATTGTTCAGTCATTTTTCAGTCATGTTTGACTCTGTGACCCCATTTGGGGATTTCATGACAAAGATACTGGAGTGGTTTACCATTTCCTTTTCCAGCTCACTTTACAGATGAGGAAACTGAGGCAAACGGGGTTAAGTGACTTGCCAAGGGTCACACAGCTAGTAAGTGTCTGAGACCAGATTTGAACTCAGGAAGATGAGTCTTCCTGACTCTAGGCCCAGCACTCTATCTGCTGTACCACCTAGCTGCCAGTGCTAAGTGCTAGGAATATAAATATAAATAAAAGCAAAAAGAAAGACAGCATCTGCCCTCAAGGAGCTTACATTCTAATATAAAACAGTGAAGACAACAATACAAAATGTGAATACAACAAACACATGGGAGGAAGCTAAAAAGTGATATGGAGTGGAGATGGAGGGCAGGGAAGTGAGGCAGGAGAAGGTGCCAGTATCAGGGGCATGGAGAAAGAAGTGCAGAGAGTCAGGAAAGGAGCCTGGGGAGGAATGAAGGAGTGAAAATGGCTGGCCTGGATGCTTCCTTAAAATAAATGTTCTGGGAAAACTGACCAACCAGAGGAAAGTACCACAGGGATCTCCCTGTAGAAAGAACTTCTTGGATAAGGCTTTTGGGACTTGGTAGTGGAGGCATCTTCCAGGGTAAGAAGGCCGCTGGGGTATGATAGTGAAAGAAATCTATTTAGTTAGTGAAGCCCAGAGAGGAATGAGTTACCCACCAAGCAGTATTCCACTAAAGCTGTTCCTGACATTCATAGCCTCTGCACATGATGCCTTTTATCAGGCTGACATCCTGAATTAGGATGGGTGTCATTCCGTGCCCCAATATTATATCTCATTGGGTGGCAATTTGCTCTTGTTCTCAGGTCTAAATTGTCATCTAGAAGATGAAATATTGATAAAAGATTACATATATACATATGTATATGCATATACACATGTATGAACATATATATGTATATATATTTACCTCATTATTCCAAATTCATTATATATTTCAGTTTTGCTGGTCTCTTCCCTTGGCACTTACTAGATTCAGAACTCAGAATATAATGACATATTTTAATAATAGAATTAAAGTGCAAAAGAAAATATAAATTCTTCTCCTTCATGTCCATTCCCTCCTAGATCTTTAGGGCAGATAGAAAAAAAGTCCTGAGGACAAGCAACTGAGTGGTAAAGAGGCATGGGAGGTGGAAGGGGGTTTACTCTCCCCTCCTTCCCACCCATGGATGAAGGGAAGATGGAGATGATGTCTCCTGGATCCCTGGTCACCCAGGAAATAGGATTAATAGTCATTGGCAGTCCTCAGATGATCTTGGACAATGTTGACTGTGACATGGTGCCTGCTCCTCCCTAAGGTTTGTATTTTATTTTACAGGCAATAGGTAGCCAAAGAAAAATTTTTAGTAGAGGACTAGCCAGGGTGTGTTGGACTCAGCTGAAACTGGTTTGAGAGAGTCAATTGTTAAATTGTCAGTGTGGGCATTTATACCTTGGACGTGGGCAAATGCTACATATTGAGACTTGAATTATTGTTTTGTTGATCATCTAGCCTTTAGAAAGTGATGGAGTAAACATTAATAATGAAATTAAAATTAAAATTATGTCATACATACATTTTTGTTTCTGGGAAGCCAGTTGTAAAACATTTACCAGCATACCACGGGGAGTTACCTTATCAAGCTATGTTCCTAAGGAATTATTTTGGCAGCTATGTGGGAGATAAATTGGAGGGTCTAGAAGTAGACCCATTAGTTCAGTCAGTCAACAAGCCTTTGTTAAGAGCTTACTATAAACCAACCCTTGTGTTCAGCACTGGGTAGGTTTAAAGAGAGATTAGAATTAGGTAAAAGAACCTCTAACAGAGGATGGATTGTGGAGGGGGAAAGAGTGAGGGGAGGATGGGGAGAGAGAAAAAGGAAAGGAAGATGAGAGGGGAAGAAAAGGAAAGGAAAAGCGTGGATAGGGAAGTAGAAGGGAAGAAAGGGCCTAATTTGGGCATCTTAGGGAGAAGAAGGGAAGTCAGGACAGCAAAAGCTGATTATACCAAATATTACACTAGTACTGAGCACACCTCTCTCTCATTACTCTCTTCAAATTCACATATTAGTAATGTCTTTATTAAGAGGGTGTTGGAGACGCAAGGAAAGGAAGAGGCACAAGAGGATGGGAGGGAAATACACTGTGAACATGGATGGGATGAACTCATCTATAAAATGGAAAGGGACAGAGAAAGGATTAGAAAGCAGAATCCAATATGTTGTTTACACACTTGAAAACAAAGACTCACATAGCCTTAAAATTAGGGGCTAGAGCAAAATTAATTACGCTTCATCTGAACTTCATAAAAGCAGAGATAATGATCATAATCTGAGAAAAGGAAATGGTAAAAGTGGGCTAGATTAAAAAAGATAAGCAGGGAAACTCTATCATACTTAAAGGCACCAGGGACAATGAATTAATATATATGCATTGAATGGCACAGCACTTAAATACTTAAAGAAAAAGTTAAATGATTTACAGGAAGAAGTAGCCAGTGAAACTATAATAGTTGGGAAACTCAATGTATACTTCTAAGACTTAGACAAATCAAACAAAAAGGAAAACAAGAAAAAATTAAGGTTCTGAATAAAATTTTGGGAAGCTTACATACACTAGCTCTCTGTTAATTATTGGTTTGGAATGGAAAGGAGTATACATGTTTCACAGTTGTGCATGGCTCCTTTAAACTGGCAATGTATTAGGATAAAAAACTTTATAGCAAAGCATACTAAAATCATATTCAATAAAAGAACTTTAAAGAAAGCAATAAAATTAATTGTGACTAAATAACAATACTAAATAATTGGTGGGTCAAAGAACAAATCTTAGAAACAAAAAATTATTTCATCAAAGAAAATAGGAATAAACATACATCTGAAAATTTTGGGAAGGCAGCCAAAACAAATCCTTAGAGTAAAATGTATATCTCCAAACATTTTCATCAACAAAAAAGAGAAAGAACAGATAAATGAATTGGACAAAACTAGAAATGCAACAAATAAAAAAAAATCATGGCTAAACAACAAAATGAAATTCTGAAAAGCAAAAGAGCAAAAAATAATCCATTGAATTGATAAACTAAACTAGCATCTCTTAAAAATAATATGAACTATTAGCTAGTCTAATTTTAAAAAAGAAACTAAGAGGATGCCCATCGATCTGAGATTGTCCAAAGTGATGGAATATTATTGCACACTAAGAAATGATAACAGAGGTGGTTTTAGAAAAACCTGGGATAACTTGTATAAACTGATGCAGAGTGAAGTGAGCAGAATCCAGAGAACAATTTATATAATAATAACATTATAAAGAGCAATGAGGAAAGACTTGAAATCTAGTCAGTGCAATGACCAACCATGATGCTGGAGGATTGATGATGAAAGATGCGACACATACTTTTTGAGAAAAAGATCATTGACTTAAGATGAGGAACGAAGCATATATTTTCAGACATGGGCAATACAGGGCTTGGCTATGTGTATTTGACACAAGGGTTTTGTTTTTCTTCCTTTCATTATGTGTGGGTTTTTTTTGGGGGGGGTGCTTCAGGAGATTGAGAGCAACTAGGGCTAGGTTTACTTAAATGGATAAATAAAAAAGTAAAGTAAGAAAGGAGTGTCATGTGAGCATTTTAAAAAATGCACAGTTCATAGAAGAAAGACCAGTGGGAAAAAGACAAGCAGGAGAGCTTTGAAAATCATGATGAATCTGTTATATTTAAAAATAAAAGCTATACAGACAGTTTTCAGATGAAGAAATTAAAGCTATCTACTGTCATGTGAAAAAATGCTCTAAATCACTACTGATTAGAGAAATGGAAATTCACACAATTCTGAGGTACCACCTCACACCTGTCAAATTGGCTAATATGACAAAAAAGGAAAATGATAAATGTTGGAGAAGATGTGGGAAAATTGGAACACTAATGCATTGTTGGTAGAGTCGTGAACTGATCCAACTCTTCTGGAGAGCAATTTGGAATTATGCCCAAAGGGCTCTAAAACTGTGCTCTTTGATCCAGCAATACCATTACTAGGTCTGTACCCGAAAGGGATCATAAAAAAAAAGGAAAAGGACCCACCAGTATGTACAAAAATATTTATAGCAGCTCTTTTTGTGGTGGCAAAGAATTGGAAATTGAGGGGATGCCCAACAGTTGGGGAATGGCTGAACAAGTTGTGATATATGAATGTAATGGAATACTATGGATAAGCAGGTGGATTTTTAATAAACTTAAAAAGACTTACATGAGTGACGTGAATAGAACACAAGAACATTGTACACAGTTATAGCAACATTGTGCAATGACCAGCTTTGATAGACTTAGCTTTTCTCAGCAATACAATAATCTAAGACAATTTCCGAAAGACTCATGACAGAAAATGCTATCCACATCTAGAGAAAGAGCTATGGAGTCTGAATGCAAACTGAAGCATGCTATTTTCTCTCTTTTTTTTTTTCTTTCTTGTGGTTTTCCCCTTTTGTTCTGATTCTTCTTTTACAACATGACTAAGGTGGAAATGTTTAATATGATTGTACATGTATAGTTTATATCAGATTGCATGCTGTCTTGGGGAGAGAAGAGGGTAAGAAGGGCGGAAAATCTCATAAAAGTGATTGTTGAAAATTAAAAATAAATAATTTTTTTAAAGAAATGATTAGGGGTATGGTTTCAGGGAAGACTTGTATGAACTGATAACAAAATGAAGTGAGCGAACTAGGAGATTACTTTATACGATAACAACAATATTGTAAAGACAACCAGCTTTGAAAGACTTAGGAACTTTATCAACACAATGACCACCCACAATTCCAAAGGACTCGAGAAAATGTGCAACATATCCACCTCCAGATGGAGAGCCGATGACTCAAGAGTTCAGACTGAAGCATATTTTACTTTCTTCTTTTTTTTGACATGACTAATAATTTGTTTTGCATGACCATAAAAAGTAAAGGTTGTAACAGATTCATGGCTTTATGTTCAATCCTCCACTGTACTAATTTGTACATGAAGATGCTTATTCGGTATTTGTTAAGCTCACAATTAAAATCACCGCTGCTGTATTCTTTCTCTTCTTTTTGTCTCGTGCGTCACCGTCACTACCCACCACTCACCATTCCCATCCCGACCCCCACCTCCAAAACCCTACAACAAATGAGCGTAGTCAACAAATCAAAACAAATTCACGCATCGGCCACGTTTCCGCACATCCTCTCCGCCAAGCAGAGGGGCAGCGGGGACTCTATTTCCCAGAATCCGTAGGGGCCGGCTCTGCTCCCGTTTCCCAGGATCTCCCTCCGAGCCTGCCTGGGAACAGAGCGCCCCGAGGCCTTCGGGAAATGAAGTCTGGACAGAGGAAGCGGAAGAGGCCCGGAGAAGGCTGCGGGGAGTTCGGCGCTGGCGTGTGCGCAGGCGCAGCTGTGCGGCAGTCTGCGCTCCTGGAATCCCGGACCACCCTTGCTCTGGAGGTAAAGCCCGCGCCGGGGTTGCGGCGCGTGGTCGTGAGTGGGGTCGTGTAGAGAGGGGTCGTCGGGCGGGGGGATGCCGAGGCTGGGGAACGTGGGGCGGGGTGCCCCTATCACCGAGAACCGGACTTTGCTCCAGTCTGCGGCAGAGGGAGCCTGGGTTCTGGGCTCGGGGAGTCTGTTTAGGGGTGCGTCAGCCGGGCTAGTCAGGGTGTCACGCATTTATTAAGCGCCTGCTGTGTGCCCATGGTCTGTGCTAAGCGCCGGAGAGACAAAAAGAGGCAAAAGGTAGCCCCTGCCCTCGAGGAGCTTACAGCCTAATGGAGGAGACAAGCAAACGTATGTAGGAACAAGCGATACAGAGGATGAATAGGAAACAACAGAGGCACTGTCAGTATTTATTGAAAGCCTACTGTGTGCCCGGCACCGTGTTAAGCTCTGAGTAAGCAAACAGAGGCAAAAGGCAGCAAGGAGCTTACAATTAGATGGGAGAGACAAGCAAACATGTAGGAATGAGCTATACACAGGATAAACAGGAAATTGTCAACTGAGACATAATATTTGTTCAGTGCCTACTGTGTACCAGGCACTGTGCTAAGCCCTGGGGTCACAAAGAATGGCAAAGGACATTCTCCGCCCTCGAAACGCTCATAGTGTAAGGTGGGGGGAGACGACATGCAAACCACCATCCACAAAACATCGTATATACAGGATAGATTGGAAATAATCGAAAGAGGGAAGGCGCCAGCGTTGAGAAAAGGGTTCTGGTAAAGTGAGACTTTAGGTGGGTCTAGAAGGAAGCCGGGAGGTGGAGATGCGGATGGAGAGCATTCCAGGCATGGGGGGCAGCCAGGGAGAAAGCCCAGAAGTGAGAGGGGAAGGGTCTTGTTTGTGGGACAGAAAAGCGGCCAGCGCCGCTGGATCCAAGAGTACTCGTTGGGGAATAGAGTCCAAGAAGGCTGGACAGGTAGGAGGGGTCTGGGTTACGAAAGGCTATGAATGCCAGTTGGAGGAGACCACAGAGCCACTGGAGTGTATTGAATGTGTGTTGGGGGCGGGGAGGGGGTGTGGCGTGGTCAGGCTGGAACTTTAGGAAGATCACCTTTGACAGCTGAGTGGAGGGTGGAAATAAGCATTAAGTGCTTACTATGTAGCATGCACTATGCTAAGGCATTGGGATACAAAGCAAGACAAAACGCAGTCCCTGCCCAGTTCTAAAGGGGAGACAACGTGTAAACAGCTGTACCTACATAATAGATACAGTGTACACGAGAGATAACCTCAGGGAAGCGGATAGGGGGGGAATGGGACTGGAAAAGGCCCGCAGCAGAAGGTGGGGTTTGAGCTAAGGCTTGAAGGAAGCCCACAGTGGAGCACTGTGCCTGCGGGCATTTGTGTGGGTTCTGGTCTGGGTTTGTCCGAACTAACTTTCAGGAGTTAGAGTGCGTGCCCTCTGAGGGCATGGGCCTTTTGTCGCCTTTCTTTGCCTCCCGGGTGTTTAGCACGGTGCCTGGCCCATAATAAGCACTTATTGTTGATGAGTAAATGACTGAATTGGATTCAGCAGAGGGGTCTAGCCCCTCCGCTCTCCAGGCTTCCGTGTACAAGTCTTGTAGACCTTGACCAACCCCTCGTCCGTCCTCTCTATCCAGCGTGTTGCCGAGCTTTGTTATTGTTACCCTTTAGAAGGAGCTCTGCAGTTACACAGTTTTCTCTTCGTTCCTATTGCTGCCGCCCTAGTCCAGCCCTGACCAGCACATCTGCCTGGCTGGTCTCCCTGCCTCCAGTCTCCTCTGCCCTCAGCCCAACATAAGCTTTCTGAATTCAGCATATCACTGCCGAGCCTCAAGTCCACAGGAGGACCTCGCTACTGACCCCAGCGTGTGCAGACCCCGGGGAATGGGATGTGGCGGACAGAGGACTAGATTGGGAATCAGATCCGCTTATTAGCTGTGTGATCCGGAGCAGATCCCTTTATCTCTCTTTCTTAGTTTTCTGAGGTCTTGTAAATTGGCTACTTTCACTACCTTTCAATTCATTCAACAACCATTTACTTACTACACCCAGGCCCTGGGAATATAAGGCTGAAAAACCCCAAAACACCAGCCTCTGCCCTCAGGGAGCTAGAATTTTTCTTGGAAGGCTTAAGACTGAGCAGCCTCTCCCTCTAAAATGAGACCTAGGGGATTGCAAAGCAGAACAGTGACCATCTCCTGAGGGGTTGTAGGCCACAAACATTCCATTCTCTTTCCCCGTCTGAGGAATATGTTTCCTCTAGCTGGCTCTAGACATGCTTGGATTTTTTTTTAAGTAAAAGTATTTACTGTATTAATCTGTTTACCCTGTATGCCTTTTTACCATGTACCATAATGATTGTGTATCTCATTAAATATGTAATCTTATTGACTGGTATGAATTTAAGTTGTTTTCATATTCTTTTTAAGGAATGTCTATTAAAGTGTTACTTATGGTATGGTGTGATTTAAAAGTGTAAATAAAACATTTAGGAGGTTTTACAGTGAAAGAAAGGAAAAAAACATCTAAAGGGAAAATATGGTTAAAAAAGAGTTTATTTAAGATAAGTTCCCAGAGGAGACCCGTGAATGCTTAACAATAGAAGAAAAGAACCTGTGGAGAAGAAGAGATTGAAGATTCAGGAGAGGAAGGGGATAATTGTGGGATTGAGATCTGAAAGGTGATAGAGGAAGATGGGATAGAAGAGAAGAAGGGATAGCATTAGAGGAAGAGGAAGATCACCTCTCCTAGAAATTGTCTAGGAAGGCAACCATGATGGTGAAGATGAGTTGAGAACCAAGGGATCGCTAGAGCCTCTGGAGTGGAGGGGGGAGTAAGGGTACAGAGCCGTGATCACCATGGCCATACGTGTAAAGGATCATTATATGGTTGTTGAATTAGGTTTACTCAGTTTGGTCCTGTAGTACAGAACCAGTAGTAATGGGTAGAATATGGAAAGAAAGGAATTGAGGCTTGATATCAGAAAAAAACTTCCTAACAAGTAAAGCATCCCCAGAGTGGAACAGGTTGCCTTGAGCAGAAGTGGATTCTCACTCATTTAGAAGACTTTAAGTAGGGTCTGGATGACCACTTGAGTATATAATGGGTTTCCTTTTGGCTATGGGTTGCACTAAATGACCAGCTGAGATCCCGTCTAACTTTAAATTCTGTGAATTCTGATTCTTCTAAGGAAAGGCTGAAGTAGGGTCTGCGAAGTAAAATGGCAATACATAATGAACCCACAGTGTATGGTCTGAAATATTTTCCATTAAGTGTATAACACAAAGACATCCACTGAAAAAGAAAGTATGAGAGTCAAGTAAAGCCCCTGCTATGAACCAGACTCTGGAGCTACAAAGAAAGTTTTTTAAGAAACCCCAACAAAACAGTGTCTGATCTCAGGTGTAATGGGGGACTCAGTATAATGGGAGAGACAACATGCAGACAGTAACTTCAATCTGTTCTATTTTTAATAAAGCATTGACATTCCTTTCCAAGTTACAAAAGGGGAGGAGAATGAAGTCCATATGGGGAAAGAAACAATCAGGATAGTGTTGGGACTATGATATTAATTTAGAAACAAAGAATGGAAAGGTCTATGTAAACTGATGCAGAGTGAAGCAAGCAGAGCCAAGAAACATACACACAATGACTACAGCAATGGAAGTGGGAAGAACAACCACACAAAAGAATCAAAAGTGAATATTGCAAAATTTGAAAGAACAAGCATGACTTGGAAGAAGAGAAATGAGAAGACACTGTCCCCCGACCTGTTTGCAGAGGTAGGAAGTCCACAAGTGTTGAATGTTTTACATAGTTTCAGACTTTTTTAATGAAACGATCGGTTATAATTGGTTTTCTCCTTTTTTTTTTGGCTTGGTAAAATATTTGTTATATGGGATGAATGTTTTGGAGGGGGTGGGGAAAGGATACTGAGGGAGACTGTGATATAAAAAAGACATTAATAAAAACTCATTTTAAAAAGTAAATATATAGATAAAACCCAAGCTGTATATAGCAGAGATTTGTGGTTTATATGCAGTCCTCTTTTTCTCTTTATTTTTATATAGGGGAAATGTTCATGTTTCTTGACATTTGTCAGGTGCATAATACTTTAAAGAAAAAAAATCAAAAAGAAAACAGTGTATCAATTAAAAAAAAACTCTAACGATCATGGGCAAATTATTTTTGTGAGGAAGAAAAAGGCAAGCTCCCCCAAAAGACTGATGTGGCTTCCTAGGGCACTCATCAACAAACTCATATTTTAAAAAGATGTGTAGAAGGTGGAACTTGACAAAAAAGCACAGTTATAGCAATTCTGTAGAGCACTCTCAAACCCAGGCTGAGGCTGCAAGGAAAGCTAAAGACAACGAAAAGGGGATTTATTTATCTGTTTGTTTTAGCTATGTTGGGGTCAAGAGGAGTGCCAGAAAAAAGTATATAATTGTTATTGAGGCCAGATGGAACAACAGATGACAGTGAGGTAGATGAAGTACTCAAATATTATTTTGCTTTTCTTTTGAGGAGGAATGGCCTTTGGAATGGGAAGGTAGAACAAACATTTTTACTAGGGAGTGGAAACCGAAGATGAATGAAGAGAAAAATCAGGCAGCATCTCTCTGCCCTCAAAGAATTCAGGTCACCAGGCCCAGAAGAATTACATCTTAGAGAGAACTGACAGACGCAATTCCTGAATAGGTATCTCTGATCTCTGAAAGATCTTTGAGAATAGGTTGTTAAAGGACTAAAAGAAAGGAGACATTCCAATTTTCAAAAGAGGGAAGAAGGTGAGCTCTACAAACCATCAATGAGCTTGCCTTCAAGTCCTGGCAAGATTCTAGGGTAGATCATTAAAGTGTTGGTAGTGTCAGTCCTTAGAAAGGGAAACTGTTGCTCTCTAAATTTCAGCATTACTTTATTAAGGACAAGTCCCACTAGACTAAACTTATTTCCTTTTTTCACAAGGTAAATAGACTGCTACATCAGGGGAACAGTATCCATATTAAATATGGATTTAAAGGTTTCAACAGAGTTTAATTTGGTGCTTGCAGATAAAATGGAGCAGTTTGAGCTAGATCAAAGTTCTTAACCTGGGATCCATGAACTTCTTTTTTAAAATGTGTTTATAATTATTTCAATATAAATTGGTTTCCTTTGTAAACTGATGAGTTTTATTTAATGCATTTAAAAACATTATACTGAGAAGTGGTTCGTTGGCTTCACTAGATTGCCAATGGCAAAAAGTAAGTAAGAAGGCCTGAGGTAAATGATAACAAAATTACGTGTGTTTGGAACCGACTGAATATCCAGAATGAAAGAGAAGATATCAATGAGTCATTGACATCATAGAGGGATTTCTCTGTCAGAGTCTGTTATTCTGTCTGTTGCCCTGTACTATCCAGAAATCTGTAAATAATGCGAAAGCATAAATAGCATGTTTCTTAAATCTGCAAATCATATGAAGTTTAAAGAAAGAAATAATAGGTTAGGTTGCAGAGTCAAGATTCAAAAAGATCTTGATAGGCCTGGATCAAATAAATCAAACGAGATTAAATTTAATAATAATAATAACTAATGTAACATTTGCTGTGTGCCAAAGCACTTTACAATTATTGTCTCATTTGATTCTCACAACAACCCTCAGCTTTGGGTGTTATTATCCCTATGTTACAATTGAGGAAACTGAGGCAAACAAGTTAAGTGACTTGCCCAGGGTCACACAGCTAGTGTTTGAGGCCATATTTGAACTCAGGTACTTCTGATTTCAAACACTTATCCACTGTGCCACTTAGCTATGGCAGATATCTTTATACAGATAAAGGTAAAGTTAAAACATTTGGGTTCAAAAATTCAGTTGCACAGGCACAGGAAGGGGGAGGTATGGCTAGACAACATTTCCTATGAAAAAAGATTTGAAGGTTTTAATCGACTTCTTCAAGCTCTGTGTGAGTCTGCAGTGGGATATGGCAAAAAGGCCAAAAATCTCCTGCCATCAAAGGCTGTGTCTAGAGAGGCTACTGTTTAGAATGAATATAATCACCCTTCTCTGCCCTGATCAAGGCTATGTCTGGAGTACTGTGTTCAGTTCTCATGAGTACTACATTTTAGGAAAGTCAGATTGAGAAATGGGGTGGGGGAAGTGTGTGATCTTTGTGAGGAAGTAACAAATGCAAAAAGAAAGCATTAGTAAAATATAAAAACACATTAGAAAGGAAAACGAGTTCAGTTTAAGACAGTCTTGTTACTATTTTGTTAAATATAAGCTTTGGGAGAGATTTTAAAAATTAACAGTATTTTTTGTTTTTATGTCACCTTTATTTTCATATGTATATATATACACACACATACACACACGTATGTATGTATATAATCTGCTCCATCCCATAGAGACGTTCTCTGTTAAAAAAAAATTAAATAAAAACCAATTAACACTTTGAGACTGACATATGCAATGATTTGTAGTCACCTACCTCTGCAAAAAATAGAAGAAGATGCAGTTTCTTAATTCTTTTGGAGTCAAGCTTTGTAATAATTTCACATCATTTTTTCACCTGTTTTGTTCTTTCCGTGTACATTGTTAAAGTCATTGGGCATGTTGTTTTCCTGGTTCTCCTTACTTCACTTTGTGTTCCTGTTTCTTTGTATTTTTCCTAAAGTACAATAATAATATGCATTTTTAAAGGAAACTAAGTAATAGAGGTTCATGGTTTCATATATAAGCTGTCTTTTGATATATTGGAGTCTTTGTATTTAAATTCCTAATAAAAAAAAGAAACAGTTTTAAGTCAATAGAAAAACCTGTGTGCCCTAATGGAAACTAGAATGCATGATGGGAGAGGAGTCTTCCACTCTTTGGGCGCCTGCTTATTATATCCACAAAGGACTAGAAAATATTCTATAAAAGGATTAATGAAAGGAATTAGAAATGTTTAGCTGGGATATGGATAACTTATGTGGAAGGGGTCTAGACTTACTGTGCTTGGACCCTAACCAAGGAGCATTGAGGAAGAGCTGTGTGAAGGCAGATTTAGGTACAATGTAGGGGAAAACCTCAAATAGTCAGAGCTGTCCAACAGTGGAATGGGCCACCTTAGGAGAGAATAGGTTCTCTTTTAGTACACATCCCCACAGACTGTGAGGCTGCCAGACAGGGATGTTCTGGAGGGGATTTCTGTTCAGGTACAAAGTACACTAGATGGTCTCTGAGAACCTTTCCCCTTCTTGCATTCTTTGGTTCAGTGATATGAGGTATCACTAAAAGTCATGAAACAGATTTTGGTGAGTGGTTTCTATTGTCACTCCTGTTGCTTTTTAATCACACGTTGTAGCCAGAGAGCACTTGAGAAGCTAAGTTTACATAGATCCTCAAAGGCACAGCTACTCAGCTCCCTCTCTGATTCTGTGTTATGTGTCAATGAAGCCATTTTGGAAGTCAGAGACTTAATTCTTCATAAAATATGTGAAACAAGAGAATGAGAATGATTTTCAATGAAGGAGGCTGGAGGCCCAGATCTTGAAAGGACCTTAGAGGCCATCAAGTTCAACTAGCTTCATTTTATCGATGAGGAAATTGAGGTCCAGAAAGGTTAAGTGACTTGCCAAAGGTCACACAGATATTAAGTGACAGAGGTGGTATTTGAACTCAGGTACTCTGATTCCAAAGCCAGTGAATATTGAACCAGGTGAGGACAGAGCTGTTAAGCCACATTCCTGACTCAGAAACCAAACTGTTCTTGGTAATGAGTTACAAGCCCAGAACCAACATCTCAGGTCCCTTGATCCTTAATCCTTCTCCCTTATCTGGAGAGGGAGCAGGGCAGCTATGCCTGGGCACCTTCTGTCCCGTCTCTTTGTGTGGTATGGAGGAGGTGGGAAAAGTCATACCAAGCTGTTATGTAGAGATTCTGGGAATTGCAAAACAAGTCCAGGCCCTCATGTCCTCCTCTTTCAACAGCCCAGCATCTCTGGACCTTGAGTTTTTCCTAGAGGGAAGTACAGAAGAAGAGATGGCTCCTGTGTTGTTGACAGCCAGGCCTCAGGTGAAATGATCTTTCCTTTCTTTTTCCTGAAATGCAGTAACAGTTTCCAGAGTGTGTATACTTTTTCTTCCCTCATCATGAAGCATCTCTGTCAGGAATGAGAGCCCCCAATTCTTTATCCCTAGGAAACTGCCCCATCTTGGTGGATGATGAACTGTAAGGAATGCCTCTAGTGCCTTCCCTTATTGGGGCCCAGTGACTTGGAGACAAGATACTTTCTGCCTTAAGCCACATGCCTCTGTCTCATGCCTTATTCCAAAGGACACAGTACTTAGAGCCCATGATGTCATTAGACCTACTTCCTACCTACTCCTATCTCTGTAATGTATTTAATCAACTCCCTTTCCCCAGGGGAGGGTCCATGGGTGAGCAAGAATGTGTTTGTTTTAGGAATCAGTGACATTTAAGGATGTGGCTGTGAACTTCACCCAAGAGGAGTGGCAGCAACTGAACCCTGCTCAGAGGGACCTGTATAGAGACGTAATGATGGAGAACTATAGAAACCTCATCTCCCTGGGTAAGGATGATTTCATTCTGCAATTCAGCGTTTATACAGTATCAAGAAAATATTCTTTTGGCATAAATGGAAATAATTAAATTACTTTTTAAAATTAAGTGCTTGTACCAGATCTCAAATTATACTACAAAGTGGTAATCATCAAAACAATCTAGTGCTGAATGAGAAAAGAGTGGTCAATCAGTGGAATAGACTAGGTACATGACATACATAAGTAAATGACCACAGTAACCTAGTATTTGATAAAGATCCAAGCTACCGGGGCAAGAACTCACTGTTCAACAAAAACTGCTGGCAAAAGCAAGTTTGGCAGAAACTAGACATAGACCAACATCTCACAATATAAACTGAAAAGGGAAACATGATTTAGACATAAAAGGTGATATAAGCAAATTAATGGGGCATCGAAAAATTACCTGTCAGATCTATAGATAGGGGAAGAGTGTATGACCAAACAAGGGATAGAGAGGATCACAGGAGGAAAAATGGATAATTTTGATTACATTAAAAGGATTTTGCACAAACAAAGCCAATGCATGCAAAACTAGAAAGAAAGCAGGAATCTGGGAGAAAAGGTTTTTACTGGAAGTTTCTCTGATAAAGGTCTCATTTCTCAAATATAATGGAGAATTGAACCAAATTTACAAAAATAAGAGCCATTCCCTAATTGATAAATGGTCACAAATGATACGAACAGGTGGTTTTCAGGAGAAGAAATCAAAGTTATCAATAGTCACATGAGAAATGCTCTAAATCACTAATATTTAGAGAAATGCATTTTAAAACAACTCAAAGGTACCACATTACACCCATTAGATTGGCTAACATGACAGAAGAGGAAAATGACAAGTGCTGGAGGCGATGTGGAAAAATGGAGAAACTGATGTATTGTTGATAGAATTGTGAACTGGTCCAATCATTCTTGAAGGCTTTTCAAGTTAGTATGGAGCCTGGCAGAGTTCATTTGGTATAACTTTTGAAAACACAGGGTTACCTTTATGCCATGCTGAAGCATCAAAATGAAACTTTAGTGGTAAACCTTAATGTCCATAGTAAGTGCTTTGAAATTACAGTGACTGCTATCTAATTGAAGGTGAGCATAAGGTCCTATTGATTGCACAAGAAACAGGTAAATAAAGGCATCCTAGAGAAGATGAGGACCTCAGAAGATCTGAGTATTTCAAGAATAATAACAGGAAGAATAGGTATGGGTCAGAGAAAGTACATTCGTTTAGAAATTGAGGAAAAGACTAGAAAGGGGTCAGAGCAGGGAAGAGCCACATGTGGAATTAAAAAATGACATGTCCAGAAGTCAAGAGCTCCTTCCTCAAATACCTCAAAACATATAACTGAACATCCAGCTAACATTAAGGAGAAACTGAAATACCTGTGTATAGATTATGGTAAGGAAATATAGGAGAGGAAAAAATTAGAATTTGGGGAAGCCAGTAGTAAGAGAACCTAAAGTCAAGGTGGAGGTGAAAAAGGCATCAGTCTGTTTTCCACATTTAGCTTAAGGAGAGCCCTGAACACTAAATAGAAGAAAAATGTGCTTTTCTCAAAGCAGTCAGAGGAGGGCTAGGAAAGGCTCCATACAGAAAAGCAGTGTGAACTTTAAAAAACTTAAGAAACCAGTGCAGTGGCCAACCATAATTCCATAGGACTAATAATGAAGCATGCTGCTCACCTTCTGACAGATGGACTCAGGATGAAGAATAAGATAGACATTTTCAGACAGGCCAATGTGGAAATTTATTTTGTTTGACTATGCATATTTTTTATAAGGGGTTTGTTTTTCTTTTTTTTTTTTTCAGCTGTAGGGGATGGAAGAGAAGAAGAGCTAGGAATAGGGTTGCCAGTAAAAGAAAGATTTTATTTTTTTAAAGTAGTTAAAAAAATAATGTATAAGAACTGGTGATGGGGAACAGGGCAATCAGAATATATACCATCTTGGAGTGGGGGGAGGGTAGAAATGGGGAGAAAACTTGTAATTCAAAGTCTTGTGGAAATCAATGCTGAAAACTAAAAATATTAAATAAATAATAAAATATAATAGAAAAATAAAAATAAAAAAAAAAAGAACTGGTAAACTCCTGATAAGCATAGGAAATAGACTAAAGAAAATTTATACTAGTTTTGCCCATGAAGGGAAAAACAAGGCATGGTCTAGAGAGTAACTTTATAAAGGGAGAAGGGTTCTCCATCTTGAGCAGTTCTTAAGGTGCAGGAATACCAAAGACAATTGGTGAGAGCTGGAGAGCCTCTGGATTGCTCAACTGTGTTTCCATAAGATTTAGACCAAAGATTTCTTTTTGAAAATTCTACCTTTAATGGTTCTGTACCTGGAAATAAGCAGCTTCATTTGTAATCCTTCCCTCCCCATAAGAGGTACCTTTCCTGTCCTTTTTCCCCAAAGGCTCTAGAAATAAGCCTGAACCTCCTGCAGAAATCTCTGTGACTCCTGGCTTTCCTATCCTCTTTCAGTAGGGAGGCAGCCAAGTATAGTGGAAGGAAAAAAGGCAGGATTGACTTTTAGAACAATCTTTGCGTCTCCAGGACAAACTGCTATGTTTTATTTCCTTCTTTATAAACAGGGCTTCCCATTTCTAAGCCTGATGTGATCTTTCAGTTGGAGCAAGGAGAAGAGCCATGGATGTTTGACTTACAAACAATTGAAGAGGTAGAGGTCTCAAGAAATACCTATTTGGGTGAGTAAGAGAGCGACTGATAGGTAAGACTTAATGGAAGTAACAGCCCAGGGGGTTAGTGAGGGCAGCCTTCTCAGTGGCCCCAAAGCCCGCTGAGACTATTGATAACCAGGACCCATGCTGGAAAGCTGTTTTGTGGCAGTGGGGGTAGAAGATTTGTCTTTTCTTCAGCTGCTGTCCTTTTCATTTTGTTAGCCCCCCAACTCTTTCCCTTTCTTCATCCTTTCTAGAAACCATCCTTTTTTTCAAGGAAAGTTTTATCTTCCCAGATCCTGTCCTCATCCTTATGCATTCTTGGATATTTCTCCTCACCAACCTCTCCTCCTCTTAAGGATGATGAG
This sequence comes from Phalanger gymnotis, assembly GCA_028646595.1. NCBI lineage: Eukaryota > Metazoa > Chordata > Mammalia > Diprotodontia > Phalangeridae > Phalanger > Phalanger gymnotis. The sequence goes on from CM053625.1 coordinate 232,422,605, forward strand.
AATCAAATTATCTTAACTCCTGGATAGGCTTGATCATATTTTTTGCTCATGTTTTTCTCCTTTCCAATTCTTTATCTCCTATTTTATAGTCTCTTCTCAGTTTACAAGGCTATTTAGAAGACTATCCCAATAATGCGGGTGGTTCAGGGGACATTTTTGTCTTATCTACTTTCCATCGGAGATTTTCCTTTTAAAAAGCACATGGAATACATTAATTTCTGTTTTCTTTTGGTTTCAGACAGGGAGAGTAAACCTGAGACCAAGGGATCAACTCCAGAGCAGAGCATTTCTGAAGAAGAATCATCAGGAATGTTAATGGAAAGATTCACAAGAGAAGTTAATGTATCTGAGGTTAGATTGGAGAAGAAAAGAGAAAACTCTGAAGGGAAAACAAGGAGAAAATCTGTTTCCCATAAGAGAAATCTCAAGAAAATGTCAATAAATGACCCAAAAAATCCCAGTAAGGAGAGGGGCCCTGAATGTAATATATGTGGGAAAACCTTCAGACACAGAAGTAGCCTTCGGAGACATCAGATTACTCACACAGGAGAAAGACCCTATGAATGTAGTGAATGTGGGAAAGCTTTCTTTGATTGTTCATCTCTTACTATACATGAAAGAATTCATACTGGAGAGAAGCCCTATGAATGTGATGAATGTGGGAAAGCCTTCTTTAACTGCTCAAATCTTACCAGACATCAGAGAATTCATACTGGAGAGAGTCCCTACAAATGTAATGAATGTGATAAAGCATTCAGACATAGTAGTAGCCTTAGAAGACATCAAATGACTCACACAGGACAAAGACCCTATGAATGTAATGAGTGTGGGAAAGCCTTCTTTGATCGTTCAACTCTTATCATACATGAGAGAATTCATACTGGGGAGAAGCCCTATGAATGTGATGAATGTGGGAAAGCCTTCTTTGACAGATCATCCCTTACTCAACATCAGAAAATCCATAGTAAAGAGAAGCTCTATGAATGCAGTGAATGTGGGAAAGCATTCAACTTGAGAAGGCACCTTAACCGACATCAAATAACTCATACCGGGGAAAAACCTTATGAATGTAGTGTATGTGGGAAAGTTTTCAGTCGCAAGTCGTCTGTTATCCAGCATCAACGACGTTATGCCAAAGAATAATCCTAGGACTATGACGAATTGAGGGAAAACTTCAGCCAGATTTGCCACTTTATTAAATGCTCAAGAGTCAAGGTGGGACCACAAACCCCATTAAAAACTTGATGTTGACTCCCCTAACCTAAATAAACCTATTGTTCAAGCTTGTTAACTTTTCTGCTTACTATTTAGATTTTCTTCTTCTTTTTCCTATTAAAATTTTTGAGTAAGTGGCCTGTAAGTGGTATGTCATGAACCTGGCCTCAGTTACTCTAAATACGAAATTAACTAAAAACTTCTCAAGAAATGGCTCTCACTGTCCTTGTTGGCGTCAACTTGAGAGAAACACAACTCAAAAGGAAACTTGTTTTCCTCATCCCCTTTAAGACATAATCTTCCTCTACCTGATTATAAGTATTTTTTTCCATACCCTCTATTAATGGTCTAGAGCCTCAAATCCATGGGACCCTATAGCTAAAAGCATTAAATACATGTCAGGGTTTTTAGTTATTTCAGTCTATTGGAGGGCAGCTTATAATGAACACTCAAATCTTCTATAGGACATGAAGCTGACCCCAGACCATGCTTTTTATCCCAATTAGTCATCTACCAAAAAACCTGCGCTTGCATGCCTGGGAATCTTGCTGTCTTTCCTGCCTCTCCCTTCCCCTTCCCCATCTGGACTACCTCCAGAGATTAAGCCAGCCCAGGCCTCCAACTTCCTTGGAGTTGTTGCTCTACTAGGAGTTGAGCCATCCTTGTTAGTGAGTGCAAATACAGCTAATCCACTCTAATACAGTAGGAATATAGTCCTTGGGTGAGGCCTTTTGACTGAGTCCAAGTTTTACAGAACAAATCCTTTTATTGAGAGGATTTGTTTTGTGAAGTTTGGATTTAGTCAAAGCGCCACACTTGAGGACCAGAGGACCACATATGGCCTTGAAGCCACAGGTTCCCCACCCCTGCACTATATCTACCTGGCCCCAGACCATGCTTTACATCCCATTCAGTCCTTTGCCATCCCTACTCAGGTTACTGCCATCAGTTCCACCCTGTCTTTCTACATTTTGCTCTGGGATCAGTAATCAACTCAGTATACCTTTGTCATAGGAAAGGAAATGGTGATTGATTTCTCTTTGCCTCTACTTAAAATCCCTGTGACTTCCCAGATCACTTCCTCCCAGGCTCCCCCCTTTCACATATATGTATATATTTATGTGTATATATGTATACATATAAATTACATCATTATGGTGCCACTGCCATGAATATTCAGTAGACAGTTAAATTTCATTATCTTCTTTTTACTTGCAGCGTTTTCCTTTACAGTATAGAAAACATGACATTTTTGTTTTCTCTTCATTTCAGAGTGGGAGAATAGATTTGAAATCCAAGATTCAACTCTAAAGCAGAATTATGATTAGGGGGAGAATTGAGAAATAGAAAAAATAAAATACTTTTTGACTATAAAATGTAAATATTTTTACACAAAATCAATGCAAAAGACCATAAATATGAAGAACTGAGAGAAGCATGGGAAGATTTATATGAACTGATGCCGAATGAAGTCAGCAGAACCAGGAAAATAGTATACAGAATGGCCACAATATAATTTGAAAGAACAAAGAAATTGAGTGTTGTGCAATTATAATGACCAAGCTTGGCCCTGGAGAAAAAAATGGAAGAATATATTTCTCTTCTTCACAGATGTGAGAGATTCTATGTATGGAATATTGCATAGGCTCTCAGACTGAGTTGAATTTGCTGAACTACTTTTTCCTCTTGTCTTTTAAATCTTTGTTACAAGGGATAGCTCAGTGGGAAGGGGTGAGGGAGGAGATATATTTGAAAATAAAGGTAATCATAAACAAATTTCATGTAATTCTAAAAAATGCTAGTAATAGCTTAAGACAAGAAAAAAATTAAAAGCATAAAGATAGACAAAGGGGAGATAAAACTGTATTTGCTGATGATCTGATGGATTACTTAGAAAATCTTAGGGAATCATCAAAGACACTAATTGAGACAATAGCTTTGGCAAAGTTGAAAGTTACAAAACAAACTCACAAAATTATAATTTCTACATAATAATAAAATTCAAGAAGCAATAATAGAAAAGGAAATTTCATTCCAAATAAATACAAGGTGAATTGAAATACTCGGGAACCAATCTATCAAACCAGCTTCAAAACTTGGGTAGATTCAATCACAAGGTGCTTCTTAGAGAAATAAAGAACAACTTAAATAGCTAGAGGAATATTCAGTGCCCATGAATGTGCCATGATAATGTAATAAAAATAATAATACTACCAAGTTTATCTATAGTCCTAATGCTATTCTAATCAATTATCTTTTTTTCTTTTTTTTTGAGGGGGGAAGGCAGGGCAATTGGGGTTAAGTGACTTGCCCAAGTTCACACAGCTAGTAAGTGTGTCAAGCATCTGAGGCCACATTTGAACTCAGGTCCTCCTGACTCCAGGGCTGGTGCTCTACTCACTGCACCAACTAGCTGCCCCATATCTAATCAATTATCAAAGGGATATTTTATAGCACCCAACAAAATCATAAAATTAATTTGTAAAAAGATCTAGAATATGAGAGAAATAATGAAAAAAGATCTAGAATATGAGAGTAGTAACATTTCCAGACTTCACATAATATAAAGTAGCACTCATCAAAAACATTTGCTACTGATTAAAAAAGAGAAGAAAATCAGTGGAATTGACCATAGAAGAGAAAATCAGATACAGTGGAATTCAATAACCCAGTGTTTGATCAACCTGAAAACATTTTTACTTAGGAAAGAACTTCCTGTTTGATAGGAACCATTGGGGAAAATGGGAAAATAATCAGGTAGAAATTAAGCTTAGACCAATACCTTGTGCCATATTTCATAATAAATTCGAAACGGATGCGTGACCTTAATACTAAGGATCATGCCATTAAAAAAAAGCTAAAAAAAGAGATATGATGCCTTTCACAGCTATGGACAGGAGATTATTCTTAACTGAACAAAGGATAAAGGTCATTGCAAAAGATAAAATAGATCATTTTGATTACATGAAATTGAAAGATACAAACAAAATGCACCTAGCATAAAAGGGCAAGTGGTTGAATGGGGGAAAAATATTGATTTTCTCAGATAAGGATTTGGTATCCAAGATATATTGACAGCTAACATATCTACACACACATATGCACTCATATATAACTACATACATATATAATATATATGTATATGTAGATAGATATCCAAAAACCATTTCCAAAGAGGGAAAGGGAAGGGAATAAGCATTTATTAGCACCTACTATGTGCCAGGTACTATTCTAAGTGCGTTACAAATATTCGATCCTCACAACAACCCTGGGAGACAGGTGCTTTGATTATTCTCATTTTACAGTTGAGGAAATAGAGTCAGAGATTAACTTGCCCAGGGTCACCTAGCTAGTAAGCATCTGAGGTGAGATTTGAACTCAGAGCCTTCCTGCCTCCAGTCTCAGTGCTCAGTGCACCATGGTGTCACCTAGTTGCCTCTAGATTAGATTATGGTCAAAGGATATAAACAAACGGTTCTCAAAAAGAAGAACTGCAAACTATTAACAACCATATGCAAGAATGCTCTAAATAACTAACAATAACAAATGGAAATCAAGACGAGTTTTTGCCTCACACCCTGCAAATTGGCAAAAGTGACAAAAAATGAAATTCCTTAATGCTGGAGAAGTTGTGCATTATTGGTGAAGCTATGAACAGATACAACCATTTTGGAAATCAATTTGGGATTATGCAAATAAAGTGACTAAATTGTTCATACCCTTTGTCTCAGAGATTCAATTATTAGGCATTATACCCTAAGGTAGTCATTGATAAGGAGAAAATTCTCATATACACCAAAATATTTATAGTAGAGCTTCTTATAGTAGCAAAAAACTGAAAACAAAGTATATATCCATTGATTAGGGAATGGTTTAACAAAGTGTGGTACATGAATGTAATGGAATATTGCTGTCCTGTAAGAAATTATGAATGTGATGAATACAGAGAAGCATGGAAAGACTTAACATGAACATCTGTAGAATGAAGCAGAGCTAAAATACATACAGACACAATGTAAATAGAAAGAACAACCACAAAATAGTCAGAAGCGAACGTTGCAGAATTACAGATAACAAGCATAGCTCTAAAGAAGAGATATGAGCAGAAGCCTCCCCAAAATCCTTTGCAAGAGGTGGGAGGTTCATAAATGTGGAATGCTCCATATATTTTCAAGTTTTTTTCAATATAATAATCAGTTTTTCCTGATTTTTTTCTCTTCCTTTAAAAGATATTGTTACATGGGATGCCTCTTTGGAAAGGGGAAGAGAGGGGAGACCATGAAATTTAGGCAATGTGAAAACAGAAGATATCAATAAAATTTATTTTAAAAAGTAAACCTCGCTAGCAAAGGACAAAGCATTAGAAAGAAGTTCCTGCAATATCACAAAATATAGAAATTGTAACAGCTTCAAACACTAACACAAACTGTCCTTGTGAATTCATTTACTAAATTTTGGACATGCTTGTTTGAGAAAGTGATCCATCAAGTATCAGTGTGATGCTATGGTCAAACGTTTATACTGGTCAGGTTTGTGGCTTTGCGTGTTTACCCGCAACTCTTACGTAGCACACCTGAGTTTCCATGACTCAGGACTCATGTGTGCCCATAAGCTTAACTTTGTTTCCCACTTTACTCAAAATAGAGGCTCTCGGCTGTGAATTGAGCCGTCTTCCTTTCTTTCTGCATCTGAATATCTTTTTTTTCCACTTGTTTTTTCTACCTTCACTCATTTCAGAGGAAAGGGAGCCCTACTCCTCAGGACTAACCCTTTCAACTACCTTCAATGTTCTACACTCCTGTCACACGCATGGTCTTGTTTCCTCAATTCTCTACTATGGTTTCCATCATTCTCTACTATAGTTTCTTTCTGACAAATATCAAATATTTTTCAGGTCTTCTCAATCTTGAAGCAGTCTTCGCTGGACTCAAATGCCCCTTCTAGCCATCCTTTTTACGTATTTTCTTCCATTCATTGCCAAACTTCTTAATTCCGTGGTTTACCCCTGAGAACTCTGGCTCTTGGGCCTTATTACTGCCATACCAATGAAATAGTGCTCTTCAACAAATAATCAACCTCTAGAGATAAAAAACTTTTGAACAGTCTTCATTTTCCTTGAATTCCTCCTATATTTAACCCTATTGGTCACTCCATCCTTCTTGAATCTCTGCTACTTTGAATTCTACAGCACCCTATTGTCTTCATTCTCTTCTGACCCTGTCTTCCTGTTTGCTCATTTTCCTAGTCCCACTCCCTAATTGAAAATAGTCTTTAAGGTTCAGTCCTTATTCATTTATTCTCATCCTTCTACATTCTTTGACTTAGAAATCTTATTTGCTTACATGGCTTCAACTATCAACCTCTATGCAGCTTATTTCCCAAATCTTTTTTCCAGCCCTTAATGATTAAAGAAGTAGATTCCAGTCAACAAACATTTATTAGGGGAAGGGAAAGGAAAGGGAATAAGCATTATATAGAGTGTACTATCTGCTAGGCACTGTGCTAAGCACTTTACAAATATTATTTGATTTGAGCCTCACAACAACCCTGTTAGGGAGATGTTATTAACTCCATTTTACAGCCAAAGAAACTGAGGCAGACAATGGTGAAGTGACTTGTCCAGGGTCACTCAGCTAACAAGTGTCTGAGGATGAGCTGAACCTAGGTCTTCCTAACCCCAGGCCCAGCACCCCCTAACTACTTCTTTAAAAATTTAATATGTGCCAGGCCCCCTATGAGTAGGGCAGCAAGGTGGCTCACTGGATACAACATAGGGCCTCAAATATAAGACCTTCAGGACTCTCAAGCAACTTTCAGGGGAAAGGTGGGAAGGGGCCAAGTTATGAAGAGCTTTAAATGCCAAAGGACTTAATATTTTCTCCTGGAAGTAATAGGGAGCCATTGAAGTTTTTTGAGGGAGGTGCAGTGGTCTGACCTATGCTTTAGAAAAATCTGATTGGTGGCTGAGTAGAGTAGGCCAGAGGGAGAACATGGGGCTGGGAGACCAAGTGAAAGTTGCTGAAATAGTACAGGTGGGGGTAATGAAGGTCTGAATTAGGGTGGGGCTGGGTGAATGGAGATGGGAGGATATACATGAGAGATGTTATGTTGTGGAGACAGAAATGGCAAGATCTGATATGTGGAATGAGAGAACTGTATAAAAGTGCTGTTGATTTTTGGAAGGACATCTAGTGTGATGCATTTGGAACATTAAGAGGCTAGAGAATCCTTGATTAATCCTGTGACTGATTTATGAATCAGAGCTGGAGGTAGGTGGTTGCATATGGCTTAGAGAACTAGATTTAGTCAGGGAAACCTGAGTTCAAGAACTGCCGCTGATACTTACTGGCTGTGATATTGGGAAATTGACTTAACTTCTCTCTGCCTCAATTTTCTCATCAAGGGTTTGGAGTCAGGAAGACTTGCATTCATTCAAATATGGCCTCAGATAGCATCGTCTGAGGTGTGTGACTCTGGACTAGTCACTTAATCTCAGTTTCCTTCTCTGTAAAATGGGAATAATGATAGCATTTTCTTCCCAGGGTCATTGTGAGGATTAAATAAAATTATATATGTAAAGCACTTTGCAAACTTTGAAGCATTATATAAATGATATTTTTTATTATTATTATAGCTATTACATAGTAGAGACAATTGTTTTGAAAACAAAGTGCTCTTACAGATTTTACAGGTATTTAAATGTATATAATCATAATCCCAGTGTGTGAAAAAGCTAATTTGATAAATAATACAGCAGAATTTGGAAAGCTAGAACTAGAAAAGTGCTCAAGAACCAGGATGCTTTGAATGTAATCAAAATGTCAAATAGACTGCCTATGTTGTATTTAAAAGATAAATTTGGTGATTTATAGAACTCTAGTCCATATTGCTCTAGCCCAGGGGTGGGGACCCTGATCTAGCCCATTCGGGTGGCTTGCATCTTATCTTTAAGACTGTTAAACTTGAATCAGTCCGTGTTTGTAACAGGATCTCATCTGGCAGTAGGAAGCTGCCTGAAGACCTCTTTTTGTGAGATATTCCAGCATGTGAAATTACTCTCTGTGTGAATGCAATAAACTTGTTCACTAAGGACCACTTGAAGAGAGCAAAAAGTCAAATGAACAACTCAAGCCACAAACAAACTTGGGTATCCTTGCTTTTGTAGGTTGCATGAAGAGAGATTTTTTTTTCAGAAGTAGCATCCAAAGTTATGCTAAAGATGAGTAGGCAGTTTAGAAACAGGAGATCTAGGCTTACTCCTTCCATAGCCAAGGTCTGTAACCTTTTTTAACCTTTAGGAAGAACAATTGTGATATAATCTTATTTCTTTCCAGCTTCTATTAGCTAGTCTAGAAGAGTTTGTTTTTTTCTTCAACAAGAGTGTAAAAAGTGACCCATATTTGCTCCCATGCTTGGCACAATGAGGCACTTGAGGAAAAAGGGGAAATTGATGGGGTTTTTTTGGTGTTGTCGAAGTCAAAAAATTTGGTTGAAAAAAGACTGGTTGAAATTTTCCTTTTGTTCAACAATATTATCGTATCTGCCTCATCCTCAAGGGTAAAAGAGAGGACAAAGAAGGGACAAAGAGAGCAGTGTATAACATAAGTCTTTTTCTTTTGTTCATATAATGATTCTGTTCAAACGACTAAATGCTAAAATGATGACTATGTTCCTGTTAACGGATATGCATGTTTTTAGGATGAACCGAAGTCTACCCTACTGTTAACGAAGACTCCAAAGCAGTCACAAAGAAAACTGCTGGATGATTTTTGTAACCAAATTACTGTTGACAAATAAATAGCTGCTGAAAGGCTGATTTCAGCAATTAAAGTCAAGATTGACTTCTGAAGTTTCAAGATAAAAATACATAAAGACCTAGAAAGAGAACACTAGTTGGTACAATTGGTTACTTAGTCAACAAAGATTTATTAAGCACTTACCACTACTGTTGCTAGGCAGTGTGGCTAAGGTCTGGGGATATTAAGAAAGTAAAAATATGGTCCTTACCTTCAAGAAGCAATTAGAAAATGTCATTGTCTTTATGACAGAAGTCTTATTGAATGGAACACTGAAATAGTGAAACCCTCTCAGCATGGGACAAGACCTTACCTCTCCTACCATCCACCCCCCTGCACCCTTTCTGTATTTTTAGAAACTGCTTTGCTGAGAAAGTAGAGACAAACAATTACATCAGTAGACAGATACCTGCAAGGTCCTGTTTATCTAGCTTTTACCCCCTTTTTGCTGAATACTAGTCCCTTGTCTCAAGCCTTTTTGTTCTTTGTTCTCTGTTGCTGGGAAAAGATTCTGCATTTAGAATGTGAGCTTCAAACCCAGTCAATGGGAAGAGGAGCCAATAGGGGGTGGGGGAACTCTGTGTTAGGGTCTATATAACTTGCTTTGAGCTGTATGCCACACATACACCCACTTGCTGGCATCATCTTGGGCCATGCTGAGGTGTGTTCTTTCTCATGAGAAAGTAATAAACTCCTTTTTGCCTTTTCTCAAGAACTGTCTCTGTATATTTTTAATGTGAGTAGTGGTCTCTGACCCACACATTGTTGAATCAGCTCCAAGTGGATTCGGGGGGCTCCACATCATTTGGGCAGCTAGGGTATAGAGTGCATGTCAGGAAGACCTGAGTTCAAATCCAGACCCAGACCCTTACTCACTGTGTGTGATTCTGGGCTAGTTACTTAATCTCTATTTACCTCAGTTTCCTCATCTGTAAAATGGAGATCATTACGGTATTGATCTCCCAGATTTGTTGTGAGGTTCAAATGAGATAATTATGAAATGTTTAGCACAATACTGTAAGCACCATATAAATATCATATACACACGTGTATGTACACACATATATATACACACGTCACATATAGTAAACCCTATATAAATGTTAGCTATCATCATCATCATTTCTGCACTAGGCAACCATATAAAAACTTTCCTCATTAACGAGTGAAATAATCTAATAATAGGTGAGACACTCCAGTGGGACAGAGGTCCAGAATTTCTTGAATGACCAGCTGTGAGCCATAACCAGTGCCCTCACTCATCATCGTTGGCCTGAAAGTTCAAAGAATCAAGAATCCCATTTGACCTATGGTCATGAAGTTATGCCTGCAGGTTCTCAGGCTGGAAGGACAGCTACTCACAATGCACCTTTCTTGCCTATGGTCCCATTACAGGAATCTGGGCCCTGCATCGGGGGATGCTGGAAAGTCATCAATCAACAAGCATTGTTAAGGACTTACAATGAGCCAGGCACTGTGCTAAGTGTTGGAGATACAAAGAAAGGTAAAAGCTGCCTAGGCCTTTCAAGGAGCAATTATGTACATAAAGATACACACAGGCTAAACAGGAAGTAATCTCAGAAGAAAGTTACTAATAATAGGGGTGTGGTGGTAGGTGGGAAAGGCCTCTGGCAGGTAAGATTTGAGATGTTCTGAAGGAAGTCTGAAGCAGTGGAGATAGAAAGGAGGGAGAGGATTCCAGGCATAGGAGACAAGCAGCAAAAAAGCCAGAGTTGGGAGATGGAGCGTTCTATTTAAGAAACAGTAAGTAAGCCAGTGTCACTGGATGGTAAAATATTCAAAAGAGAACAAAGTATAAAAAGTCTGGAAAGGTAAGAAGGGGCCAGGTCAAGGACTTCAAAAGTAAAATAGCATTTCATATTTGATCCTGGAGGTAACGGGAGCCACTTTATCCCTTTGACAGGTGAACGGAGGAGGGAATGGAGTATGGAAGAGATTTGAGGCAGGAAGACCAACCATTAAGTTCTGCAATACTCTAATAATAGGGAGAGATGGTGAAGGGGTGGGGCAGGTAAGAGGGGGAACTGCTTAAATAAAGGGAATGAGACCTTTAAAACCACTGTGATAAGAGCCTAATCTACTCATAAATGGTCTGTGATAAAATCAGATATTTCACACGAAACAGAAATTACGGAACTTTCAACCCTTTATAATTGTCCAGAAGAAACATGTACAAAAGTTTGAGATCAGGGTGTAGTTGCAGGACGTGATCTGATTTTTTGTTGGACAAATAATACAAAGTATGCTCTCCAGAAGAACTAGTATAGACCCAGAATCTCTATTCTGTAATAGTTATGGCTAAAGGGAATCAGGCTATCCATTGGCCCATAGGAAAAAAATGTTACTTTTAAGTTCCAAATACTCTTTTAAACTGGACCACCCTGCATGTATGTGAATGCTGGGTTTCATCTCTACAAATTGCATTGGTCTGTGTCTCAATTCAAGACAATGCCCTCAATCCTATTAGATCACTTGGCATAGTGTTCTGACATATAGAATAATTCTTGTCATTCCTCAGCTTTGCTGGATCTAATTTATTAAAACGCAGATTTATTATTTTAGATCTGCAAATTATGCTTTAGCGCAAAAAGGAGAGGAATGTGGAAGCATATGAAAATCCTCCCTGCATTACAAAGTCAGCAAATAACTGTCTCCAGTCTAAAGTCCTTTCCAGAATTCTCCCTTTAGGAAAATACATAAAAGATCACGAATAAAAGCTAAGGCTGGACCAAAAGCCTTAACGGCATTACTAAATATAGAACAGGAAACCCCTCATCTAGTTAAGAGCTTTGTCCTCTCCATCCCGAGAGAGGATGAGTTATGACTCACCTTAGTGCTCTGCCCTCTTTCCTCATTCTATAGGGATTGGGTTGGTGATCTGAGGGAGGTGGTCACTTTGACTACTTCAGGAGAGCCCTTTAGGGGAGTGGTCAGGAAGAATGAGTGGTGGTAGAAGAATGATTCCCAGGGGTCCTCAGGAAAGATAAAATGATTAATGTTCTATTAGATGAAGTATGTTAAAACCATACTGTGTTTTATCATATTGTGGCATTTTCTTTCTCAGGATTTCTAGGAATGTTACTTCAAAATGTCTTGTGCTAGAGAGACACCCACGGTAATGAGGGGACTCTGACAGTTTGGCTAATTTCCCCTCAAGCAGCCAAAGCTTGAGTGTAGAATAATAAATCAATAAAAATATAAAAATTGTTTCTGGAAGAGTACAGTATGCATATGTACACACATATATACATACACATGCATGTATACACACATATGTGTATATAAACATTTACTTCCCCCGCCCCAACTCCCACCACCTTATAAACCCCTTCACAGAGCTCTGGTGAAGTTAATTGGAATTGGGTGACTTCTTTTCAAATACACATCTACAAGTGATTAGATACCAGTCTATAGAGGGAGATTTCTAAAAGAACTACCTCCAAATAAGTGTCCTTAGGGTAAAATATTTTAGTAGTGTTGGTGTCTTTCAATAAGCATTTATCAAACCCCTGTAACAGAATCCAGAATTATCCAATAGCTGTTAAGATGTAGTTCTTACCCTAAAGGATCTTATAAGCAAATTATACCAATACTGATGAAGCAGAAAACTAAACCATGAACTTTATGGTAATATTAAGTAGAAAAGTTTTAGGATATTATTGAGAAATTGTTTCAAAAGGCTAGAGCAAAGGATGTGTTCTTCAAAAGATTGATCTGTAGTGCCTCACTTAACTCCACTTTAACCCAATGTCTGTTGTAATGCAAAAGCTGGGGATAAAATACATTTTCTTCATTGCTTCAAATGGAAAGAGTTCCCCCTATTCCTATCCCATGCCTAACAAGTTGTATAATATTTATCTTTTGAGAGAAGCTATTAATTAGGAGAAGAAACATTTTAGGTGCTTTAGATGAACTATAGGCCTTGAGGCTTCTTTACAGGGGAAATTCTCCTATTCTCTGAAGTATGATTAGACAGAAAAAAAAATCCATTAGAAAGTCTAGTCATTTTTAAGCAGAATAAGAAAATGAATGCAAAACAAGTTATTTTATTTTTGTAAAGTTTGGATGCCAAATCAATAAAATTGTATTGAGCACCTATTATGTGCAAGGCACTGTGCTAAGTGCTATGAGGGCCACAAAGATGAATAAGATAGTCCCAGCTCTCAAGGAGCTTCTTGTGTGAAAAATTAAATAACATTTAAGTATTTAAATAACAGTTCAAGTCAACAATAGACACCACAAGAAAGTACATGATTAATTACCGAATGAATCACACAGACAATAATTCTTATCCAGAGTAGGGGGAAGTCACACAATCCAGAAAGGGGAAGTCAAGAAAGTCTTTTAGAGTGGGATTTGAGCTGGTTTTTGTAGGATGGGCAGAGAGCAGATGGGGAGAGCATTCCACAGCATTAGAACTCTATGAGTAAGAGCTGAGGCAGCAAAGTGAAAGGTGGATCAGCCAGAAAAAAGCAAACCAGTTGGGTTGAAGCCAGGAGCAAATTATAGCAAGATTATGTTAACCCCTGGACTGCCAAGTTAATGAGTTTAGACATTATCTTTGAAGGCCAAGGGGAACCATTGAAAGTTTTCGAGCAGAGGAATAACTATGACTAAACACAAGGGACACTTTCCTCGTTCTCATGTCTGCTACCCAGTGGGATGTTCTTGATATATAAGGGTAAATTATACTCAAAGACTATCCTCTAGCCATTGTTAATAATGCACCCCTTCTGAATTCCCCAATATGCAATAAGGGTTGAAGTGACTTAATATTGGCATAGTAAGGAAGGGCTCAGGGTTAGTGGGTAAAAGCAGGAATGCAGTAGCTGTGCTCAGGGGCACTGAGGGGTCTTCTGGCATGCTGACAGTGTCTGCAGCCAGCCCACAAAAGGTAAGACTTTCGCTTTGTGTCTGAAGGTTGGTCCTAGTCATACCACAAGTGCAGGGTTAATGGTGTTAGGAGTGAAAGAACAGGAGGCAGACAGATGGGGATCTTGCTTAATCACAATAAATGCAAGTGGAGTAAGTGCCCTTAGATTTTGTTCTTTGTGTCTATGGTTTCCTTTGTGTTATGATTATTCCTCTGGCATGTTTTATGTGCCAAGCGATGCTGTTGACCTGCCAGAAATCTTGGACACAGAACATCAAAGGGAGATGGCTCTGAGTCTACATCACAAGGTTGGCAAACCCCATATTCTTGGCAGAATCTTCTGATCCATTCCCTTTCCTTTAGGGCACCTTGGTCTCAACTATGACAAGGGACCATGACACTGAAGATTATTTTCCATACATGTAAGCAGCATGGAAAGTTCACTGGACTTGGATGTAGGGGACCAGGATTCAAATATTCGTTCTAATATTTACTAGCTGTGTTACTTTAGCCTCTCTAAGCCTCAGTTTCCTCATCCTTAAAATGGGGATAATACTACCTACTTCATAGGGTTGTTAAGACAACAATCTGCAAACCGTAAATCCTATATAAATGTGAGCTGTTATTACCATATATTTTAATTCATGACATTTCTATACAGTATAAGGTAGAGGCAATGTGGGATAATTGAAAGAGGAAAGGACTGGGAGTCAGGAAACCTAGCTTTTAGTCCTAGCCCTGCCATTTATCAGCTGGGTGACCTTGAAGAAGAGGGTTGACTATAAGACCAAGGAGGGGTCTTCCAATGCTAGTATTTTATGATTCTATGAGTTCTCTGATGTTTAAAAAGGGATGAGCTCTGGCTGAAGGCCTTTCCACATTCATTACATCCATATGGTTTCTCCCCAGTATGAGTTCTCTGGTGTTTAATAAGGGATGAACTCTGGCTGAAGGCTTTCCCACACTGATTACATTCATAGGGTTTCTCTCCAGTATGAGTTCTCTGATGCTTAATGAGGGATGCGGTATGACTGAAGGCTTTCCCACATTCACTGCATGTATAGGGTCTCTCTCCAGTATGACAACTCTGGTGCAGTGCAAGAGATGAGCTTTGACTGAAAGCCTTCCCACATTCATTACATTCATAGGGTTTCTCTCCAGTATGAGTTCTTTGATGTTTATTAAGGGATGAAGTATGACTGAAGGCTTTTCCACATTCATTGCATTTATAAGGTTTCTCTCCCGTATGAGTTCTCTGATGCTTAATAAGAGATGAAGTATGACTGAAGGCTTTTCCACATTCATCGCATTCATAGGGTTTCTCCTCAGTATGAATTTTCCGATGTTTTGTAAGAAACAATATGTGACTAAAGGCTTTTCCACATTCATTACATTCATAGGGTTTCTCCCCAGTATGAATTGTCTGATGTTGAGTAAGATGTGTTCTTCGACTAAAGGCTTTCCCACATTCATTACATTCATAAGGTTTTTCACCAGTATGAATTCTCTGATGTTTAACAAGGGAGGAGGTGTGACTGAAGGCCTGCCCACATTCATTGCATTTATAGGGCTTCTCTCGAGTATGAATTGTCTGATGCTCAGTAAGGTGAGTACTCCGGCTGAAGGTTTTTCCACATTCATTACATTTATAAGGTTTCTCTCCAGTATGGATTCTCTGATGTTCGGTAAGGTGTGTACTCCGGCTGAAGGCCTTTCCACATTCATTGCATTCATAAGGTTTCTCTCCAGTATGACTTCTCTGATGTTTGACAAGAGATGAGGTGTGCCTGAATGCTTTCCCACATTCATTACATTTATGGGGTTTCTCTCCAGTGTGAAATCTCAGATGTAGAGTGAGGGATGAGCTCTGACTGAAGCCTCTCCCACACTCATTACATTCATAGGGCTTCTCTCCAGTATGCGTTCTCCTATGTCGAGTAAGTTCTGAGTGATAACGGAAGGCTTTTCCACATTCATTACATTTACAAGGTTTGTTCCGCAAATCAATTTTCTGATGACCAATTGTTAGTGGATTTTGCTGGAAGTTATTTCCATTTGCATCATATTTATAGGATTTTTCACCCATAGGAACTTTGTGCTGTGTAACAAGGATGGAACTTAAATTGAAACTTCTTCCAAGGTCATTACAACCATGGTCTTTTTCCCAGATTGGTGATTGCTTGTGGTTAATTGCTACTTCCCTTAAATGTGTTTCCTGGTTTCTTGGCTGCCCCTGTAACCAAGTTTCATGTTCCCAGGCATCACCTGACTTAGAATACCAAAGACTATCCCTTGTGAATCTTTGAATGATCACTTCCCGAGATAATCCTTCTTCAGAAACATCCTGCTTTGCAGTTTCCTTGATTTCAGTCCTGGTCCCCAAGTCTGAAAGAAATAAAAAAAATTAAAAATCTCTTGTTCCCTGTACTCAGGATGCTTTGATAAAACTGAAAATAATGTATATGATGTACATATTTCTTTGAGAGCTCACAAATAGCGTCTTTTAATTGATGAAGGAGATAGGAAATGTCAGGAGAGAAGTAAAAGAACAATGGTGTATAAATTAAGCCCAGACAAGGAGAACTTATCAGAAAGGATTACAAGATTAGAATGGAACCAAACTAAGCAAAGTAGACCAAGATCTAGGCCACCATCACCTATGCCTAGATTGTAATAGGTTTCTAATTTGTTTCTCTACCTCCAAACTGTCCCACTTTAAATCTCTCTTGAAGACTACCACTAGACCTTCATCTCAAACTCAACATGTACAAAATAGAAACCATTATTTCAAATCTACCCCATTCCCAAATTCTCCATTTCTACTAAAGGAACCACCATTCTTCTAGAGTCTTGGATTTGTAACCTTATCCTCAACTCTTTATTCTCTCACATCTAGTACACAGTCAGTTGCCAAATCTTGGTGTTTCTACATTTATATCTCTAACACCTGACCTTTTCTTCTCTATGTGGATAGTGACCTCCACCTTGGTTCAGGTCATCACCTCTTGCCTAGACTATTGCAATGACCTATTAATTGGTTTCTCAGTCTCAAATGTCTCCCTACTTCAACCTATCTTGTTTTCCACATCGCTGTCAACGATTTTCCTTAAATACAGATCAGACCATGCCACTATCCTGTTCAATAAACTTGAACAGTGGCTCAGATTGCCTCCAAGATGAAATATAAATGCCTCTATTTAGCTTTTAAAGCCCCTTACACCTGGCCCCAACCTATCCTTTCAACCTCATCACTCTTCATCCCTCCTTCTACAGTCTGGCCAAATTAGCCTTCTGGTTCTCACATAGCTTTTATTTTTAAATATAACAACTTATTGTGTTATTTTCAAAGCTGTCCTGTACATTTTTAAAATGCTCCCATGACATTCCTTTCTTACTTTATTTTTCTTTTATCTACTTAAGTAATTCTAGCCCTACCTCCTCTCAATCGCCAGACTTCCCACTCTTACATAATGAAATGAAGAAAATCAAAACCCTTGTTTCAAATACACAGTCAAGAAAAAAAATCCCTATATTGGTCATGTCTGAAATGTATGTCTTGTTCTGTATCTTAAGTTAATCATCTTTCTCTCAAAAAATGTGTGTGTCACGTTTTTAATCATTAGTCCTCCAGCATTATGACTGGTTATTTCACTGACTAGGTTCTTAAGTCTTTCCTAGTTGCTCTTTACAATGTTATTATTATATAAATTGTTCTCTGAGTTCTGCTTACTTCACTCCGCATCAGTTTATACAAGTCATCCCAGGTTTTTCTAAAAACACTTCTGTTGTCATTTCTTACAATGCAATAATATTCCATTACTTTTGACAATCCCAGATTGCTGGGCATGCTCTTAGTTTCTTTGTTAAAATTAGATTAGCTAACAGTTCATTTTATTGTTTTTAGGAGGTCCTAGTTTAACTTATCAATTCAATAGATTTTTTTGCTTTTCAGAATTTTCATTTTGTTGTTTAGCTATGATTTTTTTATTTGTTGCACTTCTAGTTTTGTTCAATTCACTTATTTGTTCTTTTTCTTTTTTTGTTGATGACAATTGTTTAGAGAGTTACATTTTACCTTAAGGATTTGTTCTGGCTGCCTTCCCCAAATTTTCAAATGTACATTTATTGTCATTTTCATTGATGCAATTATTTTTTGTTTCTAAGATTTGTTCTTTGACCCACCAATTGTTTAGTATTGTTATTTAGTCTCAATTAATTTTATTACTTTCTTTAAAGTCCCTTTATTGAATATGATTTTATTATGCTGTGAATTTGATTTTATTATTCTTTGCTACATTTATTTGTGTTTTTTTATCCTAACACATTGCCAATTTAAAGGAGCCGTGCACAGTTGTGAAATATGTATACTCCTTTCCATTCTAAATCAGTGATCAACAGAGAGAGCTAGCACATGAAACCTTTTTAAACTTTTATTCAGGACCCTAATTTCTTTCTTGTCTTCCTTTTTATTTGTGTAAGTCTTAGAAGTATACACTGAGTTCCTCAACTACTGCAGTTTCACTCTCTACTTCTTCCTGTAAATCATTTTTCTTTAGGCATTTAGATGCTATGCCATTAGGTCTTCCCCTTCCAGTTTGATTTTTTTTTTTGATTAAAGGGGCCATCCCTTGGCTTACTTCTTAAACGGCTCTAATCACTGAATTGCCTCAGTCAAAGTGATAACTAGGAAAGACCTTAACTTAAAAAGGCTGAGGTCCCCACTGCATCCTGGGCCATCTGCTGATCTATATCTAGCCACTGCAGCCAGATAGCTCCAGAGGAAAAAGTGAGGCTGGTGACTCTGCACAGCTCTCCCTCACTTAAATCCAACTCACCTGCAAGTCATGGCATCATCTTCCTGATGTCATGGTCCTCTTTGAGAACAAAGGCACAAAACCCACCACCACTAAACACCCCCATATGGTAGGCCATTTTCTATCTCCTAGACAGAAGTGGGGAACTTATGGCCTTTGGCCTTGTGACCATCTCTGTTGATATTCACCCCAAAATGTTAGACTTCCCTTTGCTCACTCCTTTTTTATGACTTCACACTTCCTAATCTTGCTCCTTGATCCTAACTAGGCTAAATGAATCCTTATTATCTCAACTAGAATGAGGCAGATGAAACCCACAGTATAAATGAAGTAGTTTACTTCCTCTGACAAAGAGGGGAATAGGAAGCTTGAGGAAGACTATCAATGTTAAGGAAAAAACAAAATATTTGAAAGCGCTTATAGTAAATAGTTTCAAATTTTTCCTAGGCCTTCAGGATTTTGACAATGGCTCCTGACTAATGGCTGAATGGTTCATCCTCCCTGAAAGACCAGATGAAATGTTATTTGTAATCCATCTGTTTAGTTTTTACTCACTCACCTAGACAGATGCCTCTTGAAACTTCTCTTTCCACCACCCAGGGTTCTTCCCCTTGCTCCAGCTGGGAGATCACATATGGCTTAGAAACTGGAAACCCTGCTCATGGAAAAAGAAATGGAACTTGTTTGTCTGTACTGGAGACAAAGGCAATTGCACAGTCAAATTCTGGCCCCTTGATGTGAGATGACAGAGAAGGTAGTATAAGAAGGGTCCAAGGGTGATATGAAGTCCTTTAAAAATTAAGATAGTTGAAACATCTGAGATAGCACGATGAAGGCCTACTTTACATTCTGTAAACAGCAGACCTCTCATTTGAAAACGGAATAGAACTGCCCGGCCTCTGAGCCCTAAAGAGATTATGAATCATTGAGCCCCAGGCTAAAACTTGACTAAGCACCTTTTAAAAATCAAGGAAGCAGAGATGTTCCAATTGACAGAGTCTGAATCACAGGGGGAAGACATCCTTACCCAGTGAGACCAGGTTCCCATAGTTCTCCAGCATCACATCCCTGTACAAGTCCCTCTGAGCAGGATCCAGCTGCCCCCATTCCTCCTGGGTGAAGTCCACAGCTACATCCTTAAAGGCCACTGATTCCTAAAACACCAAATATGTTCCTGCTTTTAAGTCTGGATTTAAGTCCTACTTCTAACATGTATTAGCTATGTGACCACAGACAAGTCACAACTCTCATGCCCTAGACCAGTGTCAAAGTGTCAAACTTGCCTTTTAAATTAAAATGGGGGCAGCTAGGTGGTTAGGTGGATAGAACATCAGCCTTGGAGTCAGGAGGACCAAAGTTCAAATAAGCCTACTCCTAACACGGCTGACAGATGATATGAGAAGTTGGCAGCACCAGGACAGGTAGATGGGATGTACAGGACTTCTAAAAATGTTTTCAACCACTGATATTTTGGATATGATTCTAACAAAAAAGGGAGAAACTGAGGTGGAAATGACAAGAACTTTGGGAAGAAATAGCCATGCTATCTTAGGGAGTTCATGGTAATTAAGAAAGGGAATACTAGGCATAGTCTGACCTATACCCTATAGCCTTGAGGCCACATGTGACCCTCTAGGTCCTCAAGTGTAGCTCTTAGACAGAATCCAAACTTCACAAAACAAATCTCCTTAATAAAAGCATCTGTTCTATAAAATCTGGACTCAGTCAAAAAGCTGCACTTGGATCTAGAAGGTCACATGTGGCCTTGAGGCTGCAGGTTCCCCACACCTGCCTCAGATTTTTGGAGAGTGTATTGCAAAGAGTTCAGAGAAAGTCTGGGTAGGATCCTGTGGCCTTGAATTTTATAAGGGAAGCTGGCTCAAGAGACAGGGTGGTCTTAAGACATCAATTCTGAAAATGAAAACAAATGACTCTGATGAAGAAAATGGGAAAGATGAACATTGAAACTAATTTGATTGAACAGGCAACTCATCAATGAATTTAAACTGTAAAAAGATATAAAGACATGAAAGAAAAAATGGGGAGTTATAAATAGAAAATAGTGATACAGCCTTGTAAGAATAGTATCAGGCAATGATCCAAGACAATTCCAAAGGACTCATGTTGAAAAACGTTATACACCTCCAGAAAGAGAACTGATGAACTCTGAATACAGACTGACGCACGCTTTTTAAAACTTTATTTGTGTGTGTGTATGTGTGTGTGTGTGTGTGTGTTGCATATGCCCGCATATTTTCTTTTGCCATATGATTAACATGGAAATGTTTTCCATGATTTCATGTGTATAATCATTATCCTATTGTTTGCTTTCTCAAGCGGCAAGGGAAGGGTGGGAGGGAAGGAAAGTATATAGAACTCAAAATTTAAAAAATGAATGTTAAAATTGTTTTTACATGTAACTGGGAAAATGAAATAAATAATGAAATAAATAAAATTTTAAAATAGAATCAGGAAGACTAAAGAATATAAAAAAACAGAAAAAAAATCTTCAAGGCAACAAATAGAGCTTTTTAAAAGCCAAAGTCTGAATAAGAGAGCAGGATATCTGCTTGGAAGGAGAGGGACAAGGGTGACAGACAATAGCAAGGCAGAAATATTTCATTCCTTTTTTATTTCTACCAAGGAGAAAACTGATCTGAGGATCAAACAAAAATTGTCTAAAGAAAACCGAAACTTAATTAAGTGAAGAGATAACAAAAGAGCAACTAGTTGCTCTCAGTGAGTTCAATCACCCAGCACAAGTGAAAAAGATACCTCTCAGAGTCCTGAAAGAACTTGCAGACATGACTGGTGTTGACAATTTTATAAAAGCAATGGTGGAGAACAGAAAAGTCACCACAAGACTAGACACTACCAAATTTTGCTTGGTTTTCAAAGAGTAATAAGACAATTTTTTAAACTCTAAGTCAACTTCTGCAAAAGTCTTAAGAGGCAAGAACCAGAAGAAGAAATTCCGAGGAATCGGCAGGTGTTCATTACCAAGTCTTGACTTTGTACCCTCATTTACAATTTTTACAGGGTTTACTAGGTGGACAGATATTGCAGCAAAGCCTGTGATATCATTTCATTATCCTTGTGGATACAGTGGAGAGACTGGACTTGAATGACAGTTCAACTAAATAGATTTGGAGCAGGATGAATACTAGCACCTGAAGAGTGGTGATTGAGAGAAACTCATCAACTTGATGAAAGTGTCTAGTGATGTCCTTGTCTCTGTCCTTGGTCCTAGTTTGTTCACATCTTTACCAATGACTGGGGTGAAAGTTGGACAGCATCCTGTAGATGACACAAAGCTGAGAGGGAATTATCACACTGGATGACAGAATCTGAATCCAGAGAGATTTCAGTGGTGGAGGACGATGGGAAAAAATCTAATAAGAAATTTAAAGGTGATAAATGTAAAGTTAGCAGTAGTGTGGCATAGAGGATAGAGCATCAGCCTTAGAGTCAGGAAGACCTAGATTTAAGTCCTACTTCTAACATACATTAGCTGTGTGACCACAGACAAGTCATAACCTCTCATGCCCTAGATCAGGTGTCAAACTCGCCTTTTAAATTAAAATGGGGGCACCTAGGTAGTGAAGTGGATAGAACATCTGCCTTGGAGTCAGGAGGACCAAAGTTCAAATCCGGCCTAAGACACTTGACACTTACTAGCTGTGTGACCCTGGGCAAGTGAATTAATCCTGATTGCCTTGCCCCCACCCCCCAAAAAAAGTAATTGGGAAATGTATAACAAAGTAAATAAAAATACAACATAATGCTAATATATGTAACAGGGAAATATATAACAAAGTAAATAAAAATATAATGTAATGGTAATTTTCTAAGACAAAACATGGCTTGCAGGATCCATTTCTATTTGAGTTTGACACCGCCCCCCCTAGATAACCAAAACCATAAGCAACCCCGCTTATCTGTTTCTGTGGAAGGAGTTACCATACTGGGAATCCCTTACAACCTTAGACCAAAAGTTTAAAAAAATCAAACGTACAAGTACAGGAGGGATGTGTCTAGACTGCAGTTCATATGCAAAGGACCTAGGGGCTTTAGGGGACTGTAAGTTCAATATGAGACTGCAGTATAAATAAAATGTGATAGCCAAAAAAGCTAATGTGAACTTAGTCTGCATAATCAGAAGTACAGTCTCCAGATTGGAAGGAGATAACTCCCATTGTATTCTATCTTGGTCAGATCACATCTGGAGTACTGTGTTTATTTCTGGATGCCATATTTTCAGGACATTGGAAAGCTAGCATGTAACTAGGGAGAGTAACTAGGATGAGGAGTGTGGAATGCTGAATACACAGTCAAATGTGGTCATTATGTGGGTTAGTTTTGTTTAACTCTTTTTCTTTGTTACAATGGAGGATTCCTTGATGATGATATATGTTTAGGGAATATATGAAAATGACCATGGTATAAAGAAGATATAAAAACACATATTTACACACACACAATACTAGCAAAAAAAAAACAACCCTCCTACTAAATTCAATGATCCTATTGCCTTTACTTCCTACGTTTCCCTCGCTAAAAAAAAAATGTGCTTTAATTTTTAATGTGGAATTGATTCATAAAAGGTATGTGGCAAGATTCAACGTATAACGTCGGGAATACTATGAATTATGATACCCAGTCTCTCTAATGCTAAGTGACATAATTAAATAAGAGGGACACATGACAGGGAAAGGATTAAGAGATAGCCAGTAGACAGCCAGCTCCTTTGTTCCACTGGTATCCACAATGTCAAGAGATGGATTCCCCTGTGGAGAATTTATGGAAAGACCTTGGCAAGAATCATACAGGGTGAGAAAGTATAGATGGACAGGTTTGGATCTGCACTTTTGAAAGTAGTATCCACAATGATGAAATCTCAGAACCATACAATTGATGTGATATCATTGAAACTACCTATTTTGGGGCAAAAAGTAAAAATGGACCACAGGAACAGAGTAGAGATTACAGAAATAAAATATCCAGCACCTAGAAATTGAGTTGCCCAAAAGACTAATAACTTTGCAAAATAGTGATTTTATGTTATTGTGAAAGTATGCTTAAGATGATCTAAATCGGATAAGTGATCACTACACTTTTATATTGTGGACAATAAGGTCATGAAAGTTGAAACTCCATTATTTATTATTATTATTATTAAATAGTTAACATTTACACAGCAGATTAAAGTTTGCAAAGCCCTTGTAAGCTCATTAAATTCTCACAACTCAGTGAAGGAGATTTCCAGAGGTATTAATGAGACTCAAAGTGGTTAAGAGAATTGCTCAGTCATACTGCTAGCTAGGGTCAGTGGTGGGATCTGAACCAAGGTTTCACCTGACCACAAATCCAGTGCTCTTTCTACCACATCCTTTTGCCTCTCATTTAACCACCACTGTAAAAAGTCTTTGGTGTTTTTTCCTCTATCCAGGAAAACATAAACATTTCATTTCCATTAAACAATCAAACAAGTTATAATCTCTGGCTTCTTGGAAAAGACTAACTAGGCCCAGAAAACTACTGGGAAAGAATCTGGGAAGAATCTTGTAGTTACAACATAATTCCATGGATTAACATTTTGACTATCTGATCGTTTATAATCGATATTTCAAGGCCTGTACATATCCACCTTTATTACTAGAGACTTATCTGTCTTCTAAACTAGCAACTCTGAAATAGTTTTAGACTCTTCTCCCTCATTAGATTTTAACCATTTTAAACACTTTATCCTTAAAACTATCTAATAACTTTCAGTATATGGTCTAAACTGAGGATGGCATTCAAGGCCCTCCACCATTTGTTACAATTCTACATATTTAAATTTATTACCTATTACCTCTCAACAGCAATTTCCTTAAGCCAAGCTTATTCTTTACTGGTGCATGCAAGTGACAATCAATTTTGCCCGAGCTTCTGTCATGTTTTCTTCCTGCCTGTGATGTCTCTCTCTATTATACAAATCCTTCAGGACCACCTCAAACCCCATCCCTTCCATTACCTTCGCTGACCAATCCAGCTTATACTGATCATAAACTTTCATAAACTCCAATACAGCTGTTATATATACTACTTATTTTGCACTTATTATCAACTTTCTTCTATCACTAATCCTTGATGTGTTAGTCTGCTATTACTGATAATACTGTCTACATATTTAGGGTGAGGACTATGTCTTATTTTTATTTTCTATCTGTCAGTGTACTTAGCATATTAATGACCACACAGTAGGCCCAAATGTCTTTTTAAATGAACTGAGTGGATATTAAATGGGGAAGACAGAGGCAGTGAAGGAGAGCACTCAATAACAGGAGAGCATTTTCTATGGAATTTCCTATTTCTATTTCCACTCTTATGGGCCCCATCTCCCTGGGAAGAACTGGGACTTGAGTACCTGTATGGGGATTCCTTGAAGAAAGAGGTGTTCTCAAGAGAAGGGAGTAAATGTAACCACCACCTGGGTCTTTCAGAAAAGAGAGAGAAAACTCCAACTCACCTGAGACCTGGCTTTCAGAAAAAGAATTGTCATTTGCTCCTCTTCTGGCTTCCCCTCTTGAGAAAGGCCAGGATCCTGAGAAGATGAAGCTGAAGGGATAAAAGAAACCAAGAGGATGGTTGATTCTATCTTATAGTTCTCACACTCAATAAGTTATAAACTCCACCACACCAGTTAGACTAGATCTCCATATTTCTAAGAAAGAACTTTTTCAAAAAGGGGTCAGAATAAGCCTGCCAATGGTCACAGAAGGCCATGACTCGTTGCTGAGAACCCCCACTCAGCGCCCATGGCAGGTTCCAGGTAAAAAAACTGCAGTCCTGAAGTCAGAATATAGCTGAGGTCATAGATAGGGGTGATATTGAGTCTATTAACAATTCTTTCTTGCTCATTCTTCTCCCTTAAAAAAAAAAAGCTCCTTTCTTTGCCTTCAATTTGTGTGAGGAATGATATGCTAATTCTCTTGGGAAAAGCAGCTATGTGGTCATACCTATGATGACAACTTAAATATCAGAAATGTAGCACTGGTCTAATGAAAAAACGCTGAACGAAAGGCCACATGGGATAACACAAAGAACACCAGACTAGGAGTAAGGAGATCCGAGGAGTCAATTCTGGTTCTTCTGTTACCTAGCTCTGTCATTCAATGCCTTTAAACCTTAATTCCTTATCTAAAAAAAAATGAGAAGGATAGACTTGGTGATTTTTAAGGTTGCTAAATTCTGACTTTATGAGGACCCTAAACTAGTGCTGTTCCAGCTGTCAATAAATAGTGCTGTAACACTTACCTCATTGAATCACTGTTTCCAGTCTATAAAAGATACTGAAGCTCTATCTGCCATAAAGGGTTTTTGTGAGGATAAAGTGAAAATTAACAGCACTTAATAAAAATCCCATTGACTTGGGCTGGTCCCTCCAAAGGCGTATCTAGGAGGGAATGTTCTCTCTGTGGCTTTGGTAAGTTTGTTACTATACAAAGCCGGGCTAGAAGGAGTGTGGAATAGTCTGGATGGTCTTGATTTAAAGTGCCTGCATATGTTGAAGTCTCGAATATTCTTATTTGTTATGACACTGAGATTGGGAAGTCTTTCCCTCAACTCTTTGGCCAGGGGTACCTTCCTTTGAGATGTTTTCCTTTTTCCCATAATGAGAAGATGGCTTCCTCCATACCCCTTCCACCTAAACATTTATCTTCTGTCTGATCATTTCTTACCTTTTCCCTCAAGAATTTGAGTCAAATGCTCCATGGTCATCCACTGTTCCATGTTTTCCGTGTACCTTGTGACTTCACCCAAATCCTGACCTTTCCCTTACAGGGTCATCAGGAATCCTTCCAACTCCATCGGTTTCAGCACAGACTCTGCAGACTCTTCCTCGAAGCTCTGGTGTCAGGCTTTAGTTTGGGTTTCTTGCTAGGAGGAATCCCAAGGGACTTCTGTCTTCTCTTCTGTCTTCATTCTTAAGAGCCAGACTTACTGCGGAGGATCCGTCATCTAGGAGCTAACGTCACTTTAGCCCGAGGATCTAATTGTCTGTTTCTCCAGTAGGGAACCGGCTCTCCCTCCAGACTCTCAAGAGGCACCCGCCAAAGGCCGGGGTCGGAACAGGAGAGATGCAGCGCCTTCAGTCACACGGAGATAACGGCATGGGAAGTAGCATCGGGGAAAGTGAGGCACTGTTTGTAAACGAGAAGAATCCGGCTCGGATAAATGTGCACACACGGACACACTTCCTCCCCTCTCCTGCCTGCCGCTTCCCCTGTCCTCCACACCCCAAACGCCCACAGGACGCGGACCCTCATACTGGACGGCGCCGCCGGACTCACCTCGGCTCCCCGCGGTTGGGGAGGAAAGCGGGAAGGGTCAGGCCGGTCCATCCATGCTCAAGGAGGGAAGGGAGGCTTCTCCCGGTCTCTGGTCCCAAGGCTCCCCAACGCCGCCCCTCTCCAGGCTCACAGCCCTCTTCGTCCCCGGGACACAGACACCACCACCTGGCTTCTTTCTCTTAGCTGCCGGGCCGGCGGTCTAGCCGCCCGCCCTGCACAGGTCCAGGACCCACAAAGGAAACCAGCTCCCAGACCGGAAGGAAGCGTTGACTTAGCCAAACCTTTGAACTACGATTCCCAGAATCCTCTGGGCGGCAGGCCGCTTCCGGCTCGAGTGCGAGAAGCTCAATTCCAGTTGAGGGCTGGGGCCCTGGGATGGGTACGGAGGCGCTCTCCATCCCTCCTACTTGTGCCCCGACTTCTGGGAGCGCGTTCGTGCGAGCCAGTCGCAGGCTCTTCTGATCCTTTGTCATCAGCTGGGCTCCCTCGCGTCGAGCGTGGGTTGGGGGCGAGGGGGATTGGGGGTCGATCTGGGGGTTCTGGCAGCTTGTAGTGAGTCTGTCGCTCAGGCTCCCCAGGTGTGCCAAGGTAAAGCGGCACTGTAGGAGGAGAGCTCCTGGAAAGCAGGGACTGGCTCGTTTGTTTTGCCCTTCTGTGTATCCCCAGCGCTTAACTGTGTCTGGCATTTAGTAGGCGATTAATAAATGATCATTAAGTGACCTGTCGCCTGGGGGGGGGGAGAGGAAGGGAAGGGTCTTTTACAGCTCCCCCCCCCACTAGTGCCTTCCTTCCCCTCTCTTTTACTCTATAAATCTTGTATTATCTAATCATTTACATGTATATATCTAGTTGTTGATATGTAGCTATCTCGTTATTAACATGTCTACATCTGGTAATTACCTAATTATTTTCATGTATATAGTTGTTATAACCTGATATTTAACATGTTTCTGTCTTATATTAGTTACATATATATCTAGTATTAACTAGTTGTTTACACATACATAGCTGCTATTACTTAGTTATTTACATGTATATATCTAGTGTCAACTAGTTATTTACATGTATATGTTTGGTATTACCTAATCATCAATGCGCACATATCTGGTCTTATCTAGTTATTTTATCTCACCTATTGGAATGTGAGCTCTTGAGGGCAAAGACTGTTGCCTTTCTTTGTAACTCCAGGGCTTAGCAGAGTGCCTGACTCCTAATAAGTGCTTAATAAATGCTTTTTTTAACTGATTGATGAGAATCGAGTGGGGGGATGGGGGAGGTTTGGGGTTCAAGTGATGTGCACAATAACAAAACATCCTATATATCAGTTATACTTTAATTGCAGATGAAATGTCACCATTAGCCCACTTCCAAGGAACATTTGAGAGGTTGTTCCTTTAGGAAGGAGGTGTTTTAGAATCTGATTTTTGAGGAATTAGCTGTGTACTTCATATCAGAGGAGTAAGCCTGAGGGAGCATGAATCCTGGTACCATGCTTCCTTCCCCAAAGGCCTCAGCATCTATTATTCAATACAACAAATATCAAACTCTAATATGTGCAAGGCAATGAGGATACAAAACCAAAATCAGTCTTAGCCCTTAAGGAATTTACACTTGTGGGGTGGGATTGGGTAGGGAATAGAATATATAAGCAATTAATTATTGAGGAGGGAGAAAGTACTAAAAACTAGGGAGACCAAGAATGGCTTCCTATAGGAATTGACACATGAAATGACACTTAACAGAAGCTAGGGTCTCTCACAGGCAGAACCGAGGGACTGAATTTCAGGCAAAGGGGATATAGTTTGTGCAAAGGCATGGGAGGTCTAGACCAAAACAAACAAACAAACAAACAAACAAAATCCTCAAATATGGAGAATACAAGACTTGGCATGTGGAGAATGCTAGCCTTTACTTGAAAGACTCTGTAGAAAGATTAGACTCATTTTGCTTTCCTAAAAATAGAACTAGAAGCAAAAGATATGGGAGTAGGGTAGAGTTTTAAAGGAATCATGGAGAAGAATATTTCAACTCATTTTAAGGGAATACTTTTTCACAGTGAGAGCTGCCCTACAGTGAAATGGACTACCTTAAAAGTAATGACTTTCCCTTCATTGAAGGTGTTCAGCAAAAGGCCAGATTATCATTTGTTAGGAATATTATAGATATAGAAGATATAAATGCCCTCTGAGGTCTCTTTCAGTTCTTAAATTATTTGGCTCCGAAATTGTCAGCAAATAAATGAATAATTTATTAGACTTTGCTTTTACCATATTAGCAAAATAGCATATTTTGATATAACTCATCATGATTATATCTTGTCCCCTGTATAATTTTGCAGTCTGTATTTGAAAAGCATCATCAATATACTCCATCTGGTCAAGTGGTCTGTGTTCTGTCACAATACATGTCATTATTCTTTGATTGCTTTTTTTATTCCCAATAAATTGCTCTCCACCATGTTCCCATCCCTTGCTTTGTGGATTTCTATAAGTTATATATAATTTTAACACGATGTTAAACTCAATATCAAGTATTAAATATTCCTTTTGAACAAAGTATATAGTTCCATGACCATAGCCAGGCATGTCACCTCTTCCCCAGAAATCATTCGATAAAAAATAAATAAAATAAATAATAAAAAATAAATATTATAAAAAAGTATCAACAGATCTAGGAGCTCTCATGTCTTTTCATTGTATGTTGAATCAGTAAAATCTCTGCTAAAGCTACCATTTTAAATGACACTTTGCAACAAGTTATAAGTATTGTTAATGATATTTGTGCAAATGCAACACAGCATTGTCAATTTCATATCATGCTAAAGTTGAATGATGAGGGTATTCAGTGTGGATTTGCCTTATTATTCTAAAAGCTAAAATAGCTAAAAGCTAGCTGTTGGCTATCGCAGGTCAGGTGTTAGCCAAAATTTTATATCTGTGAGAACAGACAGTTAAATTTTATGATCAGGATCAGCAATATGAATTATTGAAAGATTTCTACAGGAATGCTGCATTTCTGTGTGCTATCATGTCAAATCAAAATGACTTGAATATTTCTTTGCAAGTCTATATATGATATGTGGCAAAAAAAAAAATCCAAGCATTTTGGAAAAAAGCTTTTTCAAAACATTTCTTCAAAAAGGAAATTTCAGATGAACATTTTCCCTAGGTAGCAAAGGTCATTGATGAGCATTTGAATCATTTGAAGGATACATAGCCGTTATCGACCTATTAATTGGAGAATATAATGAAAGGTTCCCTGACTTTGAGAATCATGACATCACACTGAAATTGGCATTTTAGCCTCACCTTGGTATCACCAAGGCACCTAAAGAACTACAGATAGAATTGACTGAGCTCTCAGTAGATGACATTTTAAAGTGATTGATGCTCAGAGAGATCCAATTGAAATATGGAAAAATGCAGTAGAACACCCATGCCTTTGGCAACATGGCCGAAAAATGCTTTCTTACTTTTCATCTACTTATTGCTGCGAATCTACATTCTCTTACCTAACCCAAATCACGACGCCCTTAAGGTCACAAACGGCTGATACCCATCTAAAGGATCAACCGAAACCGCGGACCTCCTTGCTGCAATCAAATATTCAAATGCTTTCTAACAAAAAACAGACACAACAAAGTCATTAAAAGGTTAGTTAACTTTAAAATTAGCAAATAGTTTTCATTTTTTTTTTGAAATTAACTACATATAGTAATTTTTTACTAAATAATGTACATTTTAAAGTATATCTAATTGAAGTTTCTTGAATGCAGCCTTATTTGATTACAGCTAAATATTAATGTGGCCTTCCAACATGAAAAGGTTCCCCACTCCTGGCTTAACTTATATGGACCGCGGAGGCTGTTACCATGGTGACTAGCCTGCGCGGTGCTTAAGCCGAGTCTGATTTTTCTTAACAAGGTGGT
This sequence comes from Phalanger gymnotis, assembly GCA_028646595.1. Classification (NCBI taxonomy): domain Eukaryota; kingdom Metazoa; phylum Chordata; class Mammalia; order Diprotodontia; family Phalangeridae; genus Phalanger; species Phalanger gymnotis. The sequence goes on from CM053625.1 coordinate 232,453,588, forward strand.
TTGACAGGAGCCAAGCGAGAGCGCTTGCTCTGTTCTCCACTCCGGAAATCCATTTGCCCCTGGCTCTGAGACTCAATTTCCCAGCATCTCCACCTAGATCAGGCTCGTTTCTTCCTGCTGTGGGGCTCTTGAACTTGGGTTGCTAGGGCCTCGGGGAATGTAGGCTGGAAACCAGAAGTGAGTCGAACCGAAGGATTGCTGGAAATCGTAGTTCTAGGGAGACATTGCCGTAGGCTTAGTGCCGTTCCAGCATGGGGACCGTGGCGGGTCGGGGCAGGAAACCGGTTTCTCTGGGTCGAGGCGAAGAGGGTCAGCTGGAGAGGTGAGGACCTGAGCGAGAACAGTTGTCTGAGAAGCTTCGGGAGAAAGACAGAAGCTCCGCGGAGCGTTCGGGGGCCGGGGAGAAAACCCTCCGGGATATGTGGGATAGGGTCCATCCTGAGGCCAGTGTCCGTCCATCCCGGTGGCTTTTGCTCTTGGGGGTCCAGTCAACTCCAGCCTGCCCGCAGCCTTGGGCCATTCACATTTGTCGGTGGCCCGGGTGAACGGGACACGGAGCAGGCAGTCTGGCCCGGGAGATGAGCTGGCATTAGAGGGCAAGGGAATCAGAAGCTGAGGGCTTCCTGGAGGTGGCATTTGACACTCCTCCTTTTTTCTCCCTCTCTCATCTCCTCTTCCGCTTCTCCCCTCCCCTCTCATTTCTCTCTCTCCCTCCCTCTTCTTTTCCCTCTCTACCCTCTCTGCACTCTCCTCAAGTTAGTTTCCTCCTGAGTAGTTGAACTAGAACTGGAGTTAAACCTGGTTAGCTTAACCTGGAGTGCATGTGGAGTCTGTGGCTAGATTTCCGGGGAGGGGGCTCATGAACTTGGATGGAGAAGGTACTACATCTTTATTTTTCTATCCTTTGCTTTTCTTTCTAATCATATGTATTTTATTTTATGCATTTAAAAACATGATTCTGAGAAGGGGTCCATAGGCTTCACTAGACGGCCGGAGGGGTCCATGACACACAAAAAAGTTAAGAACCCCTAGACGAGATGATCATTAAAGGTCCTCCTAGTTCCCAAAAAGAGTTCCACGGTGGGAAATGTGGAAGGAGAGACAAGTTGGTTTTTCCATGGTCCAAAGGTGGGTAGTCAAAATGGTCACTTCACCCCTGCCCCCTTTACACGTACATTTTCCCATTGATTTTAGGGCTATGGTGGGAGGGAAGGATCTTTCATAGGTGAGGGTGGCAATGTCTTCAGGTAAGGGGCAATTCCAGTGAAGACTGGAAGGAATATGAGAAATTAAGTTTAGGTCAAAGGGAAGTTAGCTAATCATAGGGTGAAGGTTCCTCAATAGAGATAACAGATTCAATTCCAATGCAAAGGAGAGCGGCATGACAACTAAGAAAAGTCTTTTGCATTTGGTGGGGTCAGGAGACACAACGTTGTTAACCCTTGAGAGAATCTTTTGTGTAGAATGGTGAGAAGGGGCAAAACCATCAACCTTGATGACTGTGTGTTTATGCGGCTTCTCCGGGCATAAACTACCCTAGGCCACAACTTTTCTTTTTAGCATAATGCCCATTTCTGCATCAATGATAGGCCTGTTCACTGTGGATGGCTTCCCCTGCCAACTGATCTCACTGCTATGGGCAGAAGCTACATCTCTCTAGGTCAGAGTCTGACCTTCAGTGGGACCTGAAAAATTGGTTCCTTTGCCCAAGCAAAGTTTGGAAGTGGAGGAAGCACTGAGATGTAGTGGAGAGAACACTAGACTAGGGAACTCTAGACAAATTATGTCCCAGCTCCACACAGATTTGGCTGCGTGATTTTTGGCTGAATTCTTTAACCTCTGGTCAACAGCCTTCTCAGCTGTAAAATAAGGGAACCGGGTTAGATAATCTTAAAGGATTTCTCCCCCTTTCACCCCACCCCAGCTCTAACATCTTGTGATATTTTATGACTTGCAAGTTCACTGGGCTCCTACTTTTGAATTCTCCCCTCATATTTCTGAGACGCCACTTTGGCTACTCTAGCATCTTCAGCTGTCCTATCCAAGCCTGTCTTCCTTTGAAGGCTAACTCTTCCTCCTTTTCTCCCATCTACCTAATACATTCAGAAATACACTGTCTTATATACCACACTGAAAAATGTGACTGTATTGTGCCCATTTGGTTATTACTGCCTCTCCTCCATGCAGCAGTTTAAAAACAGATTTTGATGGCTCATTAGTTCACAAAGCAATTTTTTTCACAACTACCCTGTATGGCAGGTGCAAGTGTTATCCCTGTTTGAAAGATGAGGAAACAGGCTTAGAAAGGTAGTGACTTGCCAGGGTCATACAGTCAGTAAGTGGTGATAGGTACTTGAACCTTGCGCTTCTGAATCTTTCTACTACACAGGACAGTTTCTCAATGTTTGCTGGCGTTTTTTTTTCTTAAAGCCTGTGTCTCATTTCTTGCTACTTATCTAATCAAAAGGAGCTGTCACCTAGTATCTTTGACTCCAAACGAGCCTTAAAATGAACAGAATAAAATGCCTTTATTTTTTAAGAGAGCTGAAACTGCTCCTACCAGCATAAACCCAGATGCTGGCTGGGTATTTCTAAGCTGGCACTCTCCTAGCCTGACGAAGTGCTTAGAACTGAAAATCCACTTGCATACTGAAAGCATACTTGTGCTTCCAAAGCAAATGGTGCCAGCAGCTTGCCTTTTACTTTGTAATATTCTTGCTAGTATGAACATTTGTTCTATAATGTTGTTTATTAACTGAAAGCTTTCAGTTACTTCCAGGCCTCCTGCAAACAAATGCTTTGCTTTTGTTTCCTTCAGAAATTTTTATTACCAGGATTGCCAGTTTCCTCACGGATAATAAATCTTAGAATTTTAGAGCTAGAAGGGATCTTAAGCATCATATTATTCAATGCCTCATTTTATGGAAGAGGAAACTGAGGTTTTGAAGGATCTGCTCCTAATCACATAACCATACTTAGTAGCAAGCAAGGATTTTATGCCAGGTTTCCTGTTTAGAAGAGATCCCCTTCAAAAGTCCTGTATCCACACAAAAATGTGAATGAGTAATAGCTGTGTCCCCTGACTTTCCTAAGAGTGGTGTTAATTCAACTCTTTTCTCAAATTGGGGAAATGACTGTTTAGGGTAGAGATCATTTCTTTTAAATCTTGCCTTTTGGCTAATTCCCTAGGTCTGTAGAGCCTGAATCTGGGAACATTTGTGGATCCCAACCTCCTCTCTCTCATAGGCTACAGACTGGTATTTTCTAGCTGCCTGCAGAATACCTCCTCCTGGATTTCCCTCTAGCACCCAAAACCAATATGTATAAAACTTAGCTCTCCCCTCCTCCCCGCACCTTACACACTACTATCCTCATTTTCCTCCTGATGTTACTATTTTTATCAGAGAAACTACAGTTCACCCAGTCTTCTGTCTTTGAAAACTTATTTACTTTGATTCTCTCTCACCTGCCACAATTCAATCAGTTACCAATTTCTGCTGATCCTACTTCCAACATACCTTTCACACTGATCCCTTCTGTTTTCTTTCTACTGCCTCCCACAATCATAAAATCATAGAATTTAAGTCAGAAGAGACCCCAGAGCTCATCTAATCCAACCTATACTTTATCAGGAAGCATCTCAGACAAGCGCTCATCATGACTGCCTTCCTCTGGATAGTTTATCATTGTCCTTTATAAACTTGGTGTTCAGACCTGAACAGAATTAGCCAATCATCTGTTTATCGAGAGTTTGCCTGGTAGGCACTTGGGTGTGCAAAACTAAATGAAACCACCCCTACTGCCAAGGGGAATTCTGCTGGGGGAAACAACATATTCACAGTGAGTATGTGAAAAATATACACAAAGTAATAATACTCCAAATGTGGTCTAAATAAGGAAGCTTGTACTTGAACAGCTCCAGTGGTAGAAAGCTCCTGACCTCTTATTATGCCCTTTCCGTTTTGCCAGCTTTAATTGTAAGGAAGTTCTTCCTATCCAATTGAATCTGCCTCTCCATAATCTGCCCATCATCCCTGCTTCTACCCTTAGGGATGCATCCTGTTCCGTGACAACCTTCAAATTTAGCCTGTCAAGTCTTCCCTTCTCTGGGCTGTTTGTCCCTATGTCCCTTAGCCAGGCATTGTGTAGCAAGCTGAGGCCCCTCCCTCATCATCCTGGACTCTTATCTAGAAATGCTCATTCGCAGACCCAGATGCAAGAGGCCAGATGTGGTCTATCCAGAGCAGAGCACAGTGGGACTAGTACCACTTGCCCTCTCCCCTACTACTTGTTCTAGGTGCTCTTCTTCTGTTCACGAAACCTAAGAGAAGTTCAATGATAGACCCACCATTTGTAAATGGCAGAACCAAGATTCAGACTCATATTTTGACTCTAAGTTCAGTGCTTTTTCCACTTCACCAGGCTTCCTCCCTATCCGAGGTACTCAGTTACCCCAGAGAGATGGGAGGTCAGGTGGAGGCACTTCTACCTTGTCTTTAGGAGTGAATGACCACGGGTGGTGGTGGGGGAGAGGGTATTAGTAAACTTCTCATGGCTTATGTCTACTCCTTCCACTCTCCAAGTGACCCTGGGTGTTACTGCCATCAGGCCTATTCAAAACCTCAGCCGGTCAGCTCTATGTACCCCAAGGTAAGCTTGCTCAAAGGAAATGTCAACTTAGTAGCTTTTTAAAAATATTTTTCATCCTTCCTACAAAAAAAGGTTCCAAAACAAAACAAAGGGGAAAGGAATGTTTCTATCTTTGTAGCTGAGCTAGTCCTAACTGTGTTCTCTCCTTCCGCTCTCTTCTCCAGCCTATCCTTCAGATAGCTGGTAAAAATCTTTGGGTTTATGCCACTCCCCTGCTCAAAAACCTTTGGTGGCTCCCTATTGTCTTTAGGATCAAATATAAACACTACCCTCTTGTAATTTGAGATGTTCCAATTTAGACTCAAACTGCCTTACCAGCCCCAGCTTCATCTCACACTGTTCTTCTTGGTTTATTCTGTATTCCAGCCCATCACTCTCTGATTCCATATATTTATTTCAGACATCCTGTATGCCTAGAATCTAGGCCTTCCTCTACTCCATCTGCTGAAATTCTTTTCTTCCTTAGAGACTTAGCTCAGGTACTATCTCCTACCTGAGGCCTTCTATAACCTCCTAGCTAAAAGCCTTCTTTCCATCCTCTAGAGTTTCTAGAGTTCTTTAGATATTTCCTTTGCTCCTTTCATGTTCTCCCTTGTATTATATGTACATATCATTTTCCCTAGTGCCTGGAACCTTCTTAAGGAAAGGGATATGCCATTTTTCATATTGTACCCCTAATACCTAGGAAAATACCTTGTATATAATATGCTCTTAGTGTTTGATAAACTGAAATGAAATGAATTCTCAAAATCTATCCCTGGAGGGGTGGGCATAGTGCTTATCTTCAGGTCTTTAGCATAGGGTTTTGGGTTTGGGATTGAATCTATATTTCTCTTTGTGTATTAATCCTGTGTATGTATGTATGTATGTATGTATGTACTTCACTGTGTCTACACCAAATTCTAGGAGCTCTGTTCATGCTTAAGAACAGCCCATAGCTTCTCCCTCATGCTCATCTCATGAATAGACACTGTATTTGATGTATTTTTTTTTCCATTTCTGTGGAATCTAAAGGGTAGACAATGTATTTTCTGGATCCCTGATGCTGACTTCCTCTTATCTGTTCTCAGCAGGTCTTGGTAGAAGACCAATTCAGCATTCATAGCTGAAACCTGAGATTCCCTAAAAGGAAAATATCCTATTGGTTGTGGAGTTGGAGGAATCACTGACCATTCTACCTAGGGAAAATCAGAACTTGAGTAGAAGCACATCATCAGAGTACAGTGAGAAAGCAATTTCTCATGGATAGTCTGATCCACATGCAAGAGAAAGTAAGTGAGGGTAATCAAAGATCGGCCAGAGGATAAGGAATGAGGCTGATTTTTCTCAGAGAAAAGAAGAAAACATAGTAACTCATATAGCACTTGACAGTTTTTGAAGCACTTTTGCTTATTTTACCCTCGCAACAACCCTTCAAAGGAGGAGGACGTTATTTCCATTTTACAAATGAGGAAACTGAGGGTCGAAGAATTGAAAATGAGAGTAGGTTAAGTGGTAGAACTTTTATTTAAATTCAGGTTTTCTGCCTGCAGCTTTTTTCTTCTGTCATCAGTAAAAGGCTGATTGTATAGTATAAGCTGCAAAGAGGTAGGCTGGCTTGGTTGGTGCTGCCCCCTGCTCTCATTCACTGAGTTTGTTTGAGACTTCATTATGGGACTCTTTATTATGTCCTCTAGCTCACTCCCTCTTCTTTCAGTTTTGAAATGTGCAGCAATGTGTAGTCTAAAGCTGAGAAGAGAGGGACAATTTCCATCTTTCACTGGTGTGGAAAGTGAACAAGAATGTAGAGAATAACTTACCCCCTCTCCCTGTGTCCCAAAGATCCAAAAAGTGCATTTCTCCAAAGTTTTATGAGTTTCCAGACTTAACTCAGTAGGTCTGAGAATTGAGCTGAGTAAAACCAAGAAGGTCTCATGAATATGTGATATTTTTAATATTTTACATGCTTTCCCGTCTTTTTCTCATGTCATCCTTTCAGAAACTGATATGGTACAGGCAGCATATGTAGGAAGGATTATTATGAAGTAATGAGACTAATGTCCATGAGTGATTCATGGGATCACTCATTACCTTAAAGAGGTAAAGAGCCCCATTTCACAGATGAGGACACTGATATCTTGAGGTTAAGCAATTCACCTGGAATTGTCTAGGTGGGACAGACTGGTAACCATAGTATGGTATTCTAAGTCCCAGTTTCCATGCTTTTTCCATTGTATCATGATACTTCTCTGATACTGTTACATCCATGAAGCTGCTATCTCCAAATAAGAAAATTGATTCTTTACATACTTTTCGAGGCAAGAAAGGACATTGAAGTATTTTCTTTCATTAAAAGTACTCATGTACAATAAGGTTATATGTTTAAGTTCAAGACAGGGGTGTGAATTCAAGCTATTTTCTGACTCCCCAGTACGGAGCTCTGTCTTATGCAACCTGCTATGAACAGAAGGACCAAGTTAGTTTTAGTTATCAATGTTCATGGCTTTCCCCTCTGATTCTGGGAGAAGGCAGGATTGCTATACATTTGCCTTCCCTATCACTGGGATGGGAGGTTCATGTTTAATTGGTATGAGACTTTTAGCTTACTGAGTCTGGTGTAAATTAGATCAGTTTGCCTTATATTTCCTTTTCCTCTTTCAGCCCTACTTTCTCAGAACTCTTTCTTTTACCAAGAAGGGGGAGCATAAAAGAGTAAGGAATGGATGCTGTGTTCCTGATTGCCAAATTCCAGGTAAAATGGGCTTTCACTCCTTTTTTTTTTTTTGGTCATGGCATCTCATTTTCCAGATTATGGTTCCTTTTTCTTCATTCTGAAATGTCTTTGATCAGTTGCTCCTCTAGTAACCAAAGCCCTACTTTCTCATACCTGGGAAATTAGTTTTATTCCAATAGATGATGGACTCTCTACAGCCAAGGATTTTTTTAAAAAAATTCTTTTTATTTTTCACATAGTCCACCCAAAACAAATTCCCACATTGGCCATATCTAAAAATGCATGCCTCATTCTAGATTTTAAGTCTGTCACCTCTCTGGCAGGAGGCAGGTGATGAGATTTATTTCCAGGCCTCTGAACTAGTGGTTTATCATTGCATTAAGCAGTGTTCTGAAGTCTTTCAAATATATTTTTTCTACTATGATGTCATCATTGTGTAAATTGCTCTTCCAGTTTTCCTCAGAGGTCTTCCCAGTTTCCTCTGAAACCATCCATTTCATCGTTTCTTATGGCAAAACAATATTCTATTACATTCATATGCCACAATTTTTAGCCATTCACCCATAGGTGCACATTCCTTTAATTTCCAGTGTGGCGCTACTACGAAAAGAGCTGCTACAAATATTTTTGTATATATGGGCACTTTTCCTCTTTACTTGATTTCTTTGGCAGTACATGCCTACTGGTGGCATAGTTAGGTCAAAGAGAAAGTACAAAGTGGTAACTTTACAATGCAATATTGTTTTCCAGAAATGCACAGTCCCATCAGCAGTACATTAATGCACTTGTTTCCCACAAACGCTCTTAACATTTGTTACTCTTCTTTGTTATCTTTGCCATTCTAATGGGTATGAGATAGAACATCCGAGTTGCTTTAATTTGTATTTATCTAGTAATTGATGATTTGAAGCGTTTTTTCATAGATTGTTGACAACTTGGATAGTTTCCTTTGAAAACTGCTTGTTCACATCCTTTGACCATTTATATTTTGGGAAATGGCTCTTAGTATTATAAATCTGAATCAGTTTTTTATATATCTTGGATATGAGACCTTTGTGAGAAATTTACTGCAATGATCTTTCCCAATTATCTCTTTTCCTTCTCATTTTAACTGAGTTAGATTTTCATTAATGCAAAGTCTTTTCAATTTTATATAAGCATAATTGTTCTTTTTATTTTCTCTGATTTCTATTGCTTGTTTAGTCATGAACTCTTCTTTTTTCCATAGATCTGAAAGGTAATTTCTTCCCAGCTCCTCTAGTTTGCTTACAATGTCACTATTTCTGTTTAAGCCATGTATCCATCTGGAGTTTATCTTGGTATACAATGTGAGATGTTGGTCTATACCCAGCATCTGCCAAACTGCTTTCCAGTTTTCCCCACAGGTTTTTATCACATAGTGAATCCTTGCCCCAGTATCTGTGGTTTTTGGGCTTATTGTACACTCAGTTTTATGTCACTTGTTATATAACTAACCTATTCTACTGATCAACCTCTTAATTTTTTTTTTGCCAAATCATTGGTAATCAGTTTACCAAATCATCAATACCAAATCATTTTTTAAGAAATTTTTCTGGAAGGGGGGAAAAGGCAAGACAGTTGGGGTTAAGCAACTTGCCCAAGGTCACACAGCTAGTAAGTGTGTCAAATGTCTAAGGCTGGATTTGAACTCAGGTTCTCCTGATTCCAGGGCTAGTGCTCTACTCACTGCACCACCTAGCTGCCTCTACCAAATCATTTTAATAATTACTGTTTTATAGTATAATTTGAGATCTGGTACTAATAGATCTCCTTTTGGTCACAGGTTCTTATTCTGTTTTGTTTACTGAATCCCTTTGACAGACTGGTGAAGTACACCCTTCTCGGAGTAATATTTTTAAATGCATAACTTGAAATATATCGGATTACAAAGGAAAACAATTATATTCAAATGAATTTATCAAAATTAAAAAAAAATCCAAGTTCACGGACCCTAGGTTAAAAGCCCCTGTTCTAGGAAATATGCTTTGCTTAACTTTTGTTCTCCTTCAAAAGTGAACTGGTGATGGGCACAATAAAAGGAAGAGAAGATCAAGAACTATCTGCTTCAAGTCACATGCCTTTTAATTCTGCCAGTACCTCTTCTGAACTATAAGCTCCTCCCAGTGCTTTATCTTTACCCCTTCCCTCTAGGTCATGGGGAGACAAGGACCATGGGTGAGCAAGAATGTTTGTATTTTAGGAGTTGGTGACCTTCAAGGATGTAGCTGTGAACTTCACCCAGGAAGTGGGGGCAACTGAACTCTGCTCAGAGGGATTTGTACAGGGATGTGATGTTGGAGAACTACAGAAACATGATCTCACTGGGCAAGGATAAGTTTGCCTTGAGATTAAAAATCTTCCCTGTTTTTAGAAAATACCTCTCTTGCTTCAATGGGGTAACACTACATTTTGGAAAAGACTCCTAGAGAGGGAACTAGAGTTTAAATTTTGTGGTTCCACTCATGTTTTAATGTCACTGTATGGTCACATGCCAGAAGCCTGTGGGAGTTACTCTGAAACTAGGGCAATCTTTGTGCAACACTGAAAGTAATGTAATGCTTGTGTCAGGATTGGGCAAAGGGCAGGATTTCATGAGACTTTAGCATGTATCAAGGCCCCCCCAAAATGGGGGAATAGGCCCTAGGCAGTGACATTTACACATTTATAAATGAAAATAAAGGCTAGAGAGGCAGCAGGTAATAAGGAGAGATATCATGTGGTGAATCCAAAAATTTCTGATCAAGAAAATAAGAGTGGGGTCTAGAGCTCCCTTGAATAGCTCAGATGAAAAGAAAAGAACAATCAAGAGGGACGATGAGAGGCATTGAGGAGTCTGTGTCAGAGGCTTAATGGAGAAGACCATCCAACAAGAACTTTATCTGCATCCTCTGCAACCTTTAAGGCCACCTCTTCTGGACACTCTCTTCTGTGGCTTCCAAACCCATCCAATAAGTAGTTATTAAGTATCTATATGTGCAAAGGACTGGGGATACAAAGACAGAGAAAAGCAGACCTTCCCATCTAGGAGTTTATATTCTACTTGTAAATAGGTAAATATATAGCTAATAATTGGCAGATACTTCAGGGTTCCCACATTTCCTTGGTCTTCTCCTTCCTTTCTAAATTACCCTGTTTCTGTCTCTTGTTGTCTCATCTTTTCCCTTAATGTAGGTGTTTCTCCAAATGTCTATTCTTTTTATTTTTTTATTTTACCAGAACACAAATACAGAATAGAAAAAAGAAACAAAAACATATCTGAAACTTAAATACAAAGTAAGAAAAGAAAAAAAAGCATGTCATGTGCATAGCAGAACATAAGAGAGGATTCAAAATATATAACAATAAATTTTCATTTCAAGAAAGTCTTTATGATAGATAATACACCTTGTGTTGAGAATTGTCCATCTTTTCTTTGCTTCTGTGTTTTCTTTTGTTCTTTGCTATGCACTTTTTAACTTTGTTCTTTATTTCCCTCCCCCCACCCCAGAAGGTTACAATATAGTTTAGATATGTTTCTCAATATATAAAATGTACATACACATACAGATATATACATACACTTATACATACATATGCATATATAGATATATTTTCCCAAACATACTGTACTCCTGATCTTTGTTTTTATGTTTGTACATATCTCTTGTTTCCTATCCCTCCTGCCTCCTCTACTTCTACCTACTACATGGCCCTCCCATTACTTGCCTACCCACCCCCTCCACCAACCACCCTGCCCTCCTGTTACTTGCCTTCCCCCCTCGAAGGATCCCTCCTCTATCCTCCCATTCCCATTAATCTAAACACCCTTAACTATTCCCTCATTCTCTCCTCTAAAAATCCCTCCCTTGTCCTCTCTCCTCTTACTATACTCCTACCATTTTATTTCTTCTAAATTTAGAAGACTTTTATATTCTTCTAAATGTATATGCATTGTTCCCTCTTAAACCCATTCCTAATGAAAGTAGAGTACCAGAACTACCAGCTCTCTTCCTCCATCTGAATCCTCTGTATCCTTTCTTCCTCTTGCACCTCTTTTGTATAAAATAGTTACTCTTTTTAGCTGTTTCTAAATGGTTTTACTTTTTAAATTCATGTCAGGTTTGTCCCTCTCTTTCTTACGAGCTCAACAATTATTAATAAGAATATTAGACACATATTTTACATATTATGTTATATAAAAGGTAAACAGTCTGTTCTTATGAATCCCTTATAGTCAGTCTTTGGTATGTACCTTATGTTTCTCTTGGTTCTTGTATGTTGAATTGTCTGTTAAGTTGAAGATTTTTTTTTAAACAAAGTCTTGAAAGTCTGTCAAATGTCCATTTTTTTTAATTCAATAGTTAAATTTGAAGGGTATGATATTTTTGGCCAGAGCTCCAGGTCTTTTGCTCTTTGATATATTGTGTTCCAAGATCTGTGGTCCTTTAATGTCTCTGCTGCTAGGTCTTGTGTAATTCTAATTGTGGCACCATCGTATTTAAATTGTTTTAATCTTGATGCTTTTAATATGTTATCTTTGAGCTGGGGGTTTCAGAACTTGACTGATATTTCTATGAGTCTTCCTTACAGGATCTCTTCTAAGTGGTGTTCAATGGATTTTTTTCTATTTCTACTGCTCTGCCTTGTTCTAATGCTTCAGGACAATTTTCTTTAATTATTTCTTGTATTATTGTATCAAGATTCTTTTTTTGATCATAACTTTCAGTTACTCTGATTATTTTTATGTTTTCTTTTCTTGATCTATTCTCCAAATCTTTTGTTTTTCTTATGTTTCACTTTCTCTTCTATTTTTTCATTATTCATGTTTTGTTTAATTATTTCTTGATCTCTTATAATTTCACTGGCTTCACTTTGCCCAATTCTAATTTTCAAGGTGTCATTTTCCTCCTTGAGATTCTGGATCTCCTTTTCTAATTAGTTGATTTTCCTTTCATTACCTTCTTGTTTTTCTTGGATTTTTTTTATTTTTTCCTCCATCTCTGTCATTTGATTTTTAAAGTTTTTTTTAAAGATCTTCTATAAATTATTTTGGGCAAGTGACCATTGATGTTGCTCTTTGGGGGTTTCTTTACTTCAATATCTTCCTCTGAAGATGAACCCCAGTCATCTCTATTCCCATAATATCAGATTCTTTCTCCTTTGCCTGTGCATTTTTTGTGGTAATAACTTGATTTTTGTAATCACCTCTAGCCTTGGGGTGTGGGAAATGGTGCCTCTTGCCCCAGATCTTCAGTTTTCCCCTCTAGCCCAGAACCAAAGCCAAACCTCCAACCTCCTGTAAGTGCCCACAGCCGGAGACTTTCTGCCCCACTGCTTCTGCATTCACCAGGCGTGTGCTGGTTCATTCCTTGTCAGCAGAGGTTCCCACAATCATTCCTAGGCTCAAACGCAGGCCTTCCTTTGCTCTCCTGGGGTACAAAGTTCCAGTGGCAGGGGCCAAGGCAGCCTCTCTAACCAACTAACCCCAGGGCTTGCTGCTGGTTGTGTAAGTGGCTTGTGGCTTACTGTTAAAAGGGAACCCAGCCTGGAGGTGTTTACTCCTGGCAGGGACCAAACCTGGTACTTGGATTTTTCTTCAGATCTTCTCAAACTGTCCCAGGAAGATTTCTGGTTGCGCCCCTATTCTTCCTTGTCTCCACCCACACTTTGTTTGCCCTAACGTGCTATTTTAACTCTTTTGTGGGGGAAAATCTTGAGAGCTTGGAATTTTCTGACCTACTCTACCATTTTCCCAGAATCCTCTCCTCCAAATGTCTGTTCTTGATTCTCTTTTCCCTCGGCCATTTCAGTCTCTCCTACAGATTCCACTGTCACCTCTATGCAGAGGACCACAAAATCTACCCTTGCTGTCCTGACCGATCTTCTGAGCACCAGATCCCCATCTTCAGCAGAAACAAGTCATTTCAGACTAATTTCATTTCTTTTTTTAGTAGGGTTATAAGATCAGGAGATGGATATAGATATAGTTTAACTAGCAAAACATTTGACAAATTCTCTTGTGCCTTCTGAACAAGACTGAAGTGGTCTAAACAACAGTACAGTTAGGAAGATTCAGAATTAGTTGAATGATCAGATCCAAAGAACAGTCATTGATAGTTCAATATCAACACAGATAAGTATCACCTAGACAGCACTGGGGAAGTACATGGTGTGTGTGAGTAGGCTGCAACAAATGTTTAAAAAAGCAAGTATGAAAGAGAAGCACAGTAAAATATGTAATCAAAGAAGTATATGAGCAAAAAGAAGGATGGGTTAGTCAGGTGGCAAGGAATAAACAAAGACAGCCTATGTTTCAATGGTATCCTCGCAATGTCAAAAGAAGGCAAGGAAGGCCTCTAGCATGTTGGATGAACACCCTGGGGTGAACTTATGGGAAGATATGGTAATAGTCACATAGGATAAGCAGGCAGAGATGGGCTACAATTCTCTTCATTGGAGGGAATACTCACATTGATGAAATCACAGAACCATTTGTGAATCTGAGTTGATTATATAGGTATAAAGTCTTACATGGTTTCAAAAAAATTAATTTTATAATCACAGGATGGAGGACTCATGGCTAGATATCAGTTCGCCTGAAAAAGATCTGGGAACTTTAATGGAGTGTAGGCTTAATATGCATCAATACTGATATAGCAGCAAAAACAAAAACAATGCCCCCCCCATCCTAGGCTGAATTTAGAGAGGCATTGTGTCTAGGACTGGTGAGGTGACATCATCTGCTATACTTTGCCCTGACCAGACCAAATCTAGAGTGTTATATTCAGTTCTGAATGCCCATTTTAAGGACACTGATAAACTGGAGAATAACTAGAGGCTTACCAGAATGGTGAAGAGTCTTCAAATCATGCCATATGAGGAACGAAGGAAATGAGGATGAGAAGAAAAGACTTCAGGGAGACATGATACCTGTGCAAGATACTTAAACGATCCATGCCTCAGTCTCCTCACCTGTAAAATAAGAGGGTTGGATTTGATGGTCTTAAAGATCCCTCCTAGCTACAAATCTATAACCCTATGACATACACAATCACTCGAAAGATCACCCTAGCCATCCATATAGGAAAAACCAAGTAGATAAAGAATACATATTACCCAGATTATGACAAATACTTGGATGGGTGGCCCATTGCATAAGTTTATTGGTACATAGGGGTTCAAAAAGTCTTGTAGTTTTAAGCTTAATAGCTGAATAGTTTAGTAGCTTTAATAGTTCCAAAAGTCTTACAGTTTTAAGTTTAATAGCTGAATAGTTTAGTAGCTTTAATAGTTTAAAACTATACTGAGATTTTTGGGACACCTATTTTGGATAAGTGTTGCAGGTGGACAGTAAACTGGACTCATAACTGAATAGGAAGAGAAGAAACTGCATAACACTTAGGAAACTGTGCACTGCTTTCAGAGATCCCAAGTTGCTTCCAGCTCAAGTCCCTATTCTATAAATCCTTTTTCAACTGTTTTAGCCTGAATCAATCTCTAAGGTTCCCTTCCAACTGTACAATACTACGATTCTATGACAATGCATCCCTTTCATTTCAATTCCAAATTAAACCATAATTTTTTGAAACATATAAATGGAACAATTTTTTTTTAGAGATAATATTAAGTAGTTGGACCACATCCCCACTGGTGGATATTTTTTCCCTCGATTTACTTAATTATTAATAACTGTAGATTGTTTATGTTCAGTCTTTTGGTTCTGGGATGAGTAAGGCTTTGATGCAGGTGTCTGTTAATTCTTTTTTTTTTTTTTGGAGGGTGAAGGCAGGGCAATTGGGCTTAAGTGACTTGCCCAAGGTCACACAGCTAGTGTGTCAAGTGTCTGAGGCTGGATTTGAACTCAGGTCCTCCTGACTCCAGGGCTGGTATTTTACTCACTGTGCCACCTAGCTGCCCCTAGGTGTCTGTTTATTCTGCCCATTCCTAGGTGAAATGTCTTCACTTTATAGAGCTGAAAATCGGCAGCTTCATTGCTCTTTTCCTGAAACTGTACATCCATCATTCTCTGCTTTTTGAGGACAGGGCTTCTCACCAAAAGTCCAAGTTCAGATAGTTTTATACATCTGAGATACCCAGTTGTCTGTCAGTGAAACCATAAATGAACTCCAATGAACCTGCTACTTACTGGCAACGTAACCCTAATTCTCCTTCAGAGACTTCTGTGCTTCCTTCTGGGCTTTATGATATCCTTTCACTTTTCTATAGACTAAGGAAGGGAAGAAGCATTTATTAAGTTACTACTTTGTGTCAGGCACCATGCTAAGCACTTTCCAAATATTTTATTTCATCCTCACAACAACCCTGGGAAGGTAGGTGCTATTATTATCCTCCTTGTATAGATGAAGAAACTTGAGGCAGACAGAGGTTAAATCACTTGCCCAGGATCAAACAACTAGTAAGTGTATGAAATTGGATTTGAACTCAGGTCTTCCTGACTCTAGGCCTAGTGCTTTATCTACTGTTCTACCCAGCTGCCTGAGAGGTTGGGACTGAGCCCTGAAACAGCTGTTTGTCCCCAGCAAAAACAGCTGTATTTTCTTTGTTTGTTGATTAGGGCTTTCCATTTCTAAACCTGATGTGCTTCTCCAGTTGGAGCAAGGGGAAGAACCATGGATACGCAATCTAAAGAGAACTGCAGAGAGAGAGTCCCACAACATACCTCTCCTGGTAAGTGAAACAAAACAAAACAAAACAAAACAAAAAAACCAAAACCAAACAGGCAGATGAGATTTACTAGAAGTAATAGCTCAGCAATTCATTTGAGAAACTCTCAGGGGCTCCAAGGCCTGCGGAAATTGTATTGCTATGGACCCACTGGAAGAGTCTCTTTTCCCTTTTTGGGGAGGAGGGGGTGCCATTTTCTCCTCACATTTGATTCTTTTGCTTCCATCTTTATCAATTCCTTTCCTAGCTAGGAATTCTTGCCCTGTTCTTGTTCTTTGAAGGGGATACTTTTCTTTAATCACTAGAAGTTCTTTTCCCAAGCTATACCCCATTCTCTGTTTTTAAAACCCCATCTGGACATTGTTCCTTTCTTTTACCCTTACGCTGCTGGATAAGCTCTTTATGTATGCACCTTACTTACTTAATGGACTATGTACTCCAACCTACCCTGCACCCTACTTTCTTTCCTCTCCCAAGATGACAGGGTAGTTTGAGAGCCTGCCAATGCTGAAGCTGCATAATTAGCATTACTTTCAGTTTTATCATTATTCCTCTAATACTAATCTAGTAAGCATGTATTAACAGGGAACACCTGACATTTGTGTTTTCCTTTTTTTTTCAATTGGGAAAAAAGGCCTGAGACTCAGGAGTCAACTGGAAAACAAAATAGGTCTGAGGAAGCAGAATCACCAGGCACATCAGTGGGAAAACTCAGAGGGGACATCCCTGTGGAACTTGTATTTGGAAGAATTCATGTGCCTGAGAGCAGATTGGAGAGGCAAATGGGAGATACTTCAGGGGAAATTTGGAAGAAAGCTTTCTCCCGAGAGAAAGGTTTCAAGCAAGTAACCATGACTCACAAGAAAACTTCCAGTAGAGAGAGAGTCCATGTGTGCAATGAATGCGAAAAAACTTTCAGTCACCACTCGGCCCTCATTTGACATCATGTAATTCATACAGGAGAGAAGCCCTATGTATGTACTGAATGTGGAAAAGCCTTCAGTCAGTACTCAGCTCTTATTAGACATCATATAATTCATACTGGAGAGAAGCCCCATAAATGACATGAACGTGGGAAAGTCTTCTTTGGTCTCTCAACCCTTACTTGACATCAGAGGACTCATACTGGAGAAAAGCCCTATGAACGTAGTGAATGTGGAAAATGCTTCTTTGATGGCTCATCCCTTACACGACATCAGAGAATCCATGCTGGAGAGAAACCCTATGAATGCAGCACGTGTGGGAAAGTTTTCAGTAGCAAGTCATCTGTCATCCAACATCAGCGACGTCACGCTGGTGAATAAATGAGGGCACATAATGAGTTTGGAGAACTCTTTTGTCAAAACCTGCCACTTTGTTAAATTTCTAACAATCAAGATGTAACCAGACATTTCAAAAAACTTTTTATAAGATTTCCTATATTAAATCTGTTTGAACCTGCTGCCCTCTGTTTATTTATTCGATTTCTCTTTTGCTACCAAACTACTTCTTTTTTTAACATTTAAAATTTTATTAACATATTTTGTTTTTACATAATCTTCATTTCTGAATATATACTTCCCTCCTTCCCTATGCAGAAAGCTATCCTTTGTAACAAAGAAGAAAGAGGAAAAGTGGTTCAGCAAAACTAACCAACTAAGTCTGATGGTATAGGCAGGTAAGTTACAGCCATCATTCCCAACCTCTGCAAAGATGGTAAGTAGGTGGGGGTTGAGGGAAGATTTTCTTAGCTCCTTTTCAGGGACATGTTTGGTCATTATAATTAATATAGCATTCAGCTTTGTGAGTTTTTAAAATTTTGTTGTCATTGTATGTATCTGTGTATATATACAGACATATATTATGTATGCTTATATATACATGTGTGTGTGTATATATATATATATGCATATATATATATAGGTTCTGCTTACTTTGCTTTCTGTTCTTTCATATAAATCTTCCCATTGCCTCTCTGAATTCTTCATAGTCATCATTTCTTATGGCTGACAGTTTTTTTTTTAAGATCTTAGAAAAGTCATTTACTCAAATAGCACGGCAAGAACAATGATTACAAAACATTTGCCTAAGAAACCTGGGGCATCCTCTCCCACAAAGATAAATACAGCCTAGGGATAGAGAGAGTGGGACTATAAAGACCTTAGGTTTATTGTAAGATATTGCTTTGGCAATACCCAACCTTTTAGTTCTGTTTTGGCCTGGTATTACATTGTGTCTCTCTGATAGAATGTGAACTCCCTGAGGGCAGGCACTGTTTCATGTTTGTCTCTGTATCCCAGTGCCTAGTACAGAATGGGTGTTTGCTAATAGGTGATTGCTTTTATGGTTGCTTATACCTAGGTTAATTGATTTGCTCATTCAACAACCATTTATTAAACTCCTATCATATGCAAAGCATTATGTTAGTTTCCAAAAAGATTACAAATGAAATTAAGACATGGCTCCTATTGTCACTGAGCTTACAATACAGCAGGCGGAGGTAAATTAGAACACACGAATCTACCATACAGTAAGTGTAGTACAGAAAAAAAGAGTGTGATAGGTATAAAACTCTCTGAATGTTGTTTGCTGTTCCTCTCCCTTCCAGCCTTCTTCCTTTCCTTCTATTAGGTCACCTAACATAGAGCCTGCTATGCCGGGTACCATGTGGGTGGGGGTGGCCTCCTTTGATTGACTAGCTAGCTGCTTGAGTCTTTAAAACTGGTGAGACTGAGTCATTCACTCTCTTTCCTGCCATCTTTTTGGCTGAGCTCCTCTCTGCTGTGCCCAATGTAGAAGCCATGAACTGAACTAGTGAGAGGGAAGGGACTTCCTTCTCTTACTACCTTTCTCTTATCCTAGCTCTGAAAAATGGGTCTAGTGTTTGTTTTTGGTATGTATTGTTTGTTCCCAGTTTCTGTGCTGGAGGTGATCACCACAGAATTAGGAGTTTGAGCCATGGTAATCTTGGAGCCAAGGTTCCATGCCAGCTTGCTGATGCCCGGATTACAGAAGGTTATGACACTGGGAGGTTTGAAAAGCCAGAAAAACCACCAGAAGTCCAGAAACTAAAGTCTATAGAGTCTGCTGATAGCTACAGTAGTACAGTGAGAAGCCAGCCCTGAGGATAGACCTATTTGGTGCAGCCCAGTAGTAAATCAACCTTGTAGCTGAGACAGCAAGGGAACAACTGGCTATTCCACACTCTGAAGTGAATTCGGTAGAGGCTCTGCAAAGGGAGAAAGGGATTTTCAGAGCCAGGAGGTAAGGCTACCCTCTCACCCCTTTAGGGGAGATATTTTGTAGGAATCACTTTGAGTCTACCCTCCCCAGGGACAGAGTGTGAAGAAGGGAGTTTGTTGTAGTTTGATCCTTGCTATATACTTTCTCAGTAAATATCCCTTTATAAAAGCTAAATGATGTTGATTGATACTCGGAAGTTGTTTGTGGGTCATTTGGTATTAGGTTGCACACAGATGGGGGCTCGTGACAAACAGTATCAGAATCTACTGCCTGCCTCCTCAGGTTTATGCTCTAGACCCCTGAGGTAGAGAAGGAGTAGCCATGCTCCAAGGAACCAAACTAATATGATCACGAGTTGTAATCTAAGTGCAGTCTGCACTATACCTGATTATGCTTAGTGAAAGATGAAAATTTGGTTACTAAAAGCACAACATAAGAAGAGGCCTCTCACAGTGATGAACCAAGGAAATGGAGAAGTCAAAGAACAGACTTCAGGGCTGTGTTAAAAGAGAGCTTGCAGGGGCAGCTAGGTGGCGTAGTGAGTAGGGCACTGGTGCTGGAGCTGGGAGGACCTGAGTTCAAATTCGACCTCAGACACTTGACACACTTACTAGCTGTGTGACTTTGGGCAAGTCACACTTAACCCCAATTGCCTTGCCTTCCCCCCTCAAAAAAAAAATACCTCACAAGAGAGCTTGTAACACATCCTCTCAGCCCTGTCCCTAGTTGCCAAACACATTTGGTTGGCCAGAGAGGCTTAAGTTCTCTCTGCACTGCCTCCTCTTGCTGAGAATAAGAGAAGAGAACAAATGAAGAGTCTGAGTCCAGCTCCCGGGCTTTGCTTTGCTGACACTGCCTTGCTAAAGGCCCAGTGGGTCAAAGAGTATGCGCATTTTTTCACGTCCAGTTACCTTCTCTTCCTCAAGCTTCTTGAAACCAAGGGCGGCTTCATTTTTTGCCTTTGTATCCCTAGTGTCTTGGACTTGGTAGGCGATTCACAAATGTTGAATTGTAGGACTGCTGTCTCCTCTTTTCATATGAGGTAATGAGAAGTTAAGGGGCCCGCTCCAGATTGATTAGTTGCTAAGTGGAACTTGGTGGAACTCCAGTCTCTAAGCCGCCAGGTACAAACATCTAACACATCCGGGCCACCCTTCCCTAGGAGCCGGAACCAAGTCACACGGCTGCAGAGTGCTAGGTTGGTTTCCATGGTAACCGTGACCCAGCTCCCGCCCCCACCTCCCACTGCCAGGCTTTGTTTGCCGAGGCGAAGCTGAGCAGGGGCAGATCCTCTGATCCGAGCAAAGCCCTAGGTTTCGAATGGGCCCAGGGGCCGAGCGCAGCCGGAGATACAAGTGCGTGCAGGCCAGAGAAGGCGGAAGCACGAGACCTCCCGTGAAGGCAACAGGGCGCTGACAGAGTCTTTCCGACTCAGCATCGTTGGGGCTTTGTGGGAAATGAGAAAGTGGAAGCCGGAAGTAACCGAGTCCGAAGGATTCTGGGAATTGTAGTTTGATTAGTAAGGGGGGGGTTGGGTCCTTAGGGCCAAGGGCAATTCCGTTTCCGGTCTCACGTAGGTCCTTTTGTTAGTCTGGTCCGGCTCCCGCGTGGGAGGTGAGTTAAGCCTGGAGAGTGTGTATGTGGGTATGTGCCCTCGAGGTGGGGGAGGGGGAGAAGGAGTCAGAGACTGGAGGTAGAAGCTCCCGGTTCCCCCTCGTGCCGGCGAACCTGACCTTAATCCCTTGGCTGGAGCCTTTAGCCCCTGCTTCAGCGCTTGGGGGAGGGGCTGCGCGGGAGGATATGCGCATGCACCATACGCCCCTCTCGTTCCCAGCGTGTACTTGCGCATGTGTTGTGTGATCGTACGATGTGGGGCGTAACTGTTTTGTGTGTCTTGTACGTTGGTGTGTGGCTGTGTTATATCTACTGCGAGCCCCCCAGCCGCTCCTGAGGCCGGGACTGGGAATTTAATGACCCAGGGGGAAAGAGAAAGAGTAATCAATCTGGAATCAACTAGATTGGGGCAGCTAGGTGGTACAATGGGTAGAGCTAAGGGTCCGGAGTTTGGAAGAGACCTGAGTTCAGATTCAGCCTCACGTGGTTACTAGCTGTATGACCCTGGGCAAGTCACTTATCCCAGTTTGCCTCAGTTTCCTCATCTATAAAATGGGGATTATAGTAGCACCTGCCTGCCAAAGTGGTGGTGACGATCAAATGAAATAATCTTAAACCGCTTGGTACATACTAAGCTTTATGGAAATGTTAGCAGTTATTATTAGTGTTCAAATCCAACCTCTGTGTGACCTTGGGTAAGTCACTAAACCTCCTTGGCCCCCACTTTCCTTATTTGTAAAACATGGGATTTGGCCTGGACTGCTTCTGAGGTCCCCTCCAGCCCCAGAACGGGGATGCTGTGATGGCTTGCCAAAAGAAGAGCGGCTGGTAATATTATCTACCATTTAATAGGGACTTAAGGCTTGCAAGGTACTTGGCCTATATTATCTCCTTTGAACCTTTCCCAGCAGCCATGTGACGTAGATGCTTTTATTGTCCGCATTTTACAGATGAGGGTCTAGCCAAGTGACTTGCCTAGGCTAGGGCCACACAGGTGGTATTGCAAAAATTTTCAGGGTTGTTGCTAGCCATAGCATGGTTACTGACAGACAGGTACTCTGGAGTTTATTTATCCACTCAAGGATATGGCACACAGTATCAGGTGACAGACATGTGTGTCTCTCAGTTCCATATATATGTACACATGTGTATACATGTGTGTGTCTATATCTATATGTCATCTGTGGAACATATACTTCTCTTTCTCCTTCTCCCTCCCCTTTTTTCTTTTGAGCTTCTTGATGCAGAATTTTGGGCAAGATCGTGTAGGACATGTTGAAGTGAAAAGATACATTTTTAGTAAAAGGAAAAAAATGCCCTGTTACAAAGGCCTTTAGCATAGCCATATACACCACACCTGAGGAGTCAGTTTTTTCTTTATCTTTGATCGTTCATTAGTGTTTGTTGAGCTCCTACTATATACACCTTATTAGATGAATAGAGAAATGGGTGAGTTCCTGGAATTATTCTAAATTGTAAAGAGATTGTGGGAAGGGAGATAGTGAAGGAGACAATGTCACAAAATGGAGTCAGTTATATCCTCCCCAAAATTCACTTTTGACAATAGTAAATGCCTGAGGTGGCATTCAAACTCATGTTTTCCTAACTCCATGTCCAGAGCATGAGTTAATATTATTAAATCTTAAGTGTGTTTTTGGATCAACTCTTTGTGTCTATTTGAAGACAGTTCCCAGCTGCTTGATGCCCACTTTGTCATTTGTGTATTCCAGGGTCTCTGGGTTACCTCTGCAAGGGCCCTGGATAAAGCTGATGGATCTCTTTGGTTGACAACATCTTGTCATGGGCTGCTCTCTTAATCCTCCTGGTAGCTCTTGGTAGAGGCCAAGGGGACCAGCCTGGGTATTCCACAAGGTTGATTAACTGCAGGAAATAAATGTGAACTTCAGAAAAACAAAACAAAACCCTAACTGAAGAAAGTTTCTCCTAAAACTATGAAATCCCCATTCCACATGGATGAATTGGTAACTTGAGAGTGAAAGTAGATGATACCTTCACAGTCATCCTTCATCCTAGGAAGGAGACAAATCTGACTCGGAGAGAAGTTCAGGGAAGAGGCTGGAAACATAGCAAGTTGGAGTTTTTGGCTCTAGAGAAATTTTCCTTTATTACACCTGGGAGATCAGGACTTGAGAGAAGTTAAACATACCAAGACAGCAAGGAAGGGGTGACCATGGAAACTCTTGGAGAGAGAGGTAAGGATTAAAAGAAGGATGGGGCCCATTAGAGCAGGGGTTAGTCTCCCAAGAGTGGGGAAAATAGAAAACACATCAGAGAGGCTACTAGGTATGGTAAATAAATGGCTAGGAAACTTGGTAAATAAGATGTTAGGGATTTCAAGTGAGTTTCGCTTTTCCAGCTTAGTTTTCACCTTCCTTTATTTACATATCCTGTTGTACACTCGTAAGTGCCAGGGTGAAGACTATACTCCATTATTTGCCCCTATAGTACCATTTGGAAGTCAAAGATAGTTCAGACATTTTACTCCTTTCCAAGCTTTTTATCTTAAGAATTGGGGAGTTAGTGGCTCTCTTTTTCTTATAGGATAAAATACAAACCCCGCAGTGTGGTTAGTATACCTCTGGCCTCTTACTTTCCAAACTTATTTCGCATTACTTCCCTTTATGCATTCCATATAAAGGCCAAGCTGGCATATTTGGTGTCTCCAGAATTTGGCATTCTATGTCCAGGTTGTGCCATTCCACGTGCTGCTTCCTTTGCCTAGACTGCCTGTTCTCCCCAGAGCTAAGGCCATACCTCCTCCTTATGGCTATTGTGAAGAGGCTTAACTGGAGCCACACAGGCCCCATGCTAGGCCATACCTACCATGAAGATGGTCCTTGAGAAATGATCTAGAACAGCCGCACCTTCTCTCCATCAACAGTTCTCTCCCCATTCGCTGATACTCCACTTGAACTCATCCCTCAATAGCTAACATTCTCCTATGCCTTTTATTACTCTCCCTCTTACAGTGATACAGAACCCCTTACTACTAACCCCTCACCCCCCGTTGCCCTTGCCCCAACCTTGGCTGTCCACTTTTTTAGTCCCACCTACTTCAGCCCTCTTCTTTTCCCCTGCTTGTCCTGAACAGCCAGTGCCTTTCTTTGTGTTCTCTTGAAAGTCTGCTTCATAGTTAACAAACTTTAGTTTCAAATTAAATCTCCTTTTCTCACTCCCTCTTTTGTAAGTCACTCATATCAGGCTTCTTTCTGATGACTGTGCTTTCTCTTGTCACCCTTTCTAATACTGGCCATTCTTTGAGCTCTCCAATTTACTGGTCATGGCAGGGAAGTCGGAATGCTCATTCCTTCTGAATACTGAATTTCTAGGCTCTTCAGCTCACCCTCTTTTCTCTGAGTCCACATCATCCAAATTTGGCACTGGATCCAACTTCTGGAGGTGGTTGTCTAGTGACGCCTCAGCACATTCTACCTCTTAACTCAGTGAGTTCATGCCTGACTCACAGTCTTTTTCTACACTGCAATCAATACCTGTCCTCCTGCTAGGGGACTTCCATTTATATATGACAATTCCCCCAAATAATCTAATTTTCTAGTTCTCAGTCTACTGGGCTATTCAAAATGTGGCCCCTGGGCCACATGCAGCCCGCCTACAAGCATAGAAATTTACATAAATGCTTTAGTAAAGGAAGCCAAGCTACCGCAGAGCTCTCACTAAAATGGCAAATCAAAATATATTGTCTATTGTTTCAATAAAAACCTAAGGTCGGACAGCCCTGATCTACTCTTTCACTTAGCTACACATAGAGATGGTAGTCATACTCATGATCTTGGCACCACCTACAAATGTTCTACTTCCGTGGTCATGAACTCTGAAATTCTTGTGTTGTATTGGATCTTGTATCATCCCATATTTCCCTGTGCCTTACAGCACTCACCCTTGTTTTTTATCCTCCCTGTGACCTCCAGTCCTTCCATCTCTCAGTTCTTTCCCAGGACATTCCCCCTGCCCTGACTACCTTCTGCTTCCTTCCCAATCTTGACACCTTAGTGAATCATTTGAACTCTACAGTATCCTCTGCTCTCAAATCCCTTGCCCTATTTTAAAACGTGTATACAAGGATATTTTATTGTATGTGGAGCTAACTGATTGTAGTTTAGATGATTTTAATTTTGGTGGCAAGATCAAAATTTCATAATCTGGGGCAAATTGGATGTCAGCCTCTTTCCATTAGGCCAGATCAGTGTGTTGATCTTGGCTGCATCAGTGTTATATAGCTTCTTTATTTATAATCTCCTTTTATCTGATATTTGCTGGCCACAGTGAACAATACCAGGGTTGTGTTGTCTTCAGTCTTCTTCATAGCAGATTCAGTGGTCAAGAGAAACTTGATGATAGCATAGTGATCATGCTTGTTCCTCCTCTGGGCACTTTTCTGAGGGTATTTGGACTATCGCCAATGTTGAAGTGACACGAGTCTCCAGAAGGTAGGGGATGTTCAGATTTTTTTTTCTTTCTGTGGCTAAGTATTCCTTCTAAAACTGCCTTCTTGGTTTTCAGGGTCTTTAACTTGGCTTCTGTCTTGGGGGCAGTCACTTCCTTCTTCACTTTCAGTGATCACACCTTGCCAAACCCTAATCATTGGATTACTCTTACTCTCTGCCCCCTTTCCTATTCACCCACTGCTGAGTGAACTGGAGGAAGTCAGAAACACTAATTGGAACTACTACAGATTATGTTACTGACCCACAGCTGGGCTCTCATTGTAGCAATGCAGTCCTTCTGCTCTGTAGTTGATTCTGTATCCTATCCTACACAGTATCTATTCCAAACCTTTTAAGCTGCCCAGGGTATCACCTCCCTCTATCTTCTCAGCTGAGGACCTTGCTTCATACTTCACTGAAAAAATAGAGTCCATTTGACATTTGATATTTTGTCTCTTTGTCATCTCATATCCTTCATACATCTTCTCCCACTGTCTTTTCCACTGCAATTTCTAGTGAAGAGGTGGCCCTTGTTGTTATCAAGGCCAGCTCCTTTACGTGTACCCTTGATTCTTTCCTCTTTCACTTTCTCTAGCAGTTTGCCTGCCCCCATTATCATACAGAATTTGAGAATTACAGAATTTAAGTACTGGAAAGTAGTTTAGTGGCCATTTATTCTAACTTATGCACAAAAGGAATCCTCACTATAACATATCTTGGAAAAGATTCTAATCTTCAGTCTAATCCTTAGTTTCTTTCTAATCTTCATTCTTTTCCCATATCTACACTAGCTCTTTTGTTGTTGTCTACAAATATGTCTATGTCTCCTCCATTCTTAAAAGACACTTGATCCTACCAACCCTGCTAATTATCCTGTATCTCTCCTCCCTTTCTCAGTTAAACTCTGAAAAAGATAGCTATATGTGGTGCCTCCACTTCCTCTGATCGCTCTTATAAACCCTCTGCAATATAACTTCTAACCTAGTCATTCAACTAAAATTACTTTCTCCAAAGTTACCAATGATCTTTTAGTTGCTGAATCTAATGGTTTTTCCCTAATCCTCATCTTTGAATTTTTTGCACAATTTGATGCAGTTCACTTTCTCCTGGATAGTCTTTCTTCTCTAGGTTTTTGTAGTGCTGCACTCTTGGTGGTTCTCCTACCTGTCTGATTGCTTCTTCTTAGTCTCCTTTACTGATTTTCCATCCATGGCACACCCATTAGTCGTGGGTCTTCCCCTAGTCTTTACCCTTGGCCTTCTTATCTCTTTTCCCTCTATGCTATTTCACTTGGTGATCTCATCAGGTTCCATGGGCTTAATGCTCATCTTTATGTACATGACTGCCAGATCTGTGTATCTAGACCTAGCCTTGGGAGAGCCAGCCCCATATCACCAACTGCTTTTTAGATATCTCAAACTGGATATCTCATAGGCATCTCAAACTCCACATTCACATTAAACCTTCCCCTCTTGAACTTCCCTGTTACTGTCAGGATGCCATTATCCTTCCAGTCACCCAGATTTGCAACCTTATGGCATCCTCAATGTCATCCTATGTCATCTCACCCCACATATAAAATCCATTGCCAAATCTTTTTATTAATACCTTCATGACGTCTTTGGAAAGTTTCCTTTTTGCCACTTATATAGCTACCACTCTAGTTCTTAAAACGTAAGTCTGACCATGTTCCACATGCCGCCTTCCTCCCCTCAATAAACTCCAGTGGTTTCCTATTGCCTGTAGACTCAAATAGGAAGTTACCTGGCATTTAAAGTTTTTCACAGTCTGGTCCCTTCCTACTTGCAGTCTTGTTATGTTTGACTCCCCTCTATGTGCTCCACAGTCCAATTGTACTGAAGTACTTGATGGTCTTTGTCTATGACATTCCATCTCCTATCTTTCAGCCTATATACTGGCTATACTGTCTGTACCCCATGCTCGTAATGTTTTTTTCTCCTCTGCTCACTTCTGCCTCTTAGGGTCCCTGGCTTTCTTCAAGACAACTCAAATGCTACCTTCTGCAGTAGGCCTTTCTCAGTCTCCTCAGCTGCCAGAGCCTCTTCTCTGAGATAACCTCCATCTTTTCTGTATGTATCTTTTTGTATGTATTTATTTACATGCTGTGCACCTCTTAGAATGTGAGCCCCTTTCTTTATACCCCCAGCTCTTAGCACAGGGCCTAGCATATAGCAAGTGCTTAATAAATGCTTGTTGACTTACTCTTGTTTCTTAGAGTTCTTTGCTTCCTTTAGAATTCAGTGCATGTACTCCATCCTGTGAGAAGTCTTTAAAAAATTATAGGATTTTATGGTTGGAAGGGAACTCGGCCATCTAGACCAACCCACACCAAAAGGAATCCCTACTGTAATTTATACTTGAAAAGTGGTCATTTAACCTCTGCTTGAAGATCTCCAATGAAGGGGACCCCACTAACTCCTATAGTAGGCCATTCCTGGTTCCCCTAAGATTGTCTTGTATTTACTCATCTCTATACATATTGTATCCTTCAGTAGAATATAATCACCCTGAAGGCAAAGACTGTCATTTTTGTTATGGCATTTTTAGTACACAGCACAATTCCTTGAATATTGCAGGTTTTTTATAAATGTTTGTTGAATTAAATTTTCACTTGTCATTACTTTTATATTTTGTTCTTACGTTGTCCTTATTCACTAAGGAACGTTGGGCATACATCATTTCCATTTTACATGTTAGGAAATAGGTTCGAATAGATGAAAGTCATTGCTTAAGATATTACAGTAAATACCCTTTGAGTGGTAACAATACCATTACTAGGTATATACCCCAAAGAGATCAAAGAAAGAGGAAGAAGAGGACCCATATGCATAAAAATATATATAGCAACTTTTTTTGTTTTAGCTACAAACTGGAAACTAAAGGTGCCCATTATTTGAGAAATGACTAAACAAATTATGGTGTATGAGTGTAATGGAATATTATGTTAAGAAATGATGAAAGAGACTTTCAGAGAAACCTGGGAAGACATTTATGAACTGATACAGTGAAGAGAGCAGGACCAGGAGAAAAATTATGATAATATTATAAATAAAAACAACTTTGAAAAACTTAAGAATTCTGACCAATGCAATGAATAACTATGATTCCAGAGGAGTCATAATGAAGTCTGCTACCTCCCTACTGATTACAAGTGATGAACTCAAGATACAAAATAAGACCTACATTTTCAGACAGCCAACACAACATGGGAATTTGTTTTGCTTGACTTCGTATTTGTTGAAATGGCTCCCCTCCCACCCTTATTTTGGGTATATATGGTGTAGAGGGGGCTAGGGTAATTGAGAAAAAAAGTGAGTCACTGAAACATCTATAACACTGTACAGAAGAAAACAGAAAGAAGGCCAGAAAGAATTACAGATAAATAGAACAGCTTCTAAAGTTACATGTTGACTTTATCTTATATTTGAAAAGAAAAGCAAACTATATACAATTGAGACCAGCAGTTTCAGGTGCAGTCTTTTTCTGCTATGCATATGAAGAAATGTTACTTTTATTTTGTGGTTTAAATTCAGAATTAAAAAAGCAACTTTAATAGAAAGATACCATCATTTGGTAATGACAGAGTCTAGACTGGAATTCATGGCTTTTTAAATTTTTATAGAAAGAACATATTTCTATTTCTATAATATGCCCTATCTAGAAAGGTAGTTTCTTGAAGAGTTCCACAGAATAATTCTTTGCATATCCTCTAAGCCCAAGAAAAGCATAAGAATTTTTTCTCTCATAAGTAGCACAGTTGAAGGACAGAATTGAATGCTGTATTACTGTATATCACAGAGCAGATGGGAGATAGAAGTGCGACTTTACAACATAGGTCCTGATTCCCAGACCAGGACTGTTGTCTTAAAGAAAAAAAGTTTGGTTGATGGTTTTTATTTTTACCTCCCAATTGTTTTTGGATAGAGCTTCTCTACTACCACCTCGAAAGCTTTGGAATCAAACCCTCTCTTGTAACAAAGAAAAACAGTTAAGACAAAGCAACAGATACTGGACCATGTCTAAGAATGTATGGTATGGAAGAAAAGGAATTGCCTCAAGTCAGAGGACCAAATTCACAGGGCCAAGCCATGACCTCTTTGGGTGTTAGTTTCCTGTAAGGGGATTGAATTAAGATGACGTTTGAGGTCCCTTCCAGGAATGAACATTCTGCCTCTAGTGTCCTGCCTCTCAGCTTCGGAGGAAAAATATGTTTTTATCATCTGTTTTTTTTGGATCAAGATTGATTATGAAAATCACTGAGAGTTTGTGTTCTTTTTATTTACATTATTATAGTTGTAATCTGTCTTGTTTTCCTTATTTCACTCTGCTCTAACTTCAACTTACCATGAGGATAAGGAAAGTGTCAGAGTTAAGTTACCTTAAGTCAATGTTCATGGCCGTTCTCTGATCCTAGGAAATGGTGGGATTGGTTCCCTGGCTCCTATTTGACTTCCCTCTTTGAGGGTATGGTAGTATATGATTTAACATTTTTTAGATGACTCCTATGTGCAAGGTGTGCTGGGGATATAAAGACAAAAAAAATGATAAAACAGCCTGCCTACCAGAAACTTAGATTTTGCTGGGAGATAGTGTGTGTGTATGTGTGTGGCGTGTGTGTGGTGTGTGTGTGTGTATGATACAAATTTGAGGAGGGAAGGAGAGAGAGAGCACTAACTCCTAAGGTGATCAAGAGACTTCCTCAATGAGGACGCTTATGAAGTGAGGTTTAAAAGAACCTAATCCCTGAGGAGGAAAATCCTGTGCATGGGCACAAAAGGGGTGTATAGAATGCTGAATTCTGAAAACAGCAAACAGGCTGGTTTGGCTGGAAAATAGCCTTTAAGAGGGAGAATAGTGCTGTGTGAAAAATCTGGAAGAGGATACTAGAGCCATGTGATGAAAGGCTTTAAATACCAAGCTAAAGAATTGGTATTCCAATCTAGAGGCAACAGGAAACCGTTGGTTTTTCTTGAGCAGGGTAATGATGTGGTCAGACCTGTGCTTAAGGACTATTTTTTTCTTTTTTGGTACCTGTGTAGAAGTTGGAAACACCTGTGGGTGAGGAGGCTAGAAGCAGGGAGAATATTTAGAAGGCTATTGCAGTACATCAGAGGTGACTCCTGTTAGATATGAGGATTTCCAACTTAGCCTTGGGGCTGCTCTCTTAAAACTTTCTTTTTTTCCTTAGCTTTGCCTTCTAAAGGTTCTGCCCTTTCCCAAAAGAAGATCTCAGGGGAGGACACAATGACTGCTGTGGTCCTGACAACCAAGTCCCAGGTGATTTATGGTTTCTTTTCTTTCCTAAGATGCTGTATCTGTTCCAAGAACGGCTACATTTTGTTCCCTTGCCTGGCACATCCCAAAGAGCCTATTCAGAGAGCCTAGTGGTAGAAAA
Source organism: Phalanger gymnotis (assembly GCA_028646595.1). Lineage (NCBI taxonomy): Eukaryota > Metazoa > Chordata > Mammalia > Diprotodontia > Phalangeridae > Phalanger > Phalanger gymnotis. Next base: position 232,484,354 of record CM053625.1, read on the forward strand.
TGTGTTCTGTACTTGAATAGTGGTTCTGGCCTCCTTTAGTGTTTCCCTAGCCAGCATTCACTCATTCATCCCTCCATGGAATCTTCTAGAACTCTACGCCCCCTCCCTTTTCAAGTTATACTTCTGTGTGCGTCTTGCATCTCAGCCTGTCTCTCTACCTCCCATCCCAACCCCCCAGTAGAACGCTACCTCCTTGAAGGCATGAGTGGTTTCGTTTTTTTCTTTGTATCCCCCAGACACCTCAAATTCTCCCCAGGTCAAGCTTATTGCCTTAGTGTAGTAGACGTTCATTAGCTATTGAGTTGACTTGGACAGATAGCTCAGTATTATTCCCACGTGTTTTACAGGTCTGTATGAGTTGTGAGAGATAGTACATAAAGGGCTGGTTTTGGAGTTAGGAAGAGCTGGGCTTGAGTTCTGCCTCTGTTAAACAATGGACAAGGCATTCAGTCTTGCAGTCACTCTGGCAATCTTCTTAGAATTTCTGTATTAGTGGAGGGAATTTCTATACTGAGAGTCCTGTATTCCATTCAAATTACAGTTCTGAATCTTCCCTGACCCCCCATGACTTTTATAAAAATTAGAAAATAAAATGAAGGTATTACCCATGATTACACATTCAGGGTATCAACTTCAATAGACATTTACTTGTCCATATGTAGGACAATGCTAGATGTTGAGAATATAAAGTAATATATGACCACTTTTCATGATGAAAGGTTGTTGATTTAATTCCAGTTCTGTAGAAACTTTACCATCTTTTAGAAGCACAAGGAGCAGACAGTTGCCTTATAAATGATAAATTTCCCATATCAAGTAGATTTGAAACCATGTTTTCCTTTTTCTAGCCCCACTCTCCCCAAATATATACAGAACTAAGTTCTAGCGGCATGACCAAACTCCAGAATCATTTGACTTAAACTTAGGTGGGATGTGTGACCTTAGGCAAGTCATTTAACCCCAATTGCCCTGCCTTCTCCCTTCAAAAAAAAAGTAACAGTAAACTTAGGTGGGAGTAAACATCATCCATTTCTACAATAATGCAGATATTTTCTTGTATGGAGAGCCATTTACATATTTGGAGATGGGGTACCCTTTTTATAATTTTCAGATAATATTTCAAATAATTTTCAGCATTTAATAAGGATGTTACAAAATCTCCAGAATTTTCTTAGTTGCTAGTTCCTACTCATATACACAGATTCTGGAATGTGGTCACCTAAGTGTCACCCAAATGTATTAGTACAACTTTCATCTTTTCAAGTACTACTGAAAGAATATTTAAATCTTTTCAGATCCAGATCTTTTGGCTATTTTGAAAATAATCTTTTAATAAATTAGTAACATGATACTTGCTTATTATTGGTGAGAATGGTAAGTCTGTTCTTACCTTCTCTATAAGATAATGTCAATTTCTGAACATTCATTGTCACACGAGCTTTAAGACAAATCTTTTAATTTGTGTTCCCAGAATGTTATCTTTAAAAGTTTCTTAATTAAAAATAACCTCCATAATCATACTTTACATTCTTTTTATTAAGACCTTATCACAAGCCCCAGATGTCAGCTTTCTGAGTACCCTGCTGTGCAGTAGATAATTTTTGCTTGACTTAGAAGTACAAGAGATTGACCTAAAATGTAAACCTAGATCTTTATAAGCTATATTATGCATTCTAAATGCTTTGCTAGAAGGAGTGCCATGTCTGCAGAATAAAAGTTTTATGTCTAGTACAGTATTATTTGCATAGTACATTTTTTGATCCCAGTTTTAACCACATTCAGAATTGATGATGACAAGTTAATAAGCCTTTACTTAAGTACTTTCTGTGTGTGCCAGGCACTATGTACAGTGCTGGATTTACAAAGAAAGGTAAAAACACAGTCCCCATCCTCAAGGACCTCACATTCTAATGGAGGAGACAACATGGAAACAGCTATGTTTACAAAATATACGTAGAGGTATCTCAGAGAGAAGGTACTGGGGTGAGGGGTGAGGGAGGGGATTATGGGGACCAGGGAAGGCCTTTTAATTCCTCATATTCATCTTGTATGTTATTTCTAATGATTACCTTCCCTTGTGTATCTTAAGTATTTTTCATGGGTTAAAATGTGTATGTTTTAAAAAATGGTACAGCTGGTGTACTGGGGCCCATTTTACTAGGACTAGAAAAAACCTTGAGACCTTCTGGTTTCAAGCACTTACTTAGTGACAAATAATTCTTACTTTTTCTAGTAGTAATAGAAGGGACCAACCCTGCACCTTGGCTTTTTAAAGTAGTAATATAAACAACAGATTAACGTTATTTAAGGTATACTTCCTTCTGCTTCCTTGCTTTATATAGTTCTGCCATATGGAATCTGTAAGCAGTAGTCTGCAAATTACAAATTCTTGATAAAGACTTACTCTCTCTTGCAGACTGTTTAAGGAAAAGTCTGAGAATTTTAAAAAGTCAGTCAGTGGATTTCACTAAACAGGGATTTTAAGAGAAAGGTAATGGGAATGTTCTCACTGTAAATATACTCACCTATCTTGGAGTTAAGATCAGCACTTGGGTATAAGATAAGGCCAATGTTTCAAATCTAGGCATCTCAATGACTGACTTAGGTGGAAGGATCAAGCCCCAGGGAAAAATGAGCTCAGGAAACCATTACCTACAAGAGGCCACTTTATATAGGATTGTGAATTTAATAATTTATAGTAAGAATAAAAATGGTCAGCATATAGATTGTAATGATAATGACCCCTCATCTGTGCGTCAGTGAATCTGTGACATTGATGTATGCCCTCCTTCTGCCAGTGTATACCTTAATCCATTCAGGCCTTCTTGTCTTGTGTGATTCTTGTTCATAGCTTTCGTGAAATTCTCCGTGGAGGACTTGGCTAACATGCTTGAGCAGAGATGGGGAACCTGAAGCCTGGAGGCTGCATGTGGCCGTTTAGGCCCTCAAGTGTAGTCCTTTGCCTGAGTCCAAACTTCACAGCACAAATCCCCTTAATAAAAGGATTTGTTTCAATGTATTTACTTTTGCTTTTCCCAAACCATCATGTACCTGGAATGCTTTCTTGATAATACCTTCCAGTCAAATTCTGATCCCACCTCCTTAAAGGCTTCCTTTATTACCATTGATTTAGATCCCTTCAGAACCTCCCTAGCATTTTGGTCTCTCACACAGTTTGGCACTTGATTATATATGTTGTGTTGCTCTGTTTCACATGTATGTGCTTAGCCACAATAGGCTAATGTGCTTAAAGGTTGGGGACCGTGCCTCGTACTATAGTTGTATCTACCAGAGAATCTAGTACAGTGCTAGATAGGTAATAAGTAGGCACTTACACTTGACTGGCATATGTCAAACTCTGCTAAAGAGCAGTTCTTATCTATCCCTTCTGTCCTCTCTGGTGTTACCAACTGCAGGAATGCATTTGATCTTTCAGAAATCATTAACATTGAAGGACATGGCTGTGGAATTTACCCGAGAGGAGTGGGAACGACTGGACCCTGCTCAAAGAAACCTGTATAGGGATGTGATGTTGGAGAGGTATAGAAACCTGGTCTTGTTGGGTAAGGACATTTTCCCCTTGTGAATTTGTTCATCGGGCATTCTCATTTCCGTAATAGCCGGGGGCTTTGGAAGTATTGGATTTAGTTGAATTTGGTTTGCTTTGGGATTCATGCATCATTCTACTTTTTCTAATTAGACATGGGTAATTTATTGTGCTACCCCTTAGGTTATAGCATCTTTGTCCTTACATATTCCTGAAGAGGTAATGAGAGGCTTCCATCCTTATAACTGGGAGGCTAAAAGGAACCAAAGGAACCAATTTCTTGAGTATATTGCAAATCTCCCCACCCTTCCTGTGAATATAATACTGAATACCATTCAGAAATTCTTCACATTTACCCAGACCACTCCATCATGGTGTCTTTTTTTTTTCTGAAAAATTAGTGTTTGCATTATCCTCAGCATAAATATCCATTTCTTTTATCACGAATAGGGCTTCCAATTTCTAAGCCTGATTTGATCTCCCAGTTGGAACGAGGAAGAGAGCCATGGATGCTGGAGAGAAAAGACCCAAAAGGTACCCACTTAGGTGAGTGTAGGAAATAGATGGGGGGGAGTCATTGGAAATAACAGTCCAATTAGTTGGTGGGGCTCATAGCTTTGAAATATTTTGTGAGGAACTCTCATCAGATTCTTCTCTGTCTGTGGAGAAGTAAAAGTCCACATCATATGAGTACCCTTACGTACTTGGCTGAACAAGTTCTTCTTCCTTAAATTTCTCAGTACTTTGCCTGGACTTTTCTTCTGTGCTTATCACATTTGTCTCTTACAGTTATTTATGTACATTTCTTCCCATCCCTTCTCGCATTAAACTCTTTGAGATCAGGGGAGGGGCTGCCTGGAACATGGTAGGTATTGAATTGAATTAAATCACTTCATGGCAACTTCCATCATCCAATTCAGAGCCTTCCTACTTCTGGCATAGTTTGCTGCAGTAGCTTCCTAGCTGATTTCCCTTATTCCCATCCCTCTTGCAGTCCAGCCTACATACTGTATCCACATTAATCTATGTAAATATTATTTTCCTAAAATTTTCTCATTCAGTAACATAGTCCCTGTTGCTTTCTTTACTTTGATGATACTCTGCTTTTTATCATGTAGTTACTTCCGCAAATATTGCAAGGTACAACTCTTCTATGATGCCTTATCCTATGTGATTCCGTCCATGTCTTAACATAAATCTTTATAGAGAGTCCAACCAGTATTCTGGAGGCCCTGTGTTTTTATTCTTATTGTGTCAGAGGTATCAGTATACCACTGAGGCTGTCTGTTGTCTCATCCTTATCACATGACTCATTTACCTCTTTTTCTTGTTGCTTACTTATCAAATCTAAATTCTTCAGCAGTAATTTTAAGTCCTTCCCAGCTAGGTGGTACCAGTGGGTGGAGTGCTGGACCTGGAGTCAGGAAGACTGAGTTTCTATCTGGCCTCCCTTACTAGCTGTGTGACCTTTAGCAAGCCGCTTAACCTTTATCTGCCTCAGCTTACTCATCTGTAGAGTGGAAAGAATGTAGCCCCTGTCTCCTGGGGCTGTGGTGAAGATAAATGAGTTAATCTTTGTAAAGTGCTCTGCAAACCCTAAAGTACAATGTAAATGCTACTGTTACTGTTGTTTTTTTTAACCTGGCCCACACCTTAGATAGTCACCTTTTTTTCCTCATTGCTGTCTAACTTGAATTGTCTGTTATCTGGGCCTTTAGCTGGTCGGTCCTCCATAGTAAAAGTTTAAATCCTTCCTCAACTGTTCTAAGCCTAAATTAATCCCATTCTTCTCTGAACTCCTATTATAGTTTGTGCCACAAAATATCTCACTTGATTATATACTTGGTGGTATTGTTCTAATTGTTTCGTGTACAACTATGTTAGAACCATGTAATTTTACAGTTAAAAGCACTTGAGGCTCAGAGAGACTTCTCTAGCATCATACGGTGAATTAGTAGCCATGCAGGTATTAGAACTCAGATGTCTTGACTCCCTGTCCAGTAGTCTTACCACAAAAAACGTGGTGTTGGTCATGTCTCAATATCTCCATCATAAGCTGGAGAGGAGGAACCGTGTCTTATACTTCTATTTCCAATGCTGTGCATACAGATTCTGAGTAAGTTTTTGATTAATTGGGTGCTAAGTGGTTTGAATAACTTTGTCCTTGGAACATCTTTTTTTTTTTTTAGCTAATAGTCTTATTTTTGCCTCACCTTTCTTGACAATTTGCTCTTTTTGGCAGCTTTATGCATAGCACTCTTGCTATGTCCTTGGGGACTGTATAAGTAGTGGAGGACCAAATCCCTGTTCTCTAGAACCACTGGTTGGGAAGATAAGGGAGACACATGTACACAAAACAGTTTAGTAACAATTCAAGTGTACATATTCACTGTACCTGAATAAATAATACAGATAGTACTTTAGAAATTTATTAAAGGGAGAGATTAGTATGGGCTGGTATTGTTGAGGAAGACTTTGTGTAGTCTGTAGAATTGGAGATTGTCCCTGGAAGGTGCCTAGATATTAGAGAAGTGGAAAAAAGTGTCTCTCCCAGGGAGATCAGCATGAGCAAAGGTATAGGGTCAGCAGTAAACAGGCTGGGTTTAGAAGAGATGACAGGTACTGCTCTAATACAGAGGGACCATAGTAGGGTTAATACCAGGAGAGAGCATGGGGTTAGAGTGGGGAAAGGCTAAGAGTGCCAGATTTAAAAGTTTGGCATTATCCTGAATGTATGGGAGGTTTATCAGGTAAAAAGGTGCTAGAAGAATTAGTCTGACTGTCAAATACAGGATAAATTAGAAGGGTGGGGAGCCTAAGAAGCTGTTACAGTAACCCAGATAGGAATTTATACTGAATTAGGTTGGTGGCTTTGCACGCTTCCAGGAAACATCCTGATCTTGATCTGCCTTTTTCAGCTGCTGTTAAATTTCCTATTTTCTAATCTTTGAGGGTTAGGTTTTTAATTATTTTTCTAAATTTCACATCTTTTTTATTCTTTAATAACTTGTGGCCCCTCTTACCATCACTTCTTCACTTAGTCACAGAAATGTCACTTATAATCATGCCTGCTCCACGTTTAGAGAAATATTAGATCAAATCTAGGTAACTTCTTATCACAGCATTCTGCTGTGGGACCCAGATCATTGAACATGGTCTTTCAGAAACCACAGGTGGGGCTCCTTACTAGTCCTAGCATTTTCTGATTTTCTCCTGTAGCATTCACTGAAGCTCTTCTGAATTTTTTCTGCTGTCTGTCAGCTCACAAACTTCCACCAGAACTTTAGCACAAACAGTCCCACTGAGACTCAGATTCCTTAAGCTCATGTCACCATAATGTTAACTCTTCCTTCATCCCACCTTGAGTTGCCCAAAATACCCCATTTACACTATCCCTGTGGCTGTTTCCTGTTGTCTTTAAAAAGGCCTGGGGAATAACTGGCTTGGCAGCTGTCCCTTCCCCCCCACTTACCTTTGGGCATATAGCTATTTTTCCTTTGTCAACATGTTGAACCTCTGACACTCTTCTCTGAGGAATGTAAGACTATATTAAAATACTGTCAGGTTCCTCCCCTCGTAGGCATTGTTTTCAGTTTCATTATTCTTTTCCAACTAAAGTAGAGCCCTTCTAACAAAGAATAAAAGATACATTTGCATTTTTCGTTTCTTTCAGATTGGGATATTAGACCTGAAACTGAAGAGTTAGTTTCAAGGCAGGACATTTCTGAAGAAGAATCATCCCATGGGGTGTTAATGGAAAGACTCACAAGGGATTCCGTGTTGGAAGAAACCTGGCAATGTGAAGGACAGTTAGAGGGGCAACAGGGAAACTATGAGAAACATTTAAGCCAAGATACAGCTATTCACAAGAAAACTACTGGGGAGAGAAGCCATCAGTGTAATGAGTTTGCAGGAAACTTTGGCCTGAGGTCATTCATTGTTACACCACAGAAAGTTCCTACAGGAGAGAGACTTCTTAAATGTGATACACTTGGAGAGAACTTAAAACAGAATTCAGGCCTAATTAAAGATCCGAGAATTTGTGCAGAGAAGAAGCCTTGGAAATGTGATGAGTGTGGGAAAGCCTTTAGTTACTGCTCAGCCTTTATCCTCCATCAGAGAATTCATACTGGGGAAAAACCTTATGAATGTAATGAATGTGGGAAAGGTTTCAGCCAGAGCATACACCTTACCCTTCATCAGCGTATTCATACTGGAGAGAAACCCTATGAATGCAATGAATGTGGGAAAGCCTTCAGTCACCGATCAGCCCTTATTAGACATCACATAATTCATACTGGAGAGAAACCCTATGAATGTAATGAATGTGGAAAAGCCTTTAATCAAAGTTCATACCTTACTCAACATCAGAGGATTCATACTGGAGAGAAACCCTATGAATGTAATGAATGTGGGAAAGCCTTTAGTCAAAGCACATTTCTTACTCAGCATCAGGTAATTCATACTGGAGAGAAACCCTATAAATGTAATGAATGTGGGAAAGCCTTTAGTGACCGCTCAGGGCTCATTCAACACCAGAGGACTCATACTGGGGAGAAACCCTACGAATGTACTGAATGTGGGAAAGCCTTTGGTTACTGCTCTGCACTTACTCAACATCAGAGGACTCATACTGGAGAAAAACCTTATAAATGTAATGATTGTGAGAAAGCATTTAGTGACCGCTCAGCCCTTATACGACATCAGAGAACTCATACTGGAGAGAAACCCTATAAATGTAAAGAATGTGGAAAAGCCTTTAGCCAGAGTTCTTCCCTTACAAAACATCAGAAAACTCATACTGGAGAGAAACCATATAAATGTAATGAATGTGACAAAGCCTTCAGCCAGAGCTCTTCCCTCTCTCAACATCGAAAAACTCATGTTGGCAATAAAGCCAGCAAATATGGAAAAGTCTTCAGTGATCACTCAGCATTTATGCAACAAAAGAGAATTCATACTGGATAGAGATTCCACAAATGCAGTGAATTCAGCAAATGTTTGAGGGTTTCCTATGAGTCTAGCGCTATATGAAGTGCTGTGAATACTGCAAAGACTGTAAGACAGTGTTACAAAAAGACCATGCACACCAAAAAGTTGTTATGATTGATGTGCAGTCCTATATGGGACCCTGATGGTAGGTGTGTTGAATATAAATGTGGAGTCTTGCGTATTTTAAAATGTTTTAGTGGACTACACTGAGAGATTTCCTTGGCAGATACCAATAATGTGATGTGAGCTATTGAATCCCCAAGAAAGGGAGTGGAGTGACCTTCAAAGGAGTGAGCCTCTCCAAACAGGGCTGATGATGCCAGGTTATGGAATACTTAACTTTTAGAAAAATTGGAGGTGAAAGAATGAAAGATGTGTTGTTCTAGATTGAAAATTTGGAGAAACTGCTGTCTAGAAGACATCAAAAGCATTAAAAAGCAAAGTCATGAGAAAAAAAAAGAACAGGGGTGGATAAAACTCAGGAAGTATTTGTTAATACAGGCAGTCTCAGCTGAATATCCATAATCAAAAGAAAGACTGTTGGGAATTTCTTCTGTGCAGAGATCCAGAGCATTGGTTGTATTGGTGAGGCCTTTGGTTCCTACAATAGCAAGTTCCACTTGGAAGCCAAAGTGTGATGGACCTATGGCTAGACAAAAGGACCCTACCCTGGCAATTTAGGGAAATTTAAGAATGCAGCTTAGGCCCACAGTTAAGAAGCAGGGTAGGTTGGTAAAAGAACCTAAAACTCCAAGAATTGGAGACCAGTAACAAGGACTTACAGACTAGAAAGGAAGAGAATGAAGGATAAGGACTTTTTGATAATTTAATCGCTTTCTAGATGAGTAGCTTGAGAGTGTTTTTGTGATTTACCTCAGCTGTACAGGGTTGTATTGCGGAAATTTGCTGTAGTTTTGTCGTGTGTTTGAATTCCTTATGTGCTGGGCTACAGTGGACAAGGTAGGAAAAAAGTACTTTCAGAGAAGAGAAAATAGGGAAAAATGGTTAACTATAGGATAGAGTTTATCTTCTCCTTTTTAACCCCTTGGTGTTAGAAGGAAAAAGGCCTTGGTGACAGGGAATCTGGTTGAGGGAGTCATCTCTACATGGTCAAGATATCCCATTTTGTTATACAAAGTCCCTCAAAGAATTTACGGGAGTAAACCTTAATCCTTTATCCATAACAATCCTTATTCAGCACCAGAGAATTCCTCTCGAAGAGAAAACCATGGATGTCTTATAGCTGTAATCATATCTTCAGGCCTTTGGCTGAGCTTGAACTCTCCAGGCCGAGCAGAAAGACCACCCTGAAAGCCCAGTCCACTGGATTATTTGTTATGGTTATCTGTAGGTCCAGTTCAGAAATCGTGACTCTCATTCACACCATGCCAGGTAGTGTCATGATAACAAAGATCTATTCATTCTTAGCTAACATGCATAGTAGATGCCATATATACCCCCAAATCTTGTGCATTGATCTGGTGTAGGGGTCAGAAATTTTTTTAAAAGGAAATGAAAGGACATATGGAGTCCTAAGATGACATTGTTAGTTCACATAAAGTTCTCTAAGGTTTAACAAGCATTTTATATACATTTCCTCCTCACAACAATCTTATGTGGTAGGTGCTATTATTACCTCCTTTTTAGATGAATAGACTGACTCAGATGTGAAGTAACTTGCACACATAGTAAGTGTCTAAATTAGGATTTGAACTCGGTCTTTCTGGCTCTAAGTTTAGTATTCTGTCCACTGTGCCAAACTGCCTCTAAGATATCATCCAATTAAATTGTAGGAAGTTTAGAAGAACATTTTCAGAGTGGGATTTAATTAGAGAAAAATTTGGAATGAAGTAAACATTGGTAATAATATGACAATGTGACAAGCTGGAATAATTGATTCCAAGTTGGTTCAAACCTAATCCTAGGAAAACAAAATAACATTGTGGAGAAAATAGCAATATTGGTTTTTTAATCTGTTATTTAAAACAATGTGAAAAGTTGGGTGATAGTCGGAAGGGTCTTTAAAGATCGTTGAGTCCCACCTTTTTTATATTGTAAAAACAATAGCTGAAACTTTTATAGCTGTTTATAATTCACAAAGCGCTTTACAGATTCTCTCATTGGATCTTTAAAATATTCTACAAGTGAGGAAACAGGCTTAGATGGGGAGGTTAAGCTAACCAAAATTCAGAATCTTTAAACTAGATTTAAATAAGCCAGCAAGAAGATTGATTGGATTAAAGGCTAATGATTTTCTAAATTCAGGGCATAGAGAACAAGCTCCCAGTATTTGGTTATTGACTGATAGCATCTAGGTTGCAGAGTAGAAGAGGTGAAAAGGAAGGGGTCAGCCTTCCTTTAAAACAGCTATTCAAAAAAACCCAAAAAGGATGTGGAATAGAATAAATGAAACTTTTCTTGTTTGATGACCACTTCTTCCTGATTGGGGCAGAAACATAGGTGGGAACTCAGATGTCATCTCTCTTAATTGACTTAGGAATGGGCACATGGTTTATAAAGACCTCTAAGAAGTTTTGTATGTCCCAATGTGGCATAGAGCAACATTAATCAATTAGAACTAAGTACTAGGTACAAACTTTGGTTTGTAGACCAGAGACAAATTCTGGAACTTGGTATAAGCTTGGGGGATTTGTAACCCAAAAAAATACCAGAATTTAATTCTGAATCAGAATTTAAAAAATATTGGAAGTAGGACAAGTGGGGATGAGATCACGGATGCATATAGAATTGGGTTTTGTGGTCTATTCTTTTATAGTTATCTTTTAAAAATCCCTTACAAAAAGGTGATTGTAATCGCAGGTTACATTGTTGTATGTACTTGGGTAACAAAGATTGTTAAAAAAAACAGACCCTAAACTGGCTGGATGTAGAATGGATGTCAAATGAACAGGTGCATCATCTAGTAGCAACCTGCATGGAATCTGAGGAAATGTGTCCAAGTAGATAGAAAAATGACAAGTGTCAGTCTGACACAGACTGGTCTTTGTCCTGTCTGAGAAAAAGGTAATCTGGCTAGATGACTGCTTCAGGGCATTTTGTAGTGAGATGAAAGGGACCTGAAGCCAGCCAAGAATTGGAAACTTTCCCAAGGGGTAGGAAATGTGGGGGTTTTTTTTCTCCATAGAAAATGATGAAAGATATAAATTAAAATAAATTTGAGTTCTTTTATCTGGGGAAAGGTCTTCTGTGTCTTTACCTAGTGGAGCTCATGGAAAGAACACTGGATATTTAGTCAAAGGGCGTTGGTTTAAATCTAACTCTGTTGTTTTATCTACCTCTAAGACCCTATGCAAATCATCCTGACAATTTGAGTGAAATGGATATTTACAAAAATATAAATTGCCCAGATCAACAGAAGAGGAAATACAATATTTAAATAACTCTGTTTTAGAAAAAGAAATTGAATAAGCCATCAGTGGGCTACCTAAGAAGAAGTCCCCAGGACCAGATGGATTCACAAGTGAACTCTCCCAAACATTTGAAGAGAATTCCAATACTACATAAATTATTTGGAAAAATAGGCAAAGAAAGAGTCCTACCAAATTTCTTTCATGACACAAATGTGCTGATACCTAAACCAGGAAGAGAAGGAAACAGAGAAGGAAACAGAAGGAAAACTTGACCAATCCCCTTAATGAATATTGTTGCAAAATTTTTAAATAAAATACTACCAAGGAGATTACAATAATATATTACAAAGATCATGTGCTATGACTAGGTAGGATTTATACCAGGAATGCAGGGCTGGTTCCATATTAGGAAAATTATCAGCATAGTTGACCATATCAGTAACAAAACCAACAAAAATTATGATTATATCAATAGATGCAGAAAAGGCTTTTGACAAAATACAGCACTAATTCCTATTAAAACACTAGAAAGCATGTGAATCAATTGAACCTTTCTTAAAATGATAAGTAATATCTATCTAAAACCAAGAAGAAGCATTATCTGTAATTGGGCTAAGCCAGAAACCTTCCCAATAAAATCAGGTGAAGCAAGTATGTCCAATATCACCACTGTATTCAGGGGTATACTACAAATGCTAGCTATGGCAATAAGAAAAAGAAAAGAAATTAGAGGAAGTAGAATAGGCAATGAGGAAACAAAACTATCTCTCCTTGCAGATTATAGGATGGTATACCTAGATTCAACTAAAAAACAAGTGGAAACATAGAACAACTTCTACAGAGTTACAGGATATAAAATAAACCCACACAAATCACCAGCATTTCTATATGCTACCAACAAAATTCAGTAGAAAAAGATTTTCTATTTAAAATAACTTGCAGATAATATAAAATACTTGAGAGTCTACCTGCCAAGACAAACCTAGGAACTATGTGAACACAAGTACAAAACACTTTTTACACTACATAAAGAGATATAAATTAGAGAAATATCAATTGCTCCATGAGTAGGCCAAAATGGATACATGATTTAGACACAGTGTGATATTATAAGCAAATTAATGGAGCATGAAAAATTTTGCCTGTCAGATCCATGGGTAAGGGAAGAATTTTGATTACATGACATTTAAAAAGTTTTGTACAAACAAAAACAATACGACCAAGGTTGGAAAGCATATGTAGATTAAAGCCTTATTTCTTAAATATGTAGGGAACTGAGCTAAATTCACAAAAAATATGAGTCATTCTTCAGTTGATAAATGGGCAAAGGATGTGAATAGGCATTTTTTTAGAAGAAGAAATCAAAGCTGTCTATAGTCATATGGAAATTGCTGTAAACCACTAATGTTTAGAGAAAAGCAAATTAAAACAACTTGGGGGTGCCACTTCACATTTATCAGATTGGCTGGTGTGACAAAAAAGGAAAATGACAAATGTTGGAGGGGATGTGGAAAAATTGGAACACTAATACGCCGTTAGTGGACTTATGAACTGATTCAGCCATTCTGGAGAACAATTTGGAACTGTGACCAAAGGGCTGTAAATCTGAGCATATGCTTTGACTCAGCAATGCCACTACGAGGTCTGTATTCCAGATAGACCAAATTGAAAGGAAAGAAGCTGTATGTACAAGTATATTTATAGCAGCTCTTTTCGTGGTGGCAAAGAATTGGAAATTGAGGGAATGCTCAGCAATTGGGGAATGACTGAACAAGTTGTGGTATGTGATTGGAATACTATTGTGCTATAAGAAATGACAAACAGGATGGTTTCAGAAAAACCTGGGAAGACTTACATGAACTGATGCAAAGTGAAGTGAACAGAATCAAGAGACCATTGTACACTGTTAACAGTGATATTGTTCAATGATCAACTGTGAATGACTTAGCTATTTTGATCAATACAGTAATCCAAGGCAAGGACTTACTAAAAATACGATCCTTCTCTAGAGAAAGAATTGATGGAGTCTGAGTGCAGATTGAAGCATAATTCTTTTCACTTAATTTTTCTTGCTTTTTTTTAACGTCTAATATGGAAATATGTTTTGCCTGATTTCACATGTATAATTGATATCTTCTTGGTTAGAGAAGGGTAGGTGGGAGGGAGATTTCAGAACTCAATTTTTTTTAAATGAATGTTAAAAATAAATGAAAAAGTATGGTTCCAGGGACCATTAAAAAAAAAAAAGACTTCATGCAAATCACTTCTCTGGGTTGTTTCCTTAGGTGTATAATGAGTGGGCTTGGACTAGACGACCCTGAAAGTCCTTTCCAGCTCTAAATATAAGATCTATGTTCTTAAGACACAGAGGTGGGTAGCAAGAAGTGTCTGCCCTGGAATTATGGATAAGAAGACAAGTGAAAAGTCAGCACTAAGAGATGGGGGTAGGAGTGGGGTTGTTTCCAGGATTGGCAAAAGTTGGGAAGACAGGAATCAAGTGCACAAAGGTAAGGACAGAGTGAGACTAGCCAAAGACTGATCAGGTTGACTGTGGTATCTGGTTTATTCTGTCTTGATCAAAGGGATCAGCTCCAGTGCCTGGGAAACTTGCTGTTTGAATGATGCCCTCAAGCTTTTAGACAAATGTTACAGAGACCTGAACTTTTATGAGTCTGTAGCTAGCCAGACCCACATCTAGGCCTTATTGAAAGGTCATTTTCTTTCCTGATATTCTTTAAATGTAAACTTCAAAGTAAAACTAGAACAAGTTTGATGAGCAAAACAGAATGGAGTCAGTAAGATGCTATAATTAAGATACCAGGTAAATTCAGGGACTTTGATCTACCAGTGTATTTGCTGCTAAGGTGTGTGGATGTAGGGTGAGTGGGGCAGAGTATAAAATATCTCCTCAGCAGGCTGGGGGCAAAGTTACAATGTCAGCCAACTTTTTCTTTGGGGTCTCACAAGCTTTCTACCCCTTTTATCATCTCGATGGCATTCCCTCTCCATTGACATTTATCCCTTTAAGCCCCTCCTTGTGAAAACAGGAAATCAGTCAACTAGCATTTATTAGGTGTCCAAATACATCATTCACTTAGTTCAGGGGAAAAAGTCAGCACCCTGAACTTCAGAGCAAATACAAACAGAAACTATATAAACAGAGCAAAATAACACAAATCAGCAGACAGGCTTCTATCTGTTCATAGCAATACATACACGGTTGCCAGAGAGAGGAGCACCAACATCTGGGTTTTCAAAGCTGGGTGGCTCTGTGATGGTTACCCAGAGTCTTGTCACACGACACTTACAGTGAGTGAGAGCCCCAAAATGAAACGCCAACTTCAGATCTTATATGCCCTTCTCAGAATCAGAGGGCATCACAACCATGCTACTCAAACCCACATGACCTAGGCCTTCCTGTAAAGTAAGCAGGTCATCAAAGACTCCCCATTCAATCAAAGATTCCCAATTCAAACAAAGGCAAGACTCATTAAAGGCATTTGATTGCCTTGGCATTCCAAACGAGAAGAAAAAAGTCCCTCCTTAATTATCATGACACAAACCTTTTCTTTCCATTGGAGGAATTAGAACTTTTCTTCAATTAAAAGAATTTCAAGCATTATAGACAGTTTAGGGAGGGAAACAATTGTATATGTAATGTCTCACGTTTAGGTGGTCGTAGATATAGAGATTGAAGGCACCTCAGAGACCATCTAGGCTAACCCTCTCATTTTACAGTTTTAGAAACTAAGACTGAGGGAGATTTGTGACTTGTCCATGATCACAGTCCTTTGACTCCTCTCTACTTCCATCTCAGGAAGGAAGAAGGAAAGGGAGGAGGGAGGGGATGAAGGAGGAAAGATTATATGAATACTCTCAGAGATAGTTGGGCCTCTGGCCTGGACTGCCTTACTTGGAAATAGAATAGGCACATGGGGGATTCTATGCCAATAGGCTTTGTACCCTCACCAACCCAGCTAGAACCTCCCTTGCCATGTAACTGCCAGTCCTAGACCTTCCTGGCTAGCTCCACTGTTCCTATGACACAGCACTGACAGTAGCAGAACCTTTCCTTAGCTCCAACCAAGGTTCATTGACACAGCTAACACTGGCATGAGGTTGCCACCTGACAAGATAAGTCTTATGCCCTGTGAGCCCACTTGTTTTCCCTTCCCATTGTGATCACTGAGCAGTTTAATGAAAGCCCAGAAACTTCCTAGCTTCCTTCCTAAATCCATTCTGCCTAGGAGTGTTCCATACCTTTCTGCAAAGAGTCAGAAATGCTTGAGCCTGTAAATCAATAGATCTGAAGACCTCGATTGGGATTCCAGCGAAAAGTCAAGCCCTAAATCTTGTGAAGACTTAGGATGATCTTTGGTATTCAGCTCAACCTCTGGTTAATCAAATTCATCCCTGAAAAGTGGGCAGCCTTGCTAGTTCAAAGAATAACTCAAAGGGAGAAAGATGCCATTCACATTAAGAGAACTATATATTTTTTTTAAAGCACAGAGAACCTTTTTTTTTTCAGTTCAAAATTCTTTCCCTTCTCCTCTTCAGACTAATTTATTGATATAAAACCAAAGGCTATGGCAAAGATATGTTTCTGTCCAGCAGCCACCTGGCTCCCAGCCTTATGCCCTGATTCTTTTCAGGAGGCGTGGGGGCAAGGAGCCAGGGAGATGGGGAGAAGATAGCGATACATGTGTCGTTCAACCAGGAGTTAGCTGCCTGCTAGGCTTGTAGGCTGTGAGTTGCCCACTGCCCCACCTCTCACCTGATGTTCAGAGTAAATAAGCTACTCATACTGAGTTTACCATGCACCAATCATGCGTTAAGAAACCCCCATACACCTATGACTACAAATCAGAAACCCAGCCAACGAGCTTTTATTAAACTGTACCAGGCACTGTACCAAGTGGTGAGAACACACAAATAGAAGCACAAATTAAGCCCTTGTCCTTAAGGAACTTAAATTCTAATAGGAAAGACAGCATAAAAGGGGGCTGAAAAGTGGAGGCTGGAGGGTCATGAGGGAGAAGGTACCTGCTCAGGAGCATGGAGAAGTCTGGAGAGTCAGGAGTGCAGTGACCATGAAGCTGGTCTGGATACATCCTCAAAATGGAAGTTTTGGGGGGGGAACCCCTCCATCAGAGGATGGAATTGCAGGCTGAAGGGTTCTTCCAGGGTTTAAGGCTTCAGAGGAAGAGGTATCTTTCAGAGTGAAAAGACTTCTGGGGAGAGGAGAAATTGGGAGAGTAAGGAGCAAAGCCAGGAGAAGAGTGAAGGAGTGAGTCAGAAGAAGCCAGATAAGAATGCGAACAGATGGCACAGTGTTTGTGGTGCCCTATGATTACATCTCTGGACTCATCAATTACTCAGGCTATTTCTGATGATGTTTTCTGCACACCCTGTCCCTTTGGAGAAGGGGCCAAATCTGACCAGCTTACCTCAGAAGGGCTGAAGGGAGGAGTCTCTTTCCAGGACTTTGATGCTTCCTGAGCAGGGTGCTAATGGGCTGCCACAGAGTTGAGAGGAGAAGGAATGGTGTAGCTGATATTCTTTCCCTTTACCCAGTTGACAATGGAAATACAGATAATTCAGGGAGCATGGCATTGTGCTAAGACTAAGAATGGGGTGCCCAAAAGTGTAGCCCTACACTGTCCTTTGTTTGCTACATAGAAATAAGGTCCTGTGAGGTTTGGGAAGACCTAGCAATTCTGGCACCTGGGGCAAATTCAACTTAGGTGTGTGTGGGTGGGGGGAGGAGTGTTAACATGGGCACTCCTCTGTGTGGCTGCATGGGGGAGATACAGAGATCATGTGTATTAGGGAAATAGTTGAACTGGAAGCCAGGGTGTTTGAAGGGACCAACGCTGGAGTGGAGAAGACTGAGCCAGGCATTACTGGAGAAGATGGGGGTGGGGTGAACTGGTGCTACCTAGATGACAAACTTATTTCCTTTCAAAGATATCACATCCCCTGGAATCCTCTCCAAGGCTGCTGCTCCTCTTGTAACCACTGAGCCACAGGGCCAGGAGTTGGCATACTCCTTACTCCCATGCTGCCATCTTCAGACCTTCCCTCTGGCTGTCTCTTGTGGTAAGGGCCACCAAGGGAGGTAGCACATGGTGGGAAGGAGCAACTGATCTTGGTGGGAAAGTGGGCTGGGGAGAAAAAGGATGAAGAGAGGAGTGGGAAGGTCAGGTTGCTGGTGTTTTGCTGGGTAGGGAGAGAAACACGTCTCACCCATCTTCTGGTGCTTGAGATAATGCCCTGGAAGCCCCATGCTAGTTCTAGTTGTGAACCTGTGGCTAGGGCACCACAGATATGCAATTAGAGGAAAAACTGATGTCACAGATTCCCTGGGGGCTTCAGTCTCCTTGACCTTAGCCCCTGCCTTTTCTAGGGCCTCAGGGGGAGGCTAACTCCAACAGTAGTAGTACCCTTACAAAAAGAAGAATTTGAGCTAGAAGTAGGTGGTACCAAATGTGTGAGAGAAGCAGAGAGACCAGGGTGAACCTGAGGGAGGAGGGTTGGTGTTTTTCCTACAGGTACAGCTGGGAGTTTGTCTAGTCTTTTCTCTATGCAGTAAGTCAGCTAGACCACGTGTCAGCCTACCCTGGGGCAAAATAAGGGCATGGCTCCTCCATCCTAGACAAAGAACAGAAGGGTGACTGCTGAATATCTCCTCTTAGTTTCTTTTCTTATGTAACTTTGGGGTCCATGATTAGGTTACATAGACTGATCATTACATTATATGTGTATAATAAACCTTAACGTGCTAAATGAATGTGAGGTGACGATTGACAATGATTGACAGTGATGTGAGATGCTCCTGTTTGTTAGGTGCCCACTCATGGTGGGATGATGGTTGGTTCGCTGTTGTTTTTAATGTATTTCTATTTTATTTCAAAAGGTTTAAAAATAAAGCCGTATAAAATTACATGAGTCAGAGGTGTTGACAACGTGCCCAAACATATACATCACTACTCCATATGTGGCCCATATGGAGTTGCAGCTTGGAGAAGAATATGAGTATTGGATTGGGGACCATGACACCTGGGTTCATATCCTGGTTTTTGTCCCTTACTATCACATGATTTGGGGCAAATCATTTGTGTTCTTCATTTATTGTCATTCCCTCATTTCAATTGCATCCAACTCTCTGTTGGACCCCATGGACCAGAGCACGCCCAGGTCCCTCTGCCCTCCGCCTTCTCTAGAAGTCTGTCCAAGTTCGTGTTCGTTGTTTCCATGACACCCTCTCTGTGCTCCCCTTTTCCTTTTGCCTTCAATCTTTCCCATCCTCAGGGTCTGCCAGGTTCTAATGCATGTATAGATGTGGTGAGGTTAATGAAAAGGCCCTTCCCCTGACTTCAGAGCATTAATAGGTATCTTCTGACTTGTGCCCTCTCAGCTCACTGTGTGTCGGCTGAGGTAGAACTGAGTATGAATGCAAAAGACTGAAGCAGACTCACTCTTTTCCCCGATGGCTTTTGGGGAGGAAGAGTTGACGTAAGCCCATGGGCTGGGGGAAGAGCACTTGTTTTAGATGCTTTGTCTCCACACCCAACTTCATGTGTCCGTGAAAACCTTTGGCAGGAACCTCTGTTCCTTGAATGTCCTGAGATGGAAGCACCCAGATGACTAGTGAGACTAGGGAATCCATCAAGAGAACACCTGGGCAACTTGCAAGATTGTAATATCCACTGAAGCCATCTGAGATCCTACCTACAGCCAGAATCATAGATCCAGAGGCAGTAGTAGCTGAATATGGTGAAGAAGAGATCGTACAACAACCCTGAGGAACAACTTGCTTGACCCAACCCAACGAGGAACCAGGCCACTGGCGGAAACTCCTCGAAAAGAGGAAAGGACTCCCAAGGCGTTTCCCCTCCCCCTACACACACACACACACACACACACACACACACACACACACACACACATGCAATAGTGGTGGTGTTTTGTATTTTGTCGCAAACATTTTGAGTTTGCTTTCCTAAGTAGGTGTGTCGAGGGGAGTGTGCCTCCCAGTTCAGGAGAATGTTGTACTTTGGTCCTCTCTCTACCTTCTCAGTTAATATCCCTTTGTAAAAGTCAATTAATGTTAGTTGATTAATTGTTATTGGGAAAATGTTAACTGATTAGAAACCTAGAGCTTGTGCAAGTGTCCTGATGGCATTGTGAAGCACGCCAGCCTGGGCTCATCAGTGATAGTAGCTCCTCAGAGTCACCTCTAGAGCCCTCAGGGGAGAAGTAGTCAGCAGCACCCGGGACATGGCATACAAGTCTGAGGGAAAGCTGAGAGAATTAGCCCGGAGCTCGTTTTTATACCGGAAAGAAGAAACAACTTTTGCCTTCCTCCTTTCCCCAGGTTGTTTGTATGCTGGGCCCCGATTTAATGTATTAATCAAGCATTATTCACTCATGGTGACTGGATTATTCAGATGCTTTGTTATTCCTTCTTCCTGAATTGTACCTCACTCTTTCTTACTTCTAGCAGACTCAAAAGAAAATAACAATAATTAATTATAATAGCTATCATTTTCATGGCACTTACTATGTGCCAGGTACTTTACAATCATTTCATTTGATTCTCACAACATTGGAAGGTGGGTGCTGTTATTAGCCCCATTTTACAGATGAAGAAATTGAGACAAACAGAGGTTAAGTGACTTGTCCAGGGTCACATGGCTAGTGTCTGAGGCAAGATTTGAACATGGGTCTTCTTGTTTCTGGGGCAACAAGGTAGCAAAGAGTGCTGGGCCTGGAGTCAGGAAAACTCTTCTTCCTAAATTAAAATCTGGCTTTAGATGTTCACCAGCTGTGTGACTCTGGGAGAGTCATTGTTTGCCTCAGGTCTAAATCTGTAAAATGAGCCAGAGAAGGAAATGACAAACCACTCCAGTATCTTTGCCGAGAAAACTCCAGATGGGGTCAGGAAGAGTCAGGCATGCTTGAAAAAACGACTGAGGGGCAGCTAGGTGGCGCAGTGAGTAGAGCACTGGCCCCTGGAATCAGGAGGACCTGAGTTCAAATCTGCCCTCAGCCCTTGACATATGTACTAGCTGTGTGACATAGGGCAAGTCACCCCCAATTGCCCTGCCTCCCCCTCCCCCCAAAAAGACTGAACAATAACATTCTGATTCTAGGTCTGGTGTTCTACCCACTGTTGTCACTTAGCTACCCTGTTCCTCATGAAAGGCATTTCAGAGTAGTCCATGTTGATTTTGATTAGCAAATTCTGGTGAAAGCTTTGGATAGAATGGGGAAATTGAATATTTTGTCTGAAAAGAAGTTCTTTTTTAAAAATAAAATTTTACAGGGGCGGAGCCAAGATAGCGGCTGGGAAGCAGTGACTGGCGTGAGCTCCCCACCAAGTTCCTCCAAAAACCTATAAAACAATGGCTCTGAACCAATTTTAGAGCTGCAGAACCCACAAAGTGGCAGAGGGAAGCAGGG
>CM053625.1:232506228-232561785 GCA_028646595.1 Phalanger gymnotis
TCTCTCTGTCTCTCTGTCTCTCTCTCAGAGAGGAGCCATGGGACCATAATTCTAAAATATGATTTTTGATCCTAGGTCAGCTCCCTGATCATTTTCTTTCTTTCATTCCATGGTACTGAAGGATTAGCCACCTATTTCTCTTACTGTTATCACCATGTGTTGCTTCATACTGAGGATCTTCTCCTCTCTCACCCACTGCAGCATTCAGACTCTCTAATCCTTGAACTAAATACCCAGATCCTATAAGGTTTTAACTGCTGGCAGCAAAGGGAAAACATAGATCCTTTATGCAGTCTCTGTAACCACAGATTATGCAGTTAGGTCTCCTATAGTTCCTAAAATTTCAGGGACCAGAACTAGCCAGAAGACAGTGGCAGAGGATTACTTTAGGACAACCAGCATCTTGAACATGGGGGCTCCCATACCAAAATTAAGAGAGATGTGATTCTGGTTTCTTTTGCTTTACATAATTCATGCTGTATGCCCCACAGTATTCTACCACCCTAGTAGACCTCCCACAAGGAGCTTTTCAAACCTAAAAAACAAATTGAATAAAGATGACTTTTGGTGTTTCACCTCTCTTCTTCCTGTCACTTAAGCATGATTTTATAAATAACTGGGATTTTTTTCCCAAGTGTTATTTGCAGATCTTATCTGCAGATCTTCTTGTCTCTCTGACCAAGGGTTGTCATGTGGCACCACTCCCTAGCCTTTCTCCCACACGTTGCAAAAGCAACCAAGAGAAATGTCTTTTAGTTTTTATTTCTTCTCATTCACCTACCAAATACATACTATACTCTCTATACCTCTATTGACCTGGTCACAAAATCCTGGGTCTGCCTTCTTGGGCAATTCCATCATGGATGGTATGGGTAGAGACAGTAGCTGGATGAAATTGAGTCTATCCTTAATCACTTGAAAAGAGATAAAATATCAGGGTATAGAAGAGTTAAACAACTCTGTCTATTGATATTAGAAAACCTTCTCCAGCATCTTTGTGGGCAGATAGTGACTATCAGCTATGAGAGAAGAGACGAGAGAGAAAGAGATGAGTTTTGATTAGAAGTTGGATTTCTTTGGATAACCTTGTAGACAACAGCTACTGTTGTGCAGTATTATTTTCATTAGGCATTAATTGTAGGTCAAGTATACCCAGGAAAAAAGTGCCCAAAAAGGTAGGGGAAAGCTAGAGACAAAGGAGATGAATGAAGCCTTTTAGAAAGTCTCACTCACCGGGAAAACAATCTACACCATGATTATAATAATGTAAATGAAAAAGAATAACACACATCTTAACTCTGTGTAATTATAAAGATCAACCTTGGCTCTGGAACAGAGAAGAAATGTACCACCCTCCTTTTGTCGATGAGGTGGGAGACTCTGGGTATGGATCCAGCATACTGTCAGATAGGATCACTGTGTTGGTTTGTTGGTTTTGCTTAACTGTTTTCTTTATTATAAAGGAAAGCTTTCTGTGAACATGGGGTCTAGAAAAGGGTATATCTGGACATTTTGCTGGTATAAAAACCAAAGAGAATTAACAAAAAAAATTAAAAGACTTGTTCAGGACCCACCAGGACCCTCCCTGGTACAGCACCTAGGCATGGCTAAAAGATGAAGCATTGCGTAGCAAGACAAGATAACTGAAGAGCTCAGTTTCAGCCAGTATGAGTCTCAAGAAGGAATGCTTCAGTGATTTGCAGAGATTATGCTACTTCTATTTTTTTTTCCGGTGTTAATGTTAATAGTTACGTATATGCAAATTGCTAGAGAGATTCTTTGTCAGAAGAGGAAAAAGATCAAAGGACTGGGGGAATACCAATTTATTTTTATGTCACTCAATCAATCCTTCTCTATAATTTCATAAATGAGGTTTACCCCTAGGTGGTAAGAGTCAGAGGCAGGACTGACACTCAGATATTCCTCACTCTAAGGCCAGCCCTCCCTCTATCTGTTTTAGCATGTTGCTTCTCTTACATATCAGGGTATTCCTTAGGAAACAGTGCCATGACATACTGGATAAAGGGCCAATCTTGGAGTTTGAAGGTCCTGGGTTCAAATGTTGACTGACAGCTATGCAACAATAATAATAGCTAAATGTTTATATAGTAATTACTCGGTGCCAGATACTTTACAATTATTAACTTGTTTGATCCTCACAACAACCCTGGGAGGTAGATTCTATTATCCCCATTTAACAGATGAGGAACTTGAAGCAAGCAGAAGTTAAGTGACTTGCTCAGAGTGACACAGCAAAGAAACATCTGAGGCCACATTTGAACTCAGGTCTTCCTGCCTCCAGAGCTGGCACTTTATCCTGCTGATGTCTCAACCAACTCTCTAGACAGTAAGTTGCACACAGACGCATTTAAAATTTCCACATTGGGATTTCCCTACACGGATGAAATCACAGGTCACCAAAAAAAAATTCACTGAAAAAATGGAAGAAGTATTTCTAGAGGAAAATAAAGAAGAATAAGAAGAGTCAGAGTACAATCCAAATCTCTGCAGGAAGTTGTAAGACTCTTGGAGAATAAGGAAGACCGTAGGGTCGCTTAAGGTGAAGATGTAATGTGTTCTAAAACCCTGCAGCTCCTTCATGGGATAACAAGCACATAGACCTAGAGTGGGAAGGGCTCTCTGAGGCATCTGCTTCAGTCCCCTTATTTGGCAGATGAGGAAACAGAGATCTTCACACTGAAATTAGATGACCGCTTTTTGGTGGTATTGTAAAGGGGATTCTTGCTGAGCTATAGCTTGGGCTAGGTGGCCTCAGAGGTTTCTTTCGGCTTTTAGGTTCTGGGATTTGTCCTTCATAAGGTCTGAGTACGAAATGAACTGGGTTTGTCCAGAAGGCTGGCTCCGCCTGTTCAGCGGAGGACTTTGGGGCTACCTAAGAACCATCTGAGAATCTCATTTTCCTTCTTCTGACTGCTGTGTCACTACCAACTAGACCAACTGGAATGAATCCTGCTGATGCTAAGCTAGAAAAACAATTGTTAGAGCCAAGGGCTTGGGGGTGGACCATATGTTTACAGGAAGAAAAAGTATGGTGTAGAAATAAACAGTCTTCTCACTGACTAAAGGGCCTCTAAAAACGAAATTCTACTGGATAAGTTATGTATTTTAATTTCAACATATATATCATGAACCTCCATATTTTGAATTATATACCCTACATGGGTAGAGACATTGGTCTATACCTCCCAGTTGTGGTATTTGGAGACATAGCCTATGTCCCCATATTTTTATGTACCTGGGTTCGCCTCATATTTCTTTTTTTTAGAGGGATCTGTGCCCATGTTTCATGTTTATATTATTTGAGGTATAGGTCTTATAACGCAGCTTACAATTTTGGTCTGTTTCCTGTCTTGGGGTGTTCCTACCCCATGGCATTGCTGTAATGGTCTCACTCTTGCAAAGTCTGAGGTCCAGTCCTCCCAAAGTCTGAATCAACCCTAGAAGCCCCACCACCAAAGGTCAAGGCTATAGGTGTCCAAGACACTACAATTTCTAAACAGGCTTATTTTACATAAATTAATATGGTGATAGTGGAGAGGCAGCTGCTTGCTATGACATGCAGTAAAGCACCTTCTCTAAAGTAGCTCAATGTCACAGCAGCAATCATTATTAAGAACCTACTGTGTGCCAGGCACTGGACGTACAAAGACCAAGCATTTTATTGGGGGAAATAGTATCCAGATAAGTAAATAAGTGATAATTCAAGAAGAAAAAGAACATTAATAACTGGAAGGGAGAGGGATCAGGAAAGATTTCTTTCAGGAGGAGGCACCTGAACTGAGCCTTTAAGGAAGCTTGGAATTATATGAGTTTGAGGTGAAGAGAGAATGCATTCAAAGCATGGGACAGCATGTGTGAAGGCATGGAAGATGAGAGATGGGAGACTGAGTTTGGGGAACAGCAAGTATGCCAATTTTGCTAGAATGTAAAGCTATGAAGAGGAGTAATGTGAAATCAGTCTGGGAAGGTAGGTGGGAGCCAGAAGGGCCTTAAATGCAAAACAGAGGAGTTTGCATTTTATCCTAGGGGCATATTGGGCCCTGGGGAGTGGCACTCTCAGATGTGGTCTTTAAAGGGGTCATGGTTGCAGTTATGGGAAGGGTGAATTGATTTGAGGGAGACACCGGTAGTTGATCATCAGCTCCCACACCATGGTGAAATGGGTCACTATGCCTACAACAGAGGGGAAACTCTTTTCCAATTCCAGAGGTTCAAGACCTAGTGGTTCCAGCTTCTATCTAAAGTAGCCAGTTTCCTTTTTTTCCTAAGGGACGAGTCCAACTTCCACATATTTCTGAGAGGCCTCTGGTTGTCCATCAGGCTGTGATTAGTATTTAACTCATTCTAAGTGAAGCTTCTGCTTAAACCCTTCCTGGTTGTCAGCGATACATACTAAATTTTATACAGTCATGAACAAAGGCATTTATATTCCTGAGCTGGGTAAAGGTCACAGCATAAAACCAATTGACCAAGTCAATGTGCCTTCCAAATATCACAGGGGCAAGAGGTGGCTGTCCTATAGATTGAGATTATAAATCATAAATACAATTTGTATTAAATCTGGTGCAACAAGGAAGCATTCAGTACCAATTCTCAGGCAGCATTCTTAAACCCAGAAAAAGGGGTAGGTCTTGCAATGACCTTTCCAATTCAATACAATCATGGTAATTTACAAGTTACATATGACCAGACCATAGTGGGAACTGAGTCTTAGAAAAAAATTCAATAAGAAAAGGTGAGTAGGAAGCAATATAACACAGTAGATAGAGATCTGGCCTCAGAATGAGGAAAACCCGGGTTCAAGTTCTATTAATTAGTTAATAAACATTTATTAAGCACCAGTGCCAGACACTATGCTAAGTTCTGGGAATACAAATACAAATAAAAACAAAGACGGTACCTGCCCTCAAGGAGTTTATAATCTAATTTAGGAAGAAAACACAAAAAAAGGAACCTGAAAGGGGTATGGGGTTGGGGGGAGAGGTAAAGGAGAAATCCAAAGAAGTCCAAAAGCAGTGTAGCTGTTTGTTGTTCATTCTTTGTTTTCCAAGAGGACCAATGATGTCACACAATGACATCTTGACTTGCTAATGAATTGGATTTAAATGAGGCAGAGTTGTGTAGCCATCAGCCTCACTCTCACTTCCATAGTCATCAAAGTCCATTGGCAAGACAAAAATTAAGATGACTGGCAATGGCATGGAGTGCAATGGATGACCTTGGCATCTTAAATGTCTGACCAAGCTCTAAGCCCTACACAGTGTCTACTTTAGCAGCCTTTGTGGCTGTTGGAACAAATTGTTCTCATCTGCCAGACAATGGGGAGAAGATTACGCTGAACTCCCTCCTTAAATGGAGACCTTGGGCCCATGGCCCTATCCTCTAATCAGAGGGTCCAATTAGAGAGACAGAAGGTGCTCATGAAATGTGAATACCTAGGCAGATTCAATCTTGCAGAATAATGAGATTTTCCAGGGATGAGTTTCCTTTGGAAGGAAGGCATGTTGGAGAGTTCCAAGAAAGTCCAAAGACAGAGTAGCTGATGGGAAATTCCTGCCTTTGACGAATTATAGAACAGTTGCTAATCTGCATTGGTAGAAGGAATTTCTTCATCAGGAATTTCTTACAGCAATGAAATAGTTTCTTGTCCAAATTTTTTTTTTAAATAGTAAAAGGAGAGGCCAGATATGCTCACTCTGGAATCTGATATGGTTCATCATGGATTCATTTTAAGGGTGCTTTGAATATTTTGAACCTAGTAAGTTTGACTGAGAGGCTAAGACTATATAGTCTGGTGGACTTTTTTTTTTAATCTTCAATTTCATAAGCATAGGAACTCCTAGGAAGAGAGGAATCTCTGTTTCAGCTTGATACCTTCTCTACAACTTAGAGTCTGAAAGAGTTCTTGTATAGAGGTAAAATAACACAGCTCAAAGTCTTCCAGACCTCAAGGCCAACTCTCTATCCATTGTCATGCTACCAATATAGACTGGTAGACTTTGGCTAGCATATTTACATTTTTTGGGACCAAGGAAAGAAAAGCTTTCTTTTCCTTCAGAGCTGAAGGTCTTTAAGCAAAGACCTTTGTCTTTTTCCACTGAAGACAACTTGTCAGATGGGATGTAAAGGGTATTCTTATGCAGGATTGGGTTGGTTTAGGGAAGAGAAAATTCAAAGGGAACTAGAGAGCTGCCTTCAGGAGTTTCAAAAGTTAGCAAAGGTCAGAGAGATTCCACTTGCTCTGTTTGTTCCCCAAAGGAGAGAAGCAGGGACAATAGATGGAAGTTACAATGAAGCAAATTTAGGCTTAGTGTAAACTTCTTTTTTTAAATAGTATTTTAATTTTTCTAGTTATGTGTAAAGACAATTTTTAACATTCATTAAAAATATTTTTCAGTTCCAAATTTTCTCCCTTCTTCCCTTCCCTAACTCCTCCCTAAGACAGTAAGCAATCTGATATAGGTTATATATGTGCAGTCATATTAAACACATTTCCACATTATTTATGTTATGAAAGAAGAAATAGAACAAAAGGAAAAGAAACCATGAAAGAAAAATAAAGTGAAAATAGTATGCTTTGGTCTACATTCAGACTCCATAGTTCTTTCTCTGGATGTGGATAGAATTTTCCATCATGAGTCTTGGAATTATCTTGCATCATTGTATTGCTGAGAGGAGCTAAGTCTGTCACAGTTGATCATGCCATGATGTTGCTATTACTATGTATGTACAATGTTCTCCTGGTTCTACTCACTTCACTTTGCATCAGTTCATGTAAGTCTTTCCAGATTTTTCTGAGATCTGCCTGCTCGTTATTTCTTATTGTGCAATAGTATTCTATCACATTCATATACCACAACTTGTTCAGCCATTCCCCAATTGATGGGCATCTCCTCAATTTCCAATTCTAAGGAAAAACTTCTTAACAATTAGAAGTATCCAAGAGTGGGAAAGGCTACCTTAAGAAGGGGTTTACGTTGCCTCTCTGGTCTTCGAGCAGAGCCTGGATGGCCACTTGTTGGGTATCTTACAGTGGTGATACTTTTGGGTGTGAATTGGACTAGTGGGCTTCTGAGGGCCCTTCCAATTCTGAGATTCTTTTATTCTTCACTTTTCATAATTTTTCAGAATTTCATTCCCTTCTGTGGTTTCTAAGTGGACATAGAATAATTTTGAGTTATTCACATTTTCTTTCCTTTCTATTTGAATGTCTTTCTCCCATAGAATGTTGTTGGTCATTGACACTGTTAAATGAGAACTGAGAAAAGACTATTAGCATTGAAAATTAAGAGATCATTTGTGACTTTAGAGAGAGTGGCATCAATGATGAGGTCAGAAACCAGATTGTAGAGGGTATAGATGAGAATAATAATAAAAAATAACTAGCTTTCACATAGCCCTTTCAGGTTATCAAAGCACTTTACATAGACTATTTCATTTGATCCCCACAACAAGCCTGTGAGGTGGGTGCTATTATTGTCTCCATTTCTCAGATGAAGAAACTGAAGCACAAACAAGTTAGGTGACTGCACTAGGGTCACACAGCTAGTGAGTCTCTGAGGTGAGACTTGATTCCAAATCTAGCACTCTAAATTTATCATTGAGTTATCTCACTGCCCCATTAAGACAAAAGGAAGTTAAAGTAAGTATAGACAGCTTTTTCAATAAGTTTGGCTGAGAACGAGGGGAGAAAGAGAGGGTGATGGCTGGTGAATGTTTGAATAACCGTACTATAGAAAGAACTAGTAAATAGGCAGAAACCAAAGATTAGTGAGGGGTAGGATGAGAACTGTCGTAATCTACTAGAGAAGATGAGAGAGTGCTCGTAGAGACCTTGACAAGAACCCTGGAAAATAGGTACTATTATTGCCCTTCTTTTACAGATGAGTAAAGTGACACTCAGAAAGCTTACATAGCTTGCCCAGGGTCACACAACTAATAAAATATATGAGAAAGGACTTGAACTCAGATATTCTGACTTCAATTCTAGGACAACAATAACAAATAGTAATCTCTAGCATTTGTGTGTTGCTTTAAGATTCACAAAGCATTTTGTACATTTTAGCCTCACGATAACCCTGCAAACCCTGTCTTTAAAAAACATATTCCATATTAGCCATTTTGCAAAAAACAGCATAGAAAAAAGCAAGAAAAATTAAGAAAGTGAAAACAGTGTTCTTCAATCTGTAAAGTTCATCAATTCTCTCTCTGGAGGTAGATAGCATTTTTTTTATCATGGGTCCTCTGGAATTGTCTTTCATTGTTTCAATATTGCTGTTACTGTGGTGCTATTATTATTTTTATTTTAGAGATGAGGAAACTGAGGAAATCAGAAGCCAAATGACTTGCCCAGGGTCACAGAGCTAGTAAATCACTGATGCAAGATTTGAAGTCAAGTTTTCTGACTCCACATCCAACGCTCTACTCACTGCAGCATCTAGCCACCTGGTTAATATGTTAAGTCCTTGCAAGATTCCTTGACTGAGGCAATTGCAGAGATAGCTTTGTTCAATGATCCCTTCCTTGTCCATCATCTTGCTCCAAATATAGCTTAAAAATCCCTTTGTGTTACTTATATCGTATTTCAAAAGGCTTAGCTCTTGTACATTTTAACCTTCCTGATATGGTTCTCACAGGTTCATGCTGTTCTTTTGTACTTATTCCTTCTTCTGTGCCTGGTAAAGAAGTCATGTTTCTTTGTGAAAATCAGATGAATTAGTAATGGATATTGTTAGTAATACCCTTTTGTTGAAGGTTTGTGTGCTAGGAGGAGTCCCCTTGCCCCCTTCACCTCTCCTTAAAGACATATAACTTCTTGAGAAGGTCAGCATAGAAAATTCTGTTCTGGCATTGCTAATTGCTAATTTGTCTCATAGTCGAAGTATGAACTTGCTTTGTTGTGATATCACTGAGTTACCTCCACCTTCATAATGAAGTTCACAATGTCCCAGTAGTTGGAGCAGTTTGGGGCATTGGAGCCTTTGACCTGGCCCTTAAAATCAATGGCCTTTGTTATGAGTACATTTTAACTTGGTGAAGGTATAAAATGTGAAGCCTAAAATATGATACCCAGAGGGATGGGGGATGGGGGATGAGAAAAGGAAGGGATGTTCAGGGTCAGGAATGTCCTGGGTCCCAATCACTAGAGGGTAATCATCAGATCTCAGGGACAATGATTGTCAGGCCACAGAAGATAATTAACAAGTATTTATTAAGAGCTTGTTGTGCTTCATCCTTTATTTTCAAAGAAGATCGATGAGTGATGTCTTGACTTGCTCACGAGGCGGAGTTAAGCAGATCATTAGTCTCACTGTCTCTACCAGTCATGGAAGTCCAGTGGCAAGACAAAGTCAAGATGATGACTTGTGATGGCCTGAGATGCAGCGGATGACCTTGGCATCTTCGATGCCTGACTAGCCTCTAAGCATTCTATAGCACCTGCTTCAGCCGCCTTCATGGCTGTTGGAACAAATTGTTCTCATCTGCCCATTCTACTGGGAGAAATCTTCCCATGCTTGGGGCAGACACCCCACTAACTCACCAATAGGTTTGAGGCCTGTAGGTTATTTTCAACCTGGTTTAGCTTATCTGCTGAGACGGTTTTTACCTGGGTGTGGCCATTGAGGATGCTACAGCATCTTGGAGCCACAGGTGAGCGTTGGGTGGAGGTTGACACCAAAGCTGAGTGAGTAGCCCTGAAAGAGTTTGGCAAGCCCTCACACCAGAGGTGCTAGTCCTCCCTGAACACCCCATTAAGTGCTAGGTAATGTGCTAAGTACTGGGGATATGAAGGCAAAAACAGTTCCTGCCATCAAGGAGCTTATATTCTAATGGAGGAGAAAACATGCAAACAACTATATATATATATATATGTAAAACATATATATAAAATATGTGACATATATGTACACACAAACACACACACACATACACACACACACATATATATATATATATATATGTAATATGTAGAAGGTAACCTCAGAGGGAAAGTTAATACTGGAGATACAAAAGGCAAGAACACAGTCCCTGCTGGGGTGTGTTGGTAAATATTTAACAACTGGTTTTCCTTTTAAAAAAAAGTACACATGCTGCATTTAAAATTTTAGCTTGCATTATTAACATTTTCTCCATCACTTTCTTATATCTAGACAATCGATAAATCAATAAATCAATCCCTGATTTGTAGTGTTTGCCTATTTTCAAGTTAGGAATGTCCCACTGAAAATTTAACAATCAGCTCTATCATACCACTGGTCCCTCAAGGAGCTCATATTCTAACAGGGGAGACGATACGTCAAAAATTGTGCACAAGTATAAATAGAATGCCATCTCAGAGGAAAGCCTCTAGAAGGGCAGGAAGAACTGGGAAAGGCCTTTTGCAAAAGGTGAGATTTGAGCTGAATCTTGAGAGGCCAGGGAAGCCAGAAGGCAGCTGATTTTTTCAGACAGATGCCAGGGATTGTCTAGGTCGTCCTCACTATAAAAGTTTCTAGTACAGAAGACTCTATCATGGAAGTGAGGAGAAAGAGCTGCCAAGCATCAGGGACTGTCAGTGAAAAGAAACTGAATGTTAGAAACTGGAATGTTAGAGGAACATGAAGAAAGTCAGTGTTCCTCTATTATATAGTAAAAGAGTAAGGAAAATTGGAAAGGTGGGAAGGGTCTAGGTTTTGAAAGACTTTAAGAGTCAAACAAAGGATTTTGTGTTTGATGCTAGAGGTAATGGGAAGCTACTGGCATTTATGGAATGGAAGGGGTGGGGAAGAGTGTGGTGACATGGTCAGACTTACACAGCAGGAAAAGGAAGGAATTCTATGATTCTGCAAGAAGCTTCTTTCTAGACTTGAGACCCCCAGGCTATACTCCACTTCAATCCATTTTCCTAGTTGTTAATGGGGTTGCCTGAATTCAGTCCTTCCACATCAGGACAGTGGGTTTATATAGAGAAAGGTAAGGTCTTACTCAGTTGCACCTGATTGGTTTCCCACATCTGATGTCACAGTCTGGGAGATGCCAGGGATTGTCTAGATGGCTCCCACTGTAGAAGTTTTCAGCATAGAAGATTCTTGCATGGAGGATTGTGGCAAAGGAAAGGGGTAGGGATGTTTGCTAGGAGTAGGGGCCACATCTAGGGTGTAGGTAACCTGTTGCACACAAACCTGATGGATCTCAAAGTGCTCCGAGAAGCCAGAGGTTTTTTGGACTAGCACATTCAGCTTATATTTCATTACTGATCAGTCCCTACCCTCATTTTATAGATAGAGAAACTGAGTCCCTCAGAGATGAGGTGACTTGCACAAGGTTACACAAGTATCAGTGGTAAAGCCCAGAATTTGAAGCCCATCGATTCCAAATCTTTGGACTTGGTATTTAAATGGGAGAGCAGAAACAGATGGGATAGGAATGGAGCTGGGAAGGACAGAGCCAAGTCTATCAGGCACACGTAAATTTTGACTCCCTGGGGGAGGCTGCACACTCATATATCCCTTCTAGGGAATCAGTGGCCTCAAAGAAGGCTGTGAATGGAGGCCATACTGGAAGGATGAGTGGTTCCCGGGTCAAATTGAGAGCTGCAGGAATGTAAGATGAAACAATGAGGGAAGACTTCTTGGACCAAGATTTCTGGACCCAGAGGAGTAGTTGCTGGTTTATACCAAGGTCCTGGATCAAGTGGAGGAGATCCAGGACTAAGAAGCAAAAAAGTGAGCCATGATGCTGAAGAGTAAACCTGGACCTCGCCCCTCACTGGTACTGGGAGGCATGTGGATTGTGCAGGTCTGAGGAAAAGGTAATAATACTGTAGTATACATTATAGTATATACTGTGGACAGTTTTGAGAACAGAAGAACGCCCTTGGGAAGGTGAGGGGAGGCTTGCTAAAGCAGTAGTTTCATAGACAATCTAACAATCCTGAGTGCCTTCCTTTCACATGTTTTTGGGTTCAACCCAAGGTAGTCCTGTAAGTTGGGAAGACTATCTAGGCTTCTTGGGATGTGGGGCTTACCAGATTGGGAAGAAGAGGTGTCTTGGCTATAATGGGCTTGGGTAGGAGTCCTTTATTTTAATTTTTGTCAGGTTAAATAAAGCTTGTCAGATATTCAAAGTGTTGTTAGACTGAGTGCCTACATGGCAGCTGAGGGTCTTTTTCCTTTTGTTTTGCAAACTGGGACACGACATTCCCAGGGGAAACCATGGGTGAGGACATAGGCCAAGGAAGGATTTATGTGAGAAGCCTCCCTAGATTGAACTTGAGCCATATAAACCCAAAACTCTGGTTCTGGGCTGTGGGTTATACTTGTATGTTGTACCTTTGCTGCAGTGATACCTCCCTGTCATGGGAGGTCCAGGATCACAAAGTAGTAATTATAGTAGGGGTATGTGGGTGATACCAGGGTGGAGCCAGGCATTGTTGACCCTTACTGATGGTATACTTATTAATATTATATTAATGTGTTAGGTAATGGCACAAGGGAGGAGCATGGAGGGAATGTAAAGCTTTCTGGAAAGAAGAGGCCATTTTGGTTTGGAGGCCGTATTAAAGGAGCTCCTAATTTGATCTTGGAAATGCCACTTGGGTTGAAGTCATCTAGGTACAGGATTAATTTAGAATTAATTAAGGCCAGTGTTGGCCAGGTTTATGATTCATAATTATTTAGCACTCTCATAATTTTCATACCCTGTTGTACATGCTATAGGCGTCATGGCAATTCATGATTGAGAGGAGGAGAAAGATAGCGAGTACATGGCTTCAGGGCAATGGAAAATCTAGGGAAAGGTATACAAGAAAGGATGGAAGTGTGGTAGATACTAGTTTTCAGGGCTGTTCGGATTGGTAGAATTGAAAGAAGGGACTAGGTGGGGTGGGGAACATGTGACCTCAAGACTGTAGCTTCCCTACTCCTGACAAAAGCAAGGAGGAGATTTAAGGAGATCCTGCAGGGTTTCTTCTCCAATGCTCCACATTGGAACTCACCAGAGAGTTTTCCCGAAAGGAAACGTTAGTTTTCTTTAGATATCTCTACATCTTCTCTTTCATCATGCAAGGTGTATGCTGTTCCAGTAAATTACATATATCCATATGGGATGTCTGCATGTATAGACAAGAAGCTCAAGGGGAAGCATTGAACCTGGAATCTGCTCTCCAAGGGACACTGTAATTCCAGCCTCCTGGCTATTATGTGAACAAGATACTCCATCTTTTGGTTCTGGGCATTTTCTCTGACTGTCTCTCCTGCCTGGAACATTCTCCCTCTTCAGATTCACCTACTGCCTTCCCTGGTTTCCTTTTAGATCCCAACTCAGATCTCATCTTTTACTAGAAGCCTTTCCTAACCCCTTTTAATTCTAGGGCCTTTCCTCTGTTAATTATTTCCTATTTATCTTATATGTATAGATTAGTACACACACATTCATATATATGTATATGCATATATACATATACATGTATATTTGCATGTCATCTCCTTTATTAGAGTGTAAGCTTCTTGAGCGCAGGGATTATATTTTGCTTCTTTGTGTTTCCCTAGTACTTAGCATGGTGCCTGGCACATAGTAGGAATTTAATAAATGTTTATTGATTGATTGTCTTGAGGGGATCAGGAAAAGGGGTCATGAATCTGGCTTCTCTGTTCTTTTCTGAGAGAGGGGCACAGGAATAGAATTATATCTATCTGCTCCCCTAAATACTACTGGTCTGAAAGCACAATTGGTTCAGAACAAAAAGGGTGCTAGCTTTGCTGGAGGCTAACTCTGAAGGGTGGGGAAGGACAACCCTTGCTTTACATTCACCAGTTTGATTCCTTCCCACAGAATACTAGTTATAGTGAAGAGACCATCACAGACAGTGAATTATGAGCAAACCATTTATCCAAGAAAACAGAGATGAGAAAAGTTATATAGATTAGAATATACTAGAAAATGCACTGAGTGAATAGTTCTCCAAAAGGAGAAAGCGATCTCAGCTCAAACCTGATCTCACCCAAGGAGAAACTCCCCTAAAATCTCTTAGGAAGCAAACTAGAAATCAGTGACATCATATTGGAAAAGCCAGCTTCTACGTGTTTGTCATGTCCAAAATCTATCTTTCTGTCTGTCTGTCTCTCCATGTATCTGGAGTAAGTTCCCAAGAGAGTCTGTAACTGCATTTCTTCCCCCTCTAAGAAAAAAAAGGGACATCTCTCCTCTCCTAAGCTCTTCACCAAATCCTCCCCTCTCAGTCATGTGGCACTGTGTCATAATATGTCACAGTCAAATTATGTTCTCTCTTACATCCCATGCAAAATTCCTCAGCCTTGACAAGAAGGAAACCTGAGCTGCAATCATAATTCTTTATTATTATATATAACGTGACTTCATTTCCCAGAGCCTTCCTTCCCTTTCAGGGGTTGGGCAGAGAGATGAGAAGAATCTCAGGAGCTAGGGGAGGGGGGGCTCTTAACACTTTTCGATTGTGACATGATGACCAAAGAGAGAGTAGTAGGAACAAGGAATAGCTTAGGAAGAGGATCCAGAGGAGGATAGCCAGGACAGTGAAAGACATCTAGATCTTGCCATAGAAGAATTGTTTGAGGATGAGGGATGTTTAGCCTGGAGAACAGCAGAGGGAGGAAGGGTAAGAGGGTGATAATTGCCTCTCAGTGTTTTCAGGACTAGCCAGTGGAAGAAGAGTTAGACATGTCCTGCTCAGCCCCAGAGGTCAGAATGAGATGGAAAGTGCAAAAATTTGGCAGACTTAGTCTTGATATAAGGACTTTCTAATGAAGACAAATGTCTGAGAGTGGGATGGTCTGGCTCAGGAGGCAGCAGGTCACCTCTCACCAAGGTCCTTCAGGCAAAAACTGTCTGTTAGGTTGAGCTCAATTTCTTGTCTGCTATGGTTTAGGTTGGACTAGATGGCCTTTTGAAGTCTTTTCCAGCTCTTAAATTCTGTGATTCTATAACTTTGTGGAGGAGAAGGTCTTGGTAGGTCTGCAAGAATTCCATTGTCTTCTGAGTATGTCTAGTGCAATGGGACAGTCCGTAGGTGGCCTTTGTCCCCACCCTCCTTTCTCCTTGCTGTTTACCTTTCTCTTCTCAAAGCTCGCCTTACTGCCTATTAATCTGCCAGTGCCCTTGAAGACAGCCTCAAGGGCGTTCCTGCTGACTGGGCAGCCCACACATGGCTTTTTTGGTCCCAGGGCCCAGGAGGTTCATTTATAGCGCCAGCTTCTTCTCCTCCTACCACCTCCCAGGGCCCCTCCAGACACCTTCTGAGCCTGCTTTCTGAGGTTCAAGGAGGTCCCGGAGGAGATGTTCTGATCCCCCAGAGGACTTCAGGTCCCTGAAAATGAGACTAGTTAGTCCTGGATTTGTGTGATGGAGAAAAGGGGAATGGAGTATTCTTGGTACTAGATATCTCCCAAGTCTGCAGAGATTAGAGAAGCTGGGAAGCAGGGTTCTTGGATTCTCTTCCTTGTTTGGTCACTGATCTTAGGGCAAGTCTCTGCCCAACTTCATACATCAACATTCCCTCATCCATCAAGTGGCTAGATCTCTGCCTAGATCCTCCCACCCCCACCCCCAGGGATGCTGCAGAGGGCCAGAGATCACATTTGTGGAGCATGCCTTGAGTTCTGGCCAGAGCAATCTTCAAAGGACAAAGTGTCATTAGTGCAGAACTTCTAAAAACAATAGCCCTAGTGATTGTCCTAATTATAACATTACAAATAAAAAGAAGGGACATTTGAGCAGCTGAAGCCAGTTTCCTAAAAGCTTAGATGCGTTTTCTAGGGCCTCATGGATCAAATTATGAACTTAAACTCCTTCCAACCCCTACAATCCAGAAAAGTGAGAAAAAACAATGGAAATCGAAACAGGGACACGATTGTTACTAATTATTCTATAAATGGATTATAGAACGCCTAGGAAGAGGCTATTTACATTCTTTGGGTTGGGAAGACAAGTACTAAAGTTAGAAAGTCATCTATGCATGGGGTAATTTTCTCTCTTTTTTTTGTAGTTTAGAAAATTTATTTGCAAGGTGCATGCAGTTCTGTCAAGCATTGATGTACTTTTGTGGAAACAATTTATAGAATTGTAAATGTGAAAATCCAGAGATCGTTTTCTTTATTCGTGAAAAATTATAATTTTTAAACCTCTTCTCATTTTCTATTATCCATGATAAAAATCATGCAAATCCTATTCTACCTTCCTTTCCCTAGCATATCTAACAAAGGGTTACAAATCTTTACTTGAAGACCATTCAATAGAGGTGAGCTCACTACCTAGTAAAGCAACTCATCTGATTATTCAGATGTATGAATTAGAAAGTTGTTTTTTAAGTGAAAGCCAGTCTTCCATTCTACATTTCTAGTGTTGTCTTTAGGTGAAATATAAATAAACCTTTCCTTGCACTGATGTCCCCAGTCTCCAAATATTTGAAGATAGCTGGGTTAGCTCTTCTTAGCCTTTTCCTTTTGCAGGCTGAACCAGCCTAGATTATTTAACTATACTTCATATGGCTTAGTGTTTAGATATTTTATCTTCCTAGTCACACTCCCTGAATACACTACGGTTGGTTGGTAACTCAAAAGCAGAACTTGAAATTCAGAGCTGTTCTCCCAATTTTATCTGATCATTAGATTTTAGATTTGGAAGGGGGCAGAGAGGTTTTCTAGTCCAACTGGGCATGAATAAAAATATTCCTTATAATATACTACTTGCTGTCTTCCCTTTTTCCTTAAAGATAGCTTGTGAAGGGCATCCCACTATTTCCAAATGCAATCTATTCCACTTTATGTCACGGCTAAGAAGCTTTGTATGTTTGTTTGCTTCCTTAAATTTGCCTCAGTAGCTCCTACCCATTGTTACTAGTTCTGCTGTCTGAGGTCAAGCAGGGCAATTATATGTGTATAGTCACTCTTTTGTATGACAATCCTTTACATAGTTGAAGGCAGCTATCATCCCCATCCTTAATCATGTATTCCCAGCCCTAATCAATAAACATTTATTTTGTCTACTATGTGCCAAGTACTGTGCTAAGTATTTGGGATACAAAAAGAAGCAACATAGTATCTATCCTCAAGGAGCTTACAGTCCAATGGGGAAGATAATGTGCAAATAAATGTATAACTAGCAAGCTATATGCAGGATAAATAGAAAATAATTAACGGAGGGAAGATACTAGAATTAAGAAGGGTAAGGGAAGACTTCCGGTTAAAAAGAAAAAAGAATTTTAGTTGGGCTTTAAAAGAAGTTATGGAGGTTGGTAGCCAGACTTCAAGTCCTGTTTTATCCTACCTAAACATCTCTAGTTCCTTAAATTCAATTCCATAAATATTTACTAAACACATATTATGTGCCAGGCACTGTGAGGGGTAATTTTCTCTTAACAAACTGAATGGGGATGGAGGAGTGGAAGAACTGCCCTGAATTCTGCTTTTGTAGACAAGAGGGAAGAGATCCGAGATTACTAGCCTGACCAAGGGAAGGACACAGACAGACAGGGTGGGATAAGAAGAGAGACCTGGGTATCAATGGTCAAGATAACCAAGCTCCACCCCTGGCTCTGTGGTGGGATGTCCCTCCTGGTGCCTACATCTGGGAGGAGGTGACAGATGTGAAAGTAGTTTGAGCTCCTCAGATACAAATGTAAGACGAGGCGGTTAACAGGGTGGGGTTTGTGGCCTGTGGTTGCTGGGTCCAAACAACATAATCGATGTTTGTCTATTTGTTAACAGGTGTGGGTGGACATGAAGTGGGGAATGTAAATGCTAGGGAGGGAAATACAGACTGGTATGAGCCTCCAAGATCCTTATTCTCAAAAGGATGCAGTCGAGGGGAGGTGCAGAGATAGGAAAACCTTTTTCCAGTGTACCTGCTGAGCGCCCAGGAAGGCACTTTAAGAACAAGAGTGGTTCAATGTAAAAGACAGTATTTGGGGGCCAGAGACCTGGGTTATAGACTCTCTTCTGTGGCTGACTGGTTGTGTGCCTTTGGGCACACCTCTTCCTGGGTCTCAGTTTCCTCATCTGTGAAATGAAGGGATTAGATTAGTTGGGCCCTAAAGTTCCTTCCTGCTCTGACATTCTAGTGTCACCAAGAATAGCTCATTATGGTTCCTAATGCCATGACCTGAAGGGTCAGGAGGAAACTTAGCTGGACCTCTTTAAGACCAGAACAGGGCCAGAGACTGGGGCAGGAGGGGAAGGAGCCCACAGAGGAACAGAGAGCTTCCACAGGAGGCCTTTCCTAATCCCTCTTCGTTCTAGTTCTGCCCTCTGTTTTATTTCCTATTTTTTTTAATTTTTTGTTTGTATTTCCTATTTATCCTATTTGCACACAATTATTTACACATAGTTGTTGCATGTTGTCTCCCCCGTTAGATTGTGAGTTGGATTGCTTGAGGGCAAGGACTGTCTTTTACCTTTCTTTGTATCCCCAGTGTTTAGAACAATATTCAGCACATGGTAGGTGCTCAATAAATGTTTATTGACCAACTGACTGACTGGTAGAGGGGAACGGTCAGCTCTATCCCCCTCGCTTAGGGCACCATCTGCTTCCGGTCCCTACTGTCTTTCTCCTCAGCCCCTGCTTTGTCCACAGTCCCCTAACATCCAAGGATCTCACAGCCTTCTCCCTTCTGTTCACAGCAATTGGCATTTCCTCCATTTTCCAGAAGGGCAGATTAATATAGAGGGGGTGAGGGAAGAGGATCCTGCGTGATAGAGCGGTTCAAATTAGGGGCCAAATGGCAAAGGAAAAAGTAACCACCGAAGGACCTACTCCTCTCCTTCCTAATCTCTTCCCCTTTTTCCATCCGTCCCAGCTCAGACTGAGGTTCTGAGATCATCGCCTGCCCCAAGCACCCAAGGACAAGAGGGAGACTGTCCTTTGTTTCACTGATTTTCCTAGTTACAGGGGTGGGGGTGGGTGCTTATGTGCAGGAATGACTGATGACATTATTTTAAAAATAAACCTAGAGACAAACGCACTTGGGAAGGCACTTACAGAATCTCTCCTTCCCTCTGGGTCTGTCTGCTTGTCTGTTTTTCTTTACTCTCATCTCCAACTCCCCTCCCCCAGTTCCCTTCCTTCCACTGCAAGTGGGCTGAAATTCCTTCCTTTTTAGTCTCATGGAATTAAAAACTTGAAGAAACCTAAATGATCATCACGGCAGCTAGATGGAAGAGCCGATAAAGCTCTGGACTTGGAATCAGGAAGCTTCCTGAGTTCAAATTTGGGCTCAGAAACTCCCTGCGTGACCCTGGGCACTTAACCTGATTGCCTCAGTTTCCTCATCTGTAAAATGAGAAGGAAATGGCAAACTACTCCAGGATCTTTGCCAAGAAAACCCCAAATGGGGACATGGAGAGTTGGACACGAATGAATAACAAATGATCTTCTGGTTCAACTTTTTTTTTTTTCTTAACAGATGAAGAAACCGAATCAAAGGTTGTGTCCAAAGTCTCACAGGTAATAGTGTCAGGACAGAAATATTACACAGTCCTCAGATCCCAAATACACCGCTTTTGTCTCTGTACCTGACACTGCCATGTATCACGGCACTGATGATGCCATGAAAAGAGACTGAGAAGACTTCCTGAGGCTCAGTTTTCTCCATTTAGAACTGGAAGGGACCGTCTCTCCAACCTCTCATTTTACAGATGAAGAAACCGAGGGAGGCTGAGAGAGTGGAAATGGCTTGGATAAGGTCACACTCACAGAGAATGAATTTGGTCCCAGCCCTTCTGAATCCACATGCGGGGCTCTTCCCACTGCAGCGTGCTGCCTCACCGTTGGGACTAGATCATGGAGGTCTATTGGCGATTTAATACTCTGTGATTTCCTGAAAGCTCTTTTCCCACCTCCTCCCAGAAATGTGGAGTCCTCTCTTCCTCAGGGTATCCTCTACGCATGTGAGATGACTGGCCTGACCCTCTGACCTTCCTACCCTGCTTCTGGCCCATTGATACATTTCCTTCCTTCTTCCTTGGGGCTCTGATCCCCATCTCTGAGTCATCCCCCTCTGATGAGTTCTCATTTCCGGACAGAACCCGTTATTAACTGAGGCCCTTACATCTCTCGTCTTACTCCCCTAGCTGGAGGCCTCTTGGAGAGGAGGAGGAAGAGGAGGAAGAGGAGGAGGAGGAGGAGGAGGAGGAGGAGGAGGAGGAGGAGGAGGAGGAGGAGGAGGGATAAGGATTGTGAACCTTCATCTTCTAGAATTAGGTGGGGCTGGGAAGAGAACAAGGGTGGGAGAAGGTCATGCCCACCCCTGCCTTCTCTACTCTAGAGAGACCCTAGGAGAAGCCTTGCATGGTTTGGGGGGCTTAAGTCACCCTAAGTCTAGGGTCTGGGAGGAAGGGAAGATGGTGGGATGCTCCGAGTTCCATCCAGGGCTACCCTGTCTTAATAGTAGAGGGCGGCACCTAGAACCAGCCTCTGTCCCCTCCCCCTCTGGAATGCCTGTTCCCTTCCCGGTCCTCAGGCACTGAAGGGAGCCAGATCTGGAAGTAGCAAACCAGTTGGGCCGGTTTTAGAAACTCCAGTAAGTGGAGGACTAGAGAGAAGGATGTATGTCCTGCCCTCTCCTCTTCGCCTGCACACAGAACTGTTGAAACAGCCCCCTGTCCCAGCTCCTGCTGTCTGTCTCTAGGACTGCTGGGTCGTTTTCCAGATGAGACACCCCGGAAGCCTGGGCCCTATCGCCCTCCTGCTGGGGCTGGAGCTGGCCCTATGCAGGGGCCAGGCGCCTTCACAGTACTGCGGGCCACAGGGCCGGGCGGAGAGGCTGCATTTTACCCGGCTGGGCAAAGGCCGCTGGCTGGATCCGCAGGTCCGGCAGCCCGGGTCCCTGGATCCCCTCTACAGGATGGTGCGGGGCTTCCTGGACGTGGTGCAGCTCAACCCCTTCCCAGAAGGTGAGGATGGTGGGTCTGGGGGAAAGGGTGAAGTCTTCTGACCATCACAGAGCCTTATCGCTTCTTTTACCCATGGGGCTACTTATTGTCCACCTGGGGTCTGTCCTAACTCCCTGCCAATGTGGTGCTTGTGTCAGCCTAGGACAAGGGGTACCCAGACATCTTTGGCTCTGGAGCCAGCAGGGAGAGAGCTCCCATTAGCTCCCTCTTCCAGGATTGGCTGCATTCCTAGGAGAACTAGGACAGTGGCTTTGGTGGCAGAGGGGAGTGTTAGGAGATGTCTGGGAAAGCCTTCAAAGTGGAAGGCATAGCATTAGGGTGAAGGAGTTGGGGGGAGAGCTGACGCCAGTCTTAGGGGTAGT
Source organism: Phalanger gymnotis (assembly GCA_028646595.1). Lineage (NCBI taxonomy): Eukaryota > Metazoa > Chordata > Mammalia > Diprotodontia > Phalangeridae > Phalanger > Phalanger gymnotis. The sequence goes on from CM053625.1 coordinate 232,527,515, forward strand.
CAGAGGCAGAGTGAAAAGTTTCAGGGTTGTGGTCTCAGGGGTAGGCTGTTCTCTCCATCTTTAGCCTTTCTGTTTGGGTAGAGGGGAAGAAACGTTAGACTGGGCTGGACCCCTTGCTCTGGAGCCCTGCATCCCTCTCACCTTTGCAACCTGGTAGGCATGGTGCCCCTGTATGGCAGAGCCTCTAAGGATCTAGAATTGTGGGTCCCTGACCATTTGTGAATAGCATCTGCCTCAGTGCCCAGGTTGGGGAGGCCTGGGTGGGGATGGAGAGCAAGGTGCTGGGAAAAATAGGGTGTGGGTAACTCAGAGTGTTCTATCCTGAGTTCTACCTCCCCCACTCCTTCATCAAGCACAGCTCCCTGCAGCAGGTCTGGGCAGGACCTTATGGGGCAAGGTGTCCTTTCCATGGCATATAGGGTGTGTATGGGGGAGGAGTTCCTGCACCCTCCCTCCTTAATTGCCAAAGCTCCTGTTCATTCAAAGATGTGAAATATCTCCATTATGACTCCAGATTGGCTACTGGCAATCAGAGTAAGGCTTGGGAAGGCAAAGTAGCAAAACAAGGTGGTGGTGATGGTGGTGACCTCTCTCCCTTTTCTGTAGGTTTGGTTCGAGTAGCGTTGAATGAACCCTCTTCTGTTCGAACCTCTGATGTGAGTAACAAGAGGCCAGGTTACTTTTGGTGGGGATGGTACATACATCTCAAGAGATGGGAGGGACAGAGTGGGAGGTGGGGACGCAGAGATTTATAGAGTCATAGGATGCTGGAACTAGAAGGAACCTTTGAGATTAGTGAGGCTGGGTGCTATAGTGTTTAAAAGAGTGCTGGATTTGGAGTCAGGAGAGGTCTAGGTTTTAAGCTCTTCTCCCACAGGCACACTGGCTATGTAATCATGGGCAGGCCTCATTTTCCTTATCTGTAAAAGAAGACATTAATGCCTGTAGCACCTATCTCCTGAAATAGTGAATCAAACAAAAGATTGTATGTAAAACACTTGACGGAACTCGATAGGCTCAAGCAAATGTCAGCTCTTAGCTAGGTGGTACAGTGGTTAGAATGCTGGACCTGGAGTCGGGAAGTTCTTGCTGGCTTGCCTCTGGGTAAGTCGCTTAACCTCTGCTTGGCTCAGTCTCCTCGGAGGATAATTTTAGCACTTAGCACGCAGGGTGGTAGTGAGGATAAAAACTTCAAAACATCTCTGAAATACACCCCTGGAACTGTCCCCGCCCCCCACAGGCCCTCATCTCCTTGTGTCTGGACAATAACCTGCCTCCTGGGCTTCCTGCTTCTAGTCCCTCCAGGCTCCAACTCACCTCTATTCAGCCACTAAAGTGATTTTCCTAAAGTGCAAGTCTGACCACGTCACTCCTCTGTTCAATAGACTCCAGTGGTTCCCTATCACCTCCAGGATCCACTATGAAATCTTCCGTTTAGTGTCCAGTGTCCTTCATAACCTAAGCTCCCTCCACCTTCCCAGTCTTCCCACAGCACCACCCTCTGCAGCCCCGACTTTGATCAAGTGACACTGGCCCCCTTGCTGTTCCCTAGACTCCAGGTGTTTTCACTGGCTGTGCCCCGTGCCTAGAATGTTCTCCTTCCTCATCTCTACCTCCTGGCTCCCCTGGCTTCCTTCAAGCTCCAGAAAAAACCCCTTTTCTATTGGAAGCCTTTCTCAAACCCCTCAATTCTAGTGCCTTCCCTCTGTTCGTGATGTCCTGTTTATTCTGTGTATAGCTTGTTTGCACAGAGTCGTTTGCATATTGCCTCCCCCCACCCCTTAGATTGTAAGCTCCTTGAAGGCAAAGACTGTCTTTTGCTTTTTTGTATATCTCAGTGCTTACCATAGTCCCAGGCACATTTTTGTTGTTGTGTCATTTCGGTCCTGTCTGACTCTTCATGACACTTTTTGGGGCTTTCTGGACAAAGATCCTGGAGTGGTTTACCATTTCCTTCTCCAGCTCATTTTACAGAAGAGAAACTGAAGCCGACAGGGTTAAGTGACTTGCCCAGGGTCACACAGGTAGTAAGTGTCTGAGGCTAGATCTGAATTCATGAGGATTAGTCTTCTTGACTCCAAGCTCAGTGCTCTAACCACAGTGCTACCTAGTTGCCTTCCTGGCACACAATAGGCACTTAATAAATGCTTATTGACTGACTACTATCTGTAAAGCACTTTGCAAACCTTAAAGTACTATATAAAATATCCACTGTGTCACCTAGCTGCCCTTCTGGCACATAATAGCCACTTAATAAATGCTTATTGACATACTACTATGTGTAAAGCACTTTGCAAACCTTAAAGCACTTATAAATACAGCCATTATTATTGTCATTATTAGCTAGTCCCATAGCTTCATTTCACAGGCATGGAAGGTGAGGTCTAGATGCTGGAAGGGACTTGCCCGGTGTTACCCAGCTATTTAGTGGCACATGTTGCTGTTTAGTCCTTCGGTCACATCTGATTCTTCGTAACCCCGTGGATCATAGTACACCAATGCTTCTTGGCAAAGAAACTGGAGCAGTTTGGTACCATTTCATTCTCCTGTGAATTAAGGCAAACAGAAGTTAAGTGACTTGCCCAGGGCCACACCGCTATTAAGTTTCTTAGGCTGGATTTGAACTCAGGTCTTCCTGAATACCAGGTCCAGGGCTCTATCCACTGAACCACTTAGCTGCCTCGATAGCATGCACAGAGGAGGCTAAAATCCCGATCTCCTCATGGCTTATTTTACAGGCAATATCTTGCATTCGGTTCACTTTTAGCTCAATCTTCCATCACCTTCTATAAGAAGCCACAGAAGGGTAATTAAGCAGTGGATTAAGGACGATGCTATCTTAATCTGTTAATTATTCTTGCAGTTACATTTTCTCCCAGAACAGGAGTGCTCAGCTTTCTGTTCAAGGTCGGATGTCCATAAGCTGAGCAAAGGGTGGGGTTATAATATGGGAATGGGTGGGAATGGGACCAAGGACTGGGTGGGAGGCCTAGACTGTCAAAGCTCTCTAAGTGTTAGTAAATTATGTATGGGGGAGATGGAGAAGATGGAGTGGGGCCAGAGGTCCTGCCTGATGTCTTCCCTCATCCCTCCTTCCCTCCTTTCCTCCCTCCCTTCCTACCCCCTGCAGGTGGTCCGGTATGAGGCCGGCTACGTGGTGTGTGCCGTGATTGCTGGCCTCTTCCTTCTTATCATGCCCGCTGTCGGGCTTTGCTTCTGCTGTTGCCGTTGCCGCCGGCGCTGTGGGGGCCGGGTCAAGATTGAGCACAAGTCTATGGCCTGTGAGAGGGGCAGCCTCATGATCTTCCTGCTGCTCATCACTCTTCTCCTCCTGTAATCAAGGACCCTCCATTAGGGGACCCAGGGGAAGGAGGGATGGCCAAGGGGGACAGAGGAAGGCAAATTGATATAAGATCCAAGAGGCCTTGGTGCACTTCGATGTTTTTGGTGGGGAGAGGGGAAATAGAGGGTTCTGGCTCCCTTATTCCTTGAGAGCCTTGGGGGTATCCCCTTGCCCACTCTGGATACTGACCACAGCTCTCTCTTCCTTCTGCAATAGGACTGGTGTGGTCTGTGCTTTCATTACCAACCAAAAAACACATGACGAGGTAGGCCCTGGTGTCCGGGCTGTGCCTACAGTGCTCAACTCCCTGCAAGGTCTGGTCTCTGATGTCCCCCAGGTAAGCATTAATCCTTTTTTTTTTTTTTTTGCCATAGCAGCAGGTGGGCAGGGAAGCAATCAGATGTTGTAGGTGTTCAGGCAGGCAGCCAGCTGCTGCTTAGCAGCTAGCTGGTGTCTGTGGGTAGATCCGGTGGATAGGAATTGCCTGGAGAGAGGCAATGCTCCTGGGGCTTTCTTGGTAGACCTGGAGGAGGCACCGGCTGGGACTTGGGATTCCCTTTCCTCTACAGGAGCTGCAGGCAGTGGCTGAGCAGTTCTTCATCCCCCAGAATCGAGTCTTGGAGGAACTGGATGGTGAGGGCTTGAGGGTCCCTTGGAACCTGCAGGCATGGGCTGCTTAGGAGCCCAGCACCTCCTCAGAGGCTGAGCTCATAAAGTCCAGTAACTTCCTGGGAGGAAGCCTCCCTTCGCTCCCTCAGCACCCATATGCTGCCTTTGGGAAGTATCCACGAAGGTAGGGTTTAGATCTGGGCACTTAGTGCCTCCTGGCATTAAGCAAGGGCCTGCTACATGCAAAGCCCTGGGCTGCAGCTGGCAGGGGATATCAAACCGCTCTCTTTTGGGAGCCTTGAGTTCTGATGCCCATCTAACCCCTACAGGGTTGTCTTGGTCCCTGGACCTGCTAGGTCTATCCTCCCCTCCTTTCGCCATTCCTTCACTATCCTTCATTGTTCCAAGATCTGTTTGCCCGGTAAAATTGTTTCTTGTCTCCTGCCCCCAGGTGTTGGTGTAAACCTTGGCAGTACCATCCATACCCAGCTCAGGGGCACAGTGTATCCTATGCTAGCCTCCCTGCAGAGACTGGGCCAAGGTAAGAGAGGCCCTGAATCCTTGGGGTGCATGGCATATGAGTATGAATGTGTGTGAACGTACTGGGGTGTGTGCATGGGTGTGGAACTGTTCTGTGGGTGTGTGTATGTATATGTGTGTGTATGTGAATATGGATGGGTGTGAATAGTATGGGTGTGTTGGTGTATATGAGAAATTTGTGAAGGGAGTAGGGTGAGGGTGAGAAAGGCAGAAAGGGCTTTGTTCATGAGGCAGTTAGGCAGCATGGTACTGGAGGCAGTAAGTCTCGAATTCTTATCCCGATTCAATCAGTTACTAGCTGTATGAACCTGGGCAGTCACTTAACCTCTCAGCCTCAGTTTGCTGGTCTGTGAAATGGGGATAATAATGGTACTTACCTCCCAGAATTGTTGTGAGGATCAAATAATATACATAAATTAGGAAGCGTTATGTAAATGTTAGCTATTTGTCCTTGATGATGATGATGATGTTAATTGGGCTCTAAATTCAACCCCTTGGCTTAATCTGCCCCACCCCTCTCAGACTTGCAGGTTTCTTTGGACCACCTTCAGCTACTCAACTCCAGCACAGTCTCTCTACAGGACCAGCAAGAGCCTCTGGATTCTTCTTTGCAGGACCATAGGCACAGACTCCTCTCCCTACTCCAGGATGCCCAGTGCCGGGGCTGTGCCAGTGCCCTGAGTCACAGCCAGCTCTTGGAGCTGGGGGCCAATTTCAGCCAGGTGGGTACCTGGGGGCCAGCTGGCATCATAGCAGTGTGGCTTGGACCTCTTTGTGGTGGGGGGTGAGAGGGCAGGGGATGGGGAGAGTTGGTGAAGTGAAAAGAGTAGGAGTACAACAAAGGGAGCTTAGGACTGAGGACTGTTATGATTGAGGTGGGACATTGAGTGGAAGCAGAAGAGGACTGAGGAGGTAGAGACAACTATGCTCTCTGCCTTCTAGATTCCCCATTGCCCTGTAACATAAAGAAAAGACATTTCAGAGATGGCGAGGTGGTACAATGGATAGGGCTCACCATTAAAGCCCTGGTGTCAGGAAGACCTACCTGAGTTTACATCTGGCCTCAGACATTTACTAACTGTGTGACCCTGCATGAGTCACTTGACCTCTGTCTGTTTCATTTCCTCTATTGTAAAATACAGATAATAGTGGCACTCACCTCCCAGAGCTGTATCAAATGAGATAACATTGGACAGTGCCTGGCACATAGTAAGGGCTTAATCAATCCTTGTTCCCTTCTTCCCTAAAGAAATTCTAGGTGGGAGTTGGGTGCAGGAAAGTTGGTGCATGTGTGGTTTCTAGAAGGAGTGAATCTTTTGTCCTCCTTCCCTCTCTTTTTCTTCTGGATGCTTTTTCCTTCCTCTGATTTCTTTCTCTTCTCCCATTCAATCCGCAACTCATGTCTTCTAGGTTGAGTTTAATGACTCAAGTCAGCCAAACTCCAGCCCTTTAGCTACTTTTCCTTATCTCTGAAATAGCTCAATCATAGTGGATAGAAATGGTGTCAGAAAGACTTGAGTGTGGGACTGGGGTGTGTGTGTGTGTGTGTGTGTGTGTGTGAGAATATGGATGGGTGTGGATAGTATGGGTGTGTTCATATATATGAGAAATTTGTGAAAGAAGAAGGGAGTGGAGTGAGGGTGAGAAAGGCCAGAAAGGCTTTGTTCATGAGGCAGTTAGGCAGCATGGTACTGGTGGCAGTAAGTCTTGAATTCTTATCTGGATTTAGACAGTTACTAGCTGTGTGAACCTGGGCGAGTCACTTAACCTCTCAGCCTCAGTTTGCTCATCTGTAAAATGGGGATAATAATAGAACTTACTTCATGGTATTGTGTTGGGATGCTCAAATGAGATAATTATATATCAAGTGATTTATAACTCTTAAAGTGCTAGATAAAGAGTTACAAACTGAACCCATGGTTTCATTGATATAATAGACTCCTGGATGGAGAAATTCCCTTTACTTGTGGCCGACTATACCTTTTCTGCACCATATAGTCCTGTAGAAACATGAACCATTAATTATTCTTCTGTTCTGGGCAATCTCTTGCTGCTGCTCTTTGTCACGTCTGGCAGACACCTTCTAGAAGTGTCTAGAACCTTCAAATGAGAAGATCTGGAGCTAAAAGAGATCTTAGAAGTCATCTGTCATTTTTAGAGATGAGAAAAAGAAGTGACTTACCCCAGGTCACACCAAGCGATAAATAGCAGAGGGAGACCAGAACTCAGTTTTTCTAAGCCCAAATCTAGTGTTCTTTCCATAACTTCTCATTGCCTCATAGGTTTGACTCAAGCCAGCCCTTGGTCTCGGGACCCCTTTTATACTATTAAAAATTATTGAGGATCCTTCCCAATAGCCTTTATTTAGGTTATATCTGTCAATATTTACTGCATTTGAAATTAAAAGGTCTTAGTGTTATTATGAAGATAGTTTTAACCCTGCGGACCCCCTGAGAGAGTCCCAGGGACCTCCAGGATTCCTTAGGCCACACTTTGAGAACTGTGAGATTAGGTAGTATGTTTGAGGATTTAGGTATTGGGTTTTAAATAAACACCTTCTGATTCTCAATCCTATTTCTTTCCACTAGGTCGAGGTCATGTAGGGAAAGTATCTGGATGTTGGGATCATAGGTTCTAGGCTGGCGGACTTTCCAAATCTACTGTCCCAACCAGGACTGAGTTGTTTTGGAGAGGGGTGGATTTATCTCCATGGATTTTCGACTGCTCTGATTTCAGGTGCCTTCTGTGAAGAGCGTCCTCCAGAAATTGAAGGGTGTCCCAGAGGCCAATTTTTCTAATATGGTTCAGAAGGTGTGTATCTTGGGGGACAAGAGGTGGGGTTAGGCTTGAGGAAAATGGAATTCTGTGTTTTTTCTTGGTTCCGGGTCTGCCAAGCTCTCACCTTCTCCCTTCTGGGGAGAAGCCCCAGGCCTGGACAAGACCTTCTACAAAATGCTTTAAGATCCTCACATCTAGCTAAGAGCTCCTCTTAGAACAGGGACAGTTCTCTCTGATCTAGACGGCGTGACCTCCTCTTCTGCTCCTCTCCAGGATAACAGCACATTCAATACGCTCCCAGTTCTGACAGCTATGGAGACAGCAGACATAGTTCAAGGTAAGTTGTCCCCAGCCAGCAGGAATCCCGGGACGGCTCCTACTCCTAGCTTCTTACTGCAAGCATGGATTTCTGTGACTCATCATGTGGATCCATAGGTCTCACGGGATCTCTTGTGAAGAACTTCTCTTGAGGAGAGGCTTAGCCAGGGGTAGAATAATAATGTCCAATGGTGTAAAGAACACCGGGCTAGGGTTTTGTTCCTAGTGTCTTCGCCCTACTAGCTGTGTGACCTTGAACAAGTATGAACCCTCTGAACCTTGGTTTCCTCTCTATAAAATGGGAAGAACACCCATCCTGCTTACCTTGAAGGGATTTTATCAGGTCCAAGAGAGACAATGCATGTGAAAGTACCTGGTAAACTATAAAGCATTATACTTTTACGTAAGGTGGGAGGTGGGCGCTTCCCCTCAACAACTTGAGGGGAACATCAGGAACCGTAAGAGGACAAACGTCTTGTGCACAGGCTCTAAGATAGAAGTGTGAGTCCACAATTGTTATCGCCATCTCACCCCTCCCCTTGCAGAGTTGAAGGAGGAGGTGGCCCAGATCCCCGAGGAAGTGAGGACCCTATCTAAAGGCTTCCCAGGCTCTGAGGCTGCTGACCGCTGGAGACAGGCTCTTGCAGAGGCAGAGAACAGTAGCAGGCCTTATCTACATATGATCCAGAGATATGAGAGATACAGGTATTGGGTGAGTCGGGGGAGGACAGATCCAGGGAGTAGAGAGAAAACATAGGCGCTCCCCCACCCACCTACTCCCTGTCTTACCCACTCAAGGCTCAGATTTCTGAGTGCCTGCTTCTAATATCCTGTACTTAACTACCTTTCTCCTCCAGTACTTAGTCACCCCTTCCCCCAAATAAGCCTTGAGCCCTAGTATTTCAGTCCTCGAGCCCAGTGAGTCCTATGCTGTCTTCCTCTTTTCCTCAGCCCTTGAAACAAGGGGTATCAGTTGCCCCCCCATCAGTAGGAGAGGTCGACCACTTCTTGTTTTTTTTTTGTTTGCTTTTTTTGGAGGGGGGAAGGCAAGGCAATTGGGGCTAAGTGACTTGCCCAAGGTCACACAGCTAGTAAGTATCAAATGTCTCAGGTCACATTTGAACTCAAGTCCTCCTGACTCCAGGGCCAGTGCTCTATTCCCTGTGCCACCTAGCTGCCCTGGTTGATCACTTCTAAGGTACTTCCGAGCCCTAAAATCCTATGTTCTTATGATCCCAAGTGTTTCCAGATCAGTAACCAAAGGCTTAGGATGAGTTCTGTTCATATACTTAAATATTCATGTACTCTTCATGTACATTCTGCCTCAGGGTTAGTATTTTTTTCCTCTTCCTGTCGCATGGTACCTTCAGCATTGTTCTATATTTTTGTCCCTCTAAGGCCTGTGAAAGAGCTAGGAAAAGTTCATTTTCTTCCTGACCTCTCAGAGCTTGACTCTCCCCATCCCTTTCCTCCCTCCCCCACCATGGTAGGTGGATTGCAGGTTATGTGCTGTCCTCAGTGATCCTATTGGTGGTCATCTGTAACCTGCTGGGCCTCAGCCTGGGCCTCTGGGGGATCTCTGCCCGAGAAGACTCCAGCCACACAGAAGCCAAGGGCGAGGCTGGGGCCCAGTTTCTCATGGCGTAAGGATGAGGTCGGGGCAGGGGGCAGGACAGGGAGACAAGACAACAAATGGAGTTGGGCTATAAGGGCTGGGGTGAAGGATGCTGGCCCCAGCTGGCCCCTGCTATTCCTCCTGTGTCCCAGGGAGTGGCTTTTCTACTCCACAAGCTGGCCTGTGTGAGGTGGGGAGTCACCTGGCCTCAGTGTGGGTCCTCTTGTGTGTTTGGTGACCATCTAAGTTTGGCAGCTCATACAAAGAAATCCAGGTCTGTGCAGTCTCCATAGCCTTATTTATTTATTTGGTCCCATCTGGCCCATGGAGCTGAACAGATGGTAGGAAAGCAGCCAGCAGTCCCAAGGATGGCTCTGCCCTTCCCTCTCCCCCAAACCAATAGTGAAAGCTTCCCCCTTTCCTGCTCCTTCAGACCCTCCATTCTCCCCTCTTCCTCGGGACCTGCTTAGCATGGTCCTTTCTCCCCAACAAAACAAAGAAACACCTGGTAGACAGTCACTGACCCCCTTCCTAGCTTGGCCCTGGGTGGATCTAATTAGCTTTGCTGGGAGGCTGATTGAGTATCCCAGGCTGAACAACAACATGGCTGCCTGAGGAGGGGTAGGAAGAGAGATGTTTGGGTCAGGGAAAGGGCGGACAAGCCAGGACCAACCTCCTTTGCACCCTCTTGATCCCTTGCCCTATCTTTTCCATAGGGGTGTGGGCTTAAGCTTCCTTTTCTCTGGACCCTTCATCCTCCTTATCTTTGCCACCTTCCTCCTGGGGGGCAACATCCAGACACTGGTGTGCCGAAGCTGGGAGAACCAGGAGCTGTACAAGGTGAGGCCTGGTCCAGAGCCTGTGGGCTGGCCCTTGTCTTGCTGGATTAATGGAGACATAGGCTACCAAAGCTTCTGGCCTAGGGGTCAGGCTTAAGAGAAACAAGGCAGGAGACCAATAGAAACATAGAATGGAAGAGACAGTGAAAAACAAACACAGAAACAGCAGGGACAGGGAAAGACAAAGAAACATCAGCAGCAGGTGAGAGTGAGAGACTTGGGCAGAAATCCTAGAAGTCCCTGGGTGAACTCCTTGTCATATTACTGTTGAAAACAAAGATAAATGGTTTCATTAGACCCATAAACTAATACTCCATTCTTGAAACTGAGAACAGAAACCAGGAGGCCTGACACTCAGTTTGTCCCCAATTTGTAAGCCCAGGAATTGGTGGGAATTTCATTATCTATAGCTAAGACCACTTTTCTGTATGCTGGGAAGCTACCTGTTGGAGAAGTCTCTTGATTTGGGTTCAGGTAATGACTAGGGGCATTGCTATGTGTTATCCAATCACCAGTCCAAGAGAGGCCCGGACTCTGGGAGAAGTGGGGGGATGCTGTCTTAGTCATTGCTCTAGACTTCCTTTCCCCACTTCATGTGTAGTTTGCTGACACCCCAGGGAACCTGCCCCCATCCATGAACCTGTCCAACCTCTTGGGCCTCAAGAAGGACGTCAGCCTCCCCTCTGCCTATCAGTGAGTGTCTCCATCAGCATCTTGGCCTTCTCAGGGCTGGGGAGGGGGAGATGTGAGAAATGGGGTGAGAGGTCAATGGGAAGGTTGCCCCCCACCCTGATTCCTTGCTGTTCCCTTAGGCAATGTAAGGAGGGTGCTGCTCTCTGGAAGATCCTACAGCTTAATGGCTCCTATGACCCAGAAAAGCACCTGAACATCAATAAGGTAAGAAACTTGAAAAGAATCACAAGTTGGCCACCTCTAAAAACCAGCCCGGCAGGATTCTGACCCCTTCTGTCCCGGAGTCTTGGGCTTCTTCTGGCTTCCAGCTCTTAGGTCAGGCAGTCAGTAGGCAGGGCAGAGGAAGAGGGGCGGCAATGAGGCCCCATTCGGAGAGAACCTCTGCCCTCGCCTGTGAGATGCACTTGGACCATAGTTTCCCAGTCCCTCTGACTGCAATGCAAGTAGGGTGAGGACTGGACAGCCAGAGGAGGGGGACATAAGGGGCCCAAGAATAAGATAGGTAAGGGCTGTAGGAGAATAAGTACTGGGGTATGAGTCAGGCTAACCAACTCTTGCCAATTACTGTTTGTGTGATCTCGGGCAATGCTCCCCCTCTGAACTTAGTATTTCTCATTCATAAAATGAGACAATTGGAGTAGATGATCTCGAAAGATCAAAGGAAATAATATATGTAAAGCCCTTTGTAAATTCTAAAGCACTATATAAATGCTGGCTATTATCATATCTAAGGTCCTTTCATGCATTCACATCATATGACTTCAATGATGTGACTGGGGACCAGGTGCAGAATGGAGAGCAAAGGGGTCACTGTGCTTTCTTCCTGTGAGTTTCCTTCTGTGTTTAGGGGAGAAATCTCCTGAAAGAACAGGAGGATACAAGCTGCCAGTCAGGTTCTAAGAAAGGGCCATGGAAGTCCTTGTAGATGACTAACTTGAGAGTCAAAAGTCCTGAATTCTTTCCCCTGCCCTGCTCTGGCTGTGCGATATTAGGCAAATTATTTAACCTTTTTAGGCCTCTGTTCTCCATCTGTTAACAGAGATTTAGGCTACCTCCTCCCAGCTTGGTGGGCCAGTGGATAGAGCGCTGGGCCTGGAGTCAGGAAGACCTGGGTTTAAATTCAGCTTCAGACACTTACTGTTGTGTGACTCTGGACAAGTAGTTTAACCTCTGTTTCCCTGAATGTACTGGAGAAGGAAACAGCAAACCATTCCAGTACCTTTGCCAAGAAAACCCCATGGACAGCCTCCATGTAAGAGTAACTGAACAAACCTGTTTTCCCGTCTGTTAATTGAGTGATTTAGGCTAGCTCCTCCCAGTTTTTATATTACATGATTCTATAATAATCAATTAACATGTGAAGTGCTTTGCGGGCCATAAAGCAATAAATAAATGTTAGTTATTGTTATGACTTCTAATAACAAATGCTTACTCACCTGGGATAGGAACACTTTGTTACCTTCTCTGTAACAGGGGGATGAGAACACCTGTGGTAGCTTACCTCACAGGGTTATTTTGAAGCTCAAATGGGAGGTGAGATATGTAAAGAATTTGGTAAACCTCAAAGTGCTATGTAACAGTCAATTCTTCCTCTTGCTATCAGCCAAAAAATGCTTAAGGTCATCAGGAAGGCTGGTGAGAACCAAACAGAAAGCCTCCTTTCCTTATATTCAGTCCTGGTCTGACTATGCCTAGATTACTGCACATGGTCTCTGAAAGAGACATAACTGAGATGGAGAAGGGCCAGATAGGGGCCAGCAAAATGACCAAAAGAGGTTAAGGGGAGGGGCTGCTGTCTAAAGACAGGATGGAAAGACCAGGTGTTTTCAGTCTGGACAAAGGAAGGCTGAGGAGAGATATAATCAGAGTCTCAGTGGGGATGATTGTGTACAATTCTGGCCACAGTATTTTAAGAGAGACATTGACAAGCTGGGACACATCTAGAGGAATGTCACCAAGGTGGTGAAGGGGTCATGAAACTATGTCCCATGAGGGACTGTTGAAGGAATTGGAGAAAAACAAGACCTTAAGAGGGTGAGATCAAAGTATTCAAATATTTGAAGCATTGGTATACAGCAGAGGAGTTAAACTTACTCTGTGTAGTCGTAGAGAACAGAATTAGAACCGGTGGGTGTAAGTTATGAAGAGGCAGATTTTTGTGCAAAACAAGAAGTAACATTCTTTTTTCCGCCATTTCATAGTACTTTTTTTTTCCAATTACATATAAAGATAGTTTTCAATATTGATTTTTATAAGATTGGAGTTCCAATTTTTTCTTTCTCCCTTTCTCCCCTCTCCCCTTCCTAAGACAGCAAGTGATCTGATATAGTTTGTACATGTACAATAATGTTAAATATATTTCCACATTAGTCGCATTGTGAAAAAGGAATCAGAACAAAAGGGAAAAACCACGAGAAAGAAAAAGACAACCAAAAAAAGTGAAAATTGTATGCTTCAATCTGCATTCAGACGCCATAATTCTTTCTCTGGATGTGGATAGTGTTTTCCATCATGAGTCTTTTGGAGTTGTCTTTGATCACTGTATTGCTAAGAAGAGCTAAGTCAGTCATAGTCGATCATCACAGAACGTGGCCGTTACTGTGTACAACGTTCTCTTGGTTCTGCTCACTTCACTCAGCATCAGTTCATGTAAGTCTTTCCAGGGTTTTCTGAAATCTGCCTGCTCATCATTTCTTATAGCACAATAGATTACATTTCATATACCACAACTTGTTCCCGAATTGATGGGCATCCCCCCAAATTTCCAATTCTTTGCTGCCACAAAAAAGCTGCTATAAATATTTTTGCATATGTGGGTCCTTTTTCCTTTTTCACAATCTTTTTGGGATACAGCCCTAGTAGTTTTATTACTGGATCAAAGGGTATGCACGGTCTTGTAGCCCTTTGGGCATAGTTTCAAATTGCTTTCCAGAATGGTTGGATCAGTTCACAACTCCACCAACAATGTATTAGTGTTCCAATTTTTCCACATCATCCCCGATATTTATCATTTTCATTTTCTGACACATTAGCCAATCTGATAGGTGTGAGGTGGTACCTCAGAATTGTTTTCACTCGCATGAGAAATAACTTTCCGATAATTATTGTTGTTCCACAATGGCTGCCTCTCATGACTTGTTAATTTTTTTTTCTTCAAATCATCTTAAGATCATGCAATTTATAAGTCATAGGATTATAGAATTAGAGCTGGAAGAAAGCTTAGAGGTCAATTAGTCTGACCATTCTTTTTACAGATGAGGTAACTGAGACTCAGAGATGTCCTGTCACTTGCCCAAGGCTACACAGGTAGTGAGTGACTGATCCAGGGCTTGAGCCCAGGTTCTCTGATTCCTAATCCATTGTTTTTACAATTATGCCACACTGAGAGGAAACTGAAGCCCAGAGAAATTCGATGACCTTTTGTCTAAGGTCACACAGTAGTGAATGATAGTTGACAGGGTTTGAAAGCCAGGTCTTTTGACTCCAAGTTTAGTATTCATTCTGTTAGAATGGGGAGATAGCTGAGAAATCACGGTCTAGCCGCCTAATTATATAGAAGAGGAAACTAAATCTCAGAGAGGAAGAGATTGACCCAAAGTAAACAACTTTCCAATAGCTAATCAGGAGCCTGAGAAAGAAAGTTGGTTTTCTTTCCCCCAAAGAGAAGGAAAATGAATCAGTCCCTAAACACTTAGTAAGCACATTCTATATGCCAGACACTGCGCTAAGCAATGAGGCTACAAAGACAGAAATGAAATAGCTCCTGACCTCAGGGAGTTTATGTTTTATTGGGAAAACAATGTTTACATATAAATATATACATAGTAAATAAAAAGGTAATTTGGATGTAACTAGTAATTGGAAGGACCAGGAGAAGGATCTTGGGCTCTACCACATAGGAGGTGGCCTTTGAGCTGAGCTTGGACAGAAATGAGGGAGATTCTCAGAGGCAAAGATGGGGAGGGGAAGGATTCCAAGCCTTAGGGGAACCTGTGCAGAGACAGAAGATGGCGGGTTGTATGTGAAGAACAGCAAGAAGCCCAGCTTGGCTGGACTGTATCATACATGAAGGGATGTAGTATATAGTGAACCAAGAAAAGGACTTTGGAATAGTCTTTAAAAGTCAGAGTCTGGAGGCGGTAACATGGCACTGTGGGTAGAGCACTGGGCCTAGGGTCAGAAGGAACTGAGTTCAAATCTAGCCTCAGACACTTACTAGCTATGTAACTCTGGGCAAGTCACTTAACTCTGATTACCTCACAAGTAAAAGAGCTTATGTTTAACTCTAGAGGAAAAAAGGAGAGATGTCTGGAGCATGAGACGCTGCTAGGACCCCACTATAGAAGGGTCATACAGTCAAGGGTGATGGAGGAGGAGGTCACGGGGACACTTCTTTCCCTGGCTGGTTCTGGCTCAACATGTCTGTTTCTCCTTTTCCTAGTATACCACCCAGCTGCAGGAGCAGGTAGATAACTTTGATGTAGATATGAAGGATCTGGACCTGCTGAATGAAGCTGCTAAGAGAGATCTGGAAGCCTTCAGGAGCAGCGGGATAGAGAAGATTGACTACTCCAACTTCCTCGCCCAGGTCAGCCTGCTGTCCTCCCAGCATACTCCACCCCTTTGGGGCTGCCTCCTCATTATCTCACGACCTTGGTCTGTTCACTCTGCTCTTGGGCCAAAAATCTCTGGCCCTCAGCTTCCTCGCTTGTATAAAGGGGTCGGACCAGATGGTCTTTTGCGGTCCGTTCCACCTCTGGAGCTTGTGACCCAGAAGCCTGTGGCATCCTCTTCTAGTCTGAGGCGCTCCTGCACAGCCTTACAGAATATTAGAGCTGGAAAGTTCTCAGGCTACATGTCAGAGAGTCAACCCTGGTTCAGAGGTACCTGAGATGAGAGAAAGAACTTGTAATCATGAAAGCTTGGCTAGAATCCTACTCCAGATCCTTACCTTGCCCACTGTGACCCTGTGCAAATTTCTTTATGTCTCAGACCTCCCCCTCACCATTTCCACCCCATTTGCTCATCTGTAGAGTGGGGTTAATAAAAATTGCAAAACCAAACTTAGAGGATTATTAAGGGCTTTGTAAACCCCAAAGCATTGCAGATGTGAGCTGTGACTATTAGCTGGCACCTTTGCCTCATTTTCGAGAGGAGAAAATTGAGACCCAGGGATCCTTTTCAGCTGCATTCATAAAGACCTGAAAGCTCTTTCCACTAAATTCTGTCCTGTTACTGGCTATTGAACTGAACCAAAGAAAGTCAGAGCTGAGAAGGACCTTAGTCTAACCCCTTTCTGAACAAGCATCTTCTTTCCACCTTGGAAAAATGGTCAGTCTTGAAGTTTTGAGAGACTTCTTGAAGTCAGCTGGAGAGGGAGGTAAACCCATTACTTCCAAGTGGGGGGGGTGGGTGGGAGGGGAGATAGCGAGGAAGGGGTAGTCTATTGCACTTCAGGACAGCTCTAATTGTTAATAAGTTTTTCCTTACATCAAGCCTAACTAAATCTACTTCCCTGCAACTTATTCTACTGGGGAAAAACAACATTAATAGAGATAAGTAAATTAAAAATATATACTAAGTAATTTGTGAGAGAGAGAGCACTAGACACTTAAGGGTAGTCAGGCAGGCCTCCCTCCCTTCCCTCCTCCCTTTCCTTCCCTCTTATCCTCCCTTTCCTTCTTCTCCCCTCCTTTCCCTCCCTTCATTGGAGCTGAGCCTTGAAGGAAGCTAGGAATTAGAGGCGGAGTAAGGAGGAAAAACATTCCAGACTTAGGGGACAGACTGTTCAAAGGCATGGTGATGGGAGATGGATTTTGTGTACAGAGAACAAAGTCTGCCAGTTTGCTTGGAACATACAAAGTGCCAGAGAAAGTGATGTTCAGAAACCTGAAAAGACCGGCTGCAGCCAGATTGTAAAGGTCTTTAAATGCTAGAGGTATTTAATGCATTTTATCTTCAAGACAACTGGAAGCCAAGGGAGCTTTTTGAGCAGGGCAGTCACATGATCAGACTTGTGCTTTAGGAATATCAGTTGGGCAACTATCTGCAGGATGGATGGGAGGGGAGCAGCTGGAGGCAGGGAGACCCACCTGTTAGGAGGCTGTCGCATAGCCCAGGTATGAGATGACAAAGGCCTGAACTGGTATGGTGTCTGTGAGAGTGGAGAGAAGGGAACAGACATGAGAAATGTTGAAGAGATAGAATCAATAACACTTGGCCACCCCCATTTAGATGCGGGGGTGAGGTACAGTGAAGAATCAGGGATGACTCTGAAGTTGTAAAACTGGGCCGAGTAGCTGGAAGGATAGTGGCCTACTTAACAGAAGCGAAGAAATTAGGAAGAAGGGAGGATTTTTTTTTTCTTTTTTGGAGAGGAGTGTGAAAAAAATTAATTTTGTTTAGGACATATTGAGTTTCAGATGCCACATCTAGGCATCCTGAGGGAGAGACAGAAGGCACATGTACTAGACAGGTCATTCTACAGCCCTCTCCTCTACCACTACTTCCTCATGGATCCCACTGGAGACCGCCCAGGACCCAGAGTCCAAAAGCCCTGGGAATTTTGTTTGACTTGTAATTGAAACCTTTTTTATGTATTGTCTTCCTCTGTTAGAGGGGAATCCTCTTCCCTTATGAGCTCCTTGGGAGCTTTTCTATTTGCATCCTTAATTCCTTGAAGGAAAGCGCTTAATAAATGCTTTTTTTATTCATTCATTCATGCATGCAGGACTGGGCCTCAGGAGAGCAATTCAGGCTAGATATATAGGCCTTGGGAGTCATCTACAGAGAGATAAAAGTGGAACCCCACGAGAGCCGATGAGATCATTCATTGAGAGAGCCTAGAGAGAAGAGGACTCGGGATAGAGCCCTGGGGTACCCACATACACAGGGGTGGGACTTGGAAGATTCAGTCAGTATTAGAAACTCAAGTGGAATAGCCGAGAGGTAGGAGAAGAACTAGAAGGGAACGTTGTCGTGAAAACCTGTGGCAGAGAGAATAATCAGGGGAGAAGGTCGTCAATGGTGTAGGATCATGAAAAAGGTCAAAGAGACATCATGACTCTCTCGTGAGAGACTGAGAAAAAGCCATTAGATTGTGCCAATAAGAGGTTCCTAAGAGAAGCAGCGTGACCTAATGGATAGAGGGTTAGTTGGCTTGGGGTCAGGAAAGACCTGGCCTTTTTCTAATATTATCTAGTGCTTCTTAAACTTTTTCCATTTGTGACCCCTTTCCACCCAAGAAATTTTTATGTGACCCCAGGTATATAGGTACATAAAATAGGTATGCAAATCAAACATTTACTGATAATAAATCATAAAGAAATTTATTTTAAAACAATTCTTTGGTGTACATATAGTTTTACCATTTATTAAAGACAATAGTCTCAAGCCAAAGCATTTGAGTTTTGTGGCCTGAGGGGCATGCACAGTGCAAAGTGCCAGTGTTGTGTGTTCAGAACCAAGGCTGCAATGAAGTTGTGTGATGCAACATGGGCAAGCCCTGCCAGAAACACTTTGGATATATCAAGTGTTTGATTTTAAATTAATTTTTGGTCATTGGGTATTGAGAAACCTTTTTACTGTTGCCAAATTTTTCACGATCCCCACATTCAGTGACTTGACCCTATATGGGGCAGCAATTCATAGTTTAAAAAGCACTGTTAGTTATACTGGCTATGTGACCATGGGAAAACCACAACTTCTCAGGGCCCAACAATTCCTCAAGACTGTAAGTTAACAGAGAAGTTGACAATCTGTATTAATGGAGGGAATTTCCTTTTTTAAAATTTATTTTATTTTTAATTTATGGAATAAAACAAGCATTTCCATAACATAGCATAATAAAAAGATGGATGGCACACGAAACTGCAAATATGCTATGCACAACTTGCCTTTTAAATATACAACAGAAGTATCGTGTAAATTTCTTTTTTCCTCCCTTTTGCCCTTCCCTCTTCTCATACCAGAATTTCCTTATATTAATGGCCCAGGCATAGATTTTTCATTTTTAAAGGAAAAATAAATAAATAGTGATACATTTTTATTTCTGGGGAGGGAGGAGAGCGGAAAGGAATATATTTAGATATGGAGGTGATCTTATAAAAACCTCAAGGATATCAATAATTTTTTTTAAAGAAGGGGCATTGGTAACCTTGGAGAAAGCAGTTTCAGTTAAATGATGTTTGGAAGCTAGATTGCAAAAGGTTGAGAAGTGAGTGAGAGAAGAGGAAGTGGAGTCAAGTGTAATGTTGACAGCTTTTTCACAGCTAGTAGTTTGACTGTGAAAGGGAGGAAAAGCCTTCAAGCCATCATTCCTAGTTCTGTCCTCTGAGACCAAGAGGAAAAAAGTCTAATTTTTCTTTTACGTGATAGCCTGCAAATATTGAAAGACAGTTAGCCTGTTTCTTCCAATCTTCTCTTTTTCAAGCTACAAACTTTTTAGTCTGTCCCAGGGCATCATTTTAGCCCCACACGTTTTGCGATGCCTCAATCCCGGGCCTCCACGCCTCTCTCTCTTTCCTGCCTAGCCTACAGCAGCTGGGGAATCTCTATCTCCAGAGATGCCTAAATGTTAGACTGTCCCAGAGAGACTAGACATGGGAGCTGGAGAGAAGGTGGCATGGGAACTTCCCCCCAGGGTTAAACTGCTGGTCTGTCCTTTCAGGTCCAGAAGCCAGTGGTGAAAGTTGACATCTTGAAGCTAGCCAAGGAGCTGGAGAAGTTGGGTCAAGCCCAGGTAAGCCAAGGGGAATGGATGATTGGGTAGGGCCAAGAGGGGGCTTAGGAGGTAGGTGGGTGGGAAGAATTCCCCCTGGTTTGGGGCCATGGAACTTGCTGGGGGAAGGTAAGATGGAAGAAAGAACTCTGTATTTGGGGCCAGAAGACTCTAGTTTTAACTGATCCCAATTCTTCATTTCTACTAGTGTAACCTCAAATAAATCACTTATCAATCTGGCTTCAATTCTTTTATCTGTAAGAGAGTTGGTATGTTAGATGATCTCTGGTGTCACCAGGTCTAAATCTTATCATCTTATGGTACACTGACCACTAGGGACCAAGAGGAAGAAAATAATGCAGGGGTAGGGAACCTATAGCCTTAAGGCCACATGTAGCCTTCTAGGTCCTTGATCACAGCCAAATTTGGATTCAGTCAAAAGGCCATGCTTAAGGACCTGGACGGCCACATGTGGCCTTAAGGCCATAGGTTCCCCACCTCTGAAATAATTGTATCTGACTTTTTTAACTGGGAGGTGAGGAGAAGCTTCTTAAAAGATGGGGTTGAGACCTTTCAAAGTATCTTCCTAAGGATGCTGAGAGTCTAATCTCAGGTCTACCCAGATAGCTGTGTAACCTTGGCCCTCAGTTCCTTCATTTGTCAAATGAAGATTCTATTCCCTGGTTAACTGGAGGATCAGACAAAATAACAGGCTTGAAAACTCTTTGAAAAAGGGAAAAAATGTACAATATTACTATATTATTAAGGGCAGCTAGGTGGTGCAGTGGATAGAGCACTGGGCTTGGAATCAGGAAGACTCTAGCCTCAGGCACTTACCATGTGTGTGACTCTAGGCAAGTCACTTAACCCTGTTTGCCTCGGTTTCTCATCTGTAAAAAGAGCTGGAGAAGGAAATGGCAAACTACTCCAGTACCTTTGCCAAGAAAACCTCAAAATGGGGTCATGAAGAGTCAGACACAATTACAAACAACTGAAGAACAACAACATGGCTGTTCTTTCTTTCTTGATGTCCCGGGTCCATCCCCCTCCTCCCGCCTTTGCCCCTAATTCCTCCAGACTGAGTCTGCCTTGGGACAGCAGCTGAAGCAGGAGGCTCAGGCCCTACGGGCCCTTTACCAGGAGAAGATCCTCCATCAGCAGACCCATGTGGTGAGTTCAGGGACCTGGGGAGATGAGGGAAAGGGGAAGGAGGCAGGAAGCATGAAACTGGGCTCAATGGCCGGAATCTAAGAACCCTTAGAACAAATATAGAATCTTCTGTTTTGCATTTAAGGCCCCTCAGAATCTGGCCCTTTCCTTATCTTTCCAACCTGTCCTACTTTAGCCTGCTCCTTGAACTCTACAATCCAGTTACAGTGTCTTCTTGTTCCTCGAGCATCCCAAAATTCATCTCTGGACTCTGTGCTTTTGAATAGGCTGTCCCTTCCATCTGGAAGGCCCTTCTTCCTCTCGTCCGTCTCCTGCTTCCTTGGCTCCCTCTGCTCAAATCCCACCGTCTGCAGGTAGCCTTTCTGAGTCTTTTGTGAAGTTCTTCTGAGATTACACTTCATCTACTTTGTGTAATATTTTGTTGTTTGCAAATTGCAATTGTCTCCCCCATTAGAAAGCAAGCTTCTTGAGGGAAAGGAGTATCTTCATCTTTCTTTGTAGCCCTTGTACTTAGTTGGCATGCAGTAAGTGCTTAATCAATGCTCATTGGCTGACTGACTCTTCACCTTTGCCTTTACTAATGCCTCACCCCGTTCTCTCCTAAACAGGTGACACTGAATCGTAGTGCCCGTGCGCTGTTGGCATCTGCCTCAAACCTCCAGGTGTTGGGTCTGGGGTGGGGAGGTGGAAGCCATGGGGTCAAGGCCCTTACTGTCCCCAAGACAGCTGGGGGAATGACTGGGAGGGATGTCAGGAAGGAACTCCAAGATCTCAGATGCTAGCGGGCAAAGCCAAGAGGGGAACCTGCAACTACCCACATGCTCTACCTTCCTAGGAGTAGACAGTGAGGGATGTGAAGTAGCTATCACCCGAGGAGCAGGGTCTCTAGGTCAGCATTTTGAAACCAGACCTGCCATGCTCCTTGCCCTCAATTTGCACCCCTCTGCTGTCCCTCAGATGGTGATTTCAGAAACTCTGGTCAACGCGAGCTCCCTGAAAACTGAGCTGCCTGTCCGGGCTCAATGGATCTTGAAGAATGTGAGTGAGAAGGAAAGGGCAGGAACTGGGGACCTGAAGCAGAGAGTTGGGGTGGGGAGGGAGAAGAGGAGAAGGGCAAGCTGGGTCTCATTCTGGCACTGGGCATACAACTTCTTCCTGACACTCTGGAGTCTTGTGTCCCTCCTTCAGTCCTGGCTCTGGAGGGCAGCTCCTGGGATGTTTGAGAAGATGAGTCCTTCCCAGTCTCCTCTCTCAGGTCCTCTCTTCTTCACAGGAAAGTGAGTGCTTCCTGAATCGAGAAATGGCCTACTTCAGCCAATACGTGGACTGGGCGAGAGAGATGGTGAGTAGTAGGGACCCAGGCAGCCTGTGATCACTTCTGAAGTAATCTCTCCATTTCCATGTCCTCACCCACCAATCCTCTCTGCATGCACTACTATCGGATTATTCTTTGAGTAGAAAATGAATCCATCAACAAGCATTTTTTAAGTGCTTACCATATGTCAGGCACTGTGCTAAGCATTGGGGTTACAAAAAAAGGGAAAAAAAGCATCAAAAATCCCACAAAAATCCTTGCCTTAAAGGAGCTCACATTCTAATGGGAGAGACTACATGCAAGAAAGAAAATGTATGTATAAAACATATACAGTGTAAATGGAAGTTAGTCTCAAATGGAGGGCACTGTAGTAGTGGGGGAGACTAGAAAGGGTCTCCTGTGGAAATGGAATTGGAGCATGTTCCCAAACCCTCTGTGGATCTTCCCTGTCTGCGGGATCAAGTCTATATTCCTTAGCTTGGCATTTAGGTTATCTAGTTTGTCCCCAAGGTTCCTGTGCCATTTTACTTCCCACCATTCTCTACACAAACCTTTCGCTAAGTCATTGCCCCTAAAGCACACCTTGGGCCTTCACATCTCTTTGCCTTCAATCTCTGTAAGGAGCCCCTAGTTTTGGAAACAGTTTTGGAAACTTGGGTTTGAGACTGTGCTCCGACGTTGCCTGTGGGACTTCGGACAAGTCATCTAACCTATCAATGTTTCATTTTCTTTCCAGAGTGAAGGAGGGGTCAGACAAGATGACCTAGGGTCCTTCTATCTTTAAATATTATAAATTTAGTCTCATCTTCTCATTTTATGGCTGATGAGGCTGAAGCCCAGAGAAATAGAAAATTATTTGCCAGAAGTCACATAAGTAGAAGGTTGCAGAGGCAGAACTAGAAAGGGCATGGGGGTGGGTTGGGGAGAGCTCTCCTGATTTCTAGCTTAGAGCTCTTTTCCCCAAATCATACCAGGTCTAGTTATTGCCTCACTGTTTCATAGCTGGATGACTTGGCCCCTCAGCCAACACTGTGAGCTTCTGGAGCACAGAAACAGTGTGTGTTTATCTTTTTTATTTCCCATACATAGCACCTGACACAGTGATGGGCAGACGGGAGATGCCCAGCAGATACTGTTTTGAGCAGAAAACCAGGCAATGTGCCTACTTCCATATGTTTACACATGAGAGACAATCTGGCATGTCAGAAAGCACATGGGAGCTGGAGTCAGGAGAGATCTAGGTTCATATCCTGTCTCTGACATATACTAGTTATGTGACTAAGGGCAGATGACTTCATCTCTCAGCCTCAGTTTCCTCATCTGCAAATTGAAGACAAAATGTCAGTAGGATGTACCTATAAGGTTGTAATATCAAATGCAAGTGTTTGCAAACCTTAAAGTACCATATAAATGGTAACTATTATTATTATATGGTATATATCTAAAGACATATGTCTTTATCTGGCTAGGTGCATATCCATATTTATGTGTGTATACCTATCAATTTGTGTCTGTGTGAATGTTCTTACCCTATGAGTCCTCATATCCCTGTATGTACATGTGTGTTTATGGTCATTCTCTTGCCTAACAAATGCAAAGGAGTAGCTACTGTGTGCCAGGAGCTGTCTGTGATACAAGATGAATGGTCTCTGTCCTTGTCTAATAGTTGAGAGAAGATAATTATACAATTAACTACAATGTTAAGCAGTGTAAGATAAATGTTGTATGAGTGGCACAGAGTGGTTTAGGAACTCAGAAATAGGAGCGATCACTTCTGGCTTGGGGGGATAAGGGAAGACTCCTGAAAGAAGTGATATTTGATATGGGCCTTGAAGGATGGATTAGAATTTCGGCAGGTCAAGGTTTGAGGTGTAAGAATATAATATTTAACAGCAATAGCATAATTCTTGAGGGTGGTGACAGTTTTATCTTTGTCTTTGTCTTCCCAAACACTAGCATGATGCTTGGTGTCTGGTAGAAGCATAATGATTATTTGTTGAATGGAATTGAATTGGAATGGGGAAGTTCTTCTAGTCTCTCTCTCTCTCTCTCTTCTCCACACCCCTATTCATCTGCATTTTACTTAGATGTGGTGGTATGTTATTGTTTGTCAAAGAGTAGCAGAAGTGGAAGGAGGAGACAGAGACTGCTTGGAGGTTGCTGTCATATACAATCTTTGGGCTAGGGTCCCAGAATAGGAATGGTTCTGGGAGGGGAGATGAAATTGGCCTCAGCCAATGTAATTTATGCCAAGAACGCCTCAGGGTATTCCTGGCGCTGACTTGAGTGCTTCTGCCTGATCTTAGAGTGCCTTCTGGACATTTCTTAGGGAATCCCCCCTCCCCTGTCAATTGGACACTTTTCTGTTAAAACCCTAGGGGTTTTTTTTTGGTTGTTTTTCCCATGGGAGTATTAGAGAGGGAGAAGGAAGATAGAGCCCTGGGGATCCAGGTTCCCCCACAACCTCTCGCTAGTAGCCTTGCATCCACAGGTCACTGAGCACATTGCCACCTGCCAACCCCTGTCTGGGGCACTGGACAACAGCCAGGTGATCCTGTGTGACCTCATCATGAATCCTTGGGTAAGTGGCCCTCTTCCTCATAAAATCAAATCAGTGAGTAGGATGTCCATTGTGTGGAGGGCACAGTGGAAATGCAAAAAAGCATAATAAAGTAGCTACTGCTCTTTAAGAGTTTATATTCCAGGTCTCCCTCCTCACCTGATATATTTGTCATCTTCGGTCCCTTGTTCCAGAACCACTCCCCCTCCCCACTCTCCTTTTTCCCCCCTTCTAGGAGGGAATGGAACCAAGGCTGTGCCCAGGGCCTGCCAACCAAGGCAACTGCCTTGGGCATAAAACGAGAGTGATGAGGTAACAGGAGCACAGAATCTCTGAGTAGGAAAGGACCCCAGAGGCCACATAGCCCAACCTGTAATGGCTATTTGGCCTCTGCTCCAAGCCCTGCCTCCTCCTATCTCTTCTCCCTGGACTCCTCATGTCTTTGGAGATTTTTCTCTGCTGTATCTGCATACAGGAAGAGCTCACTGAGCTCTCCCACCAGTTGGGCAGAGTTGTTCTTGGCTGCGCCCTGGGGTGAAGTGGACACCTTTCACTTGTCTGAGCCTGTGTATTTCAGAATGCCTTCTGGTTCTGCCTGGCCTGGTGCACCTTCTTGCTTATCCCCAGCATCATCTTTGCCATCAAAACCACCAAGCACTTCCGACCTATCAGGAAACGCTTAAGGTGAGGGGCCACTAAGGTTCCAGGATCTCAGAGGGTCACTAGGAATCGTTTTGTCTGGCCACCAACTTCTAGTCATGGAAATTAGTCATGGCCCTAAGACATCCCAGGAAGAAGAAGTGCAGATCTTACTCTTAAAGACCAACACCCCCTCTGAGCCTCAGGGTCACAGGTTTTCCATAGGTCTGGCCCATTTGGTTTCCTGCTGCATTTACCCAACCCAAGGGCAAGATCTGCCGTTCTGAGGAATCCGGGGGAGGAAGAGGGCTCTTTTAGCTTCTTGTCCCCAAGCTCCTAGAGATGAATGGAGGGGAATGAGACTCCCTAACATCCTTCTCCTGGCCACAGCTCTACCAGCTCTGAGGAGACCCAGCTTTTTCACATCCCCAGAGTCACGTCACTGAAACTGTAGGATCCAGGGTAAGGAGAAGGATTGCTCTGTACCCCAGGGTGAGGAGCCTGGAAGAATGAGGCTGCTGAGCAGTAGGGATCACAGGAACCATGTCTCCTTAGCCCTGAAGTCCCGCTGGGGGAGGGAGGAGGGAAGGAAAAGAAGGGCTTTGTCTGAGCATCCCTGGAGTCTAGGGGTCTGGTGCTCCAGAGAAGCTTGAGTTTGTCTTCCTCAGCCTTATGTAACCATTGCTAAGGAGCCCCTCTCACACGATTCTCTACTCAGCCACTCACCTTTTCCTTCTTCGATCTTTAGCCTTTAATAAAAGACTTGCTTACATTTTTGTGAGCCAAATCAATCCCCATCCTTGGCTCAGCTTTATCACTCCTCTGTGTACCATTTTGGACCCCTCAGCTGTTCGGTGTACCATATTAGTGGGATCTAGAGGTTTCTCCAAACTAGAAATTTTTGTACCCTTTTGGTTCCATTCACTATCCCCTTCATCTTCGTGCTGCCCTTCTATCTTTCTTCAGCAATACCCGTCCCCCTTTGGCTCCCTCATACTCTCTTCCCCATCCCACACCAGCTCTGTAATCTACCCCCATTCATTTATCCATTCATCCATTCAAACATTTATTAAACATCAACTGTGTTGCAAGGTGCTGTGCTAGGTTCTGGTGATGCAAAGGTGGATATGGAACAGTCCTTGCCCCTGTGGAGTTTAAAATCTGTTAGGGGAGACAAGCATGTACATGCCCAAAGTAGAAAGGTACAAATGAAATATAGAGAGATCACTTCTGGCCAAGTGGAGTGGAAAGATGAAGGAAGTTTTCCTGGGGGAAATGGCAAGAGTTGAACCTTGAAAGACAGAAAGGGTTTCAACAGCCTCCCTTCCCCTTTACCTCTACCCCTTCCTCCATGTCTAATCTCATTGCCCCTCTCCCTTTCTCTGCTCCCCACCCTGGGTGCACCCTCCCTTACTTTCCTGTTTTCTGTTCCATTGATTCCCCGAAGACACACCTCTCCCCCAGTCCCAAGGCCCTCTGTCCTCTCCTTTGTACCTTTAATCTGCTCCATTGTTCAGATTTATAAAACCAGTCCTTAGGTGGGAGACTCTTTCAGACTAAAGGAAAATAACCTGGGAGGACAGTGACACCTAACTTAGCTTCCCCTGTCCGAGACTCTAGGATTAGGTAGTGCAGTCTTGTCTGGCCCTGATCATTCTATGTTCTCTTTGCAGCTTCTGGGAGGGCCTGGATTTTTGCCCAGACTACCCTCGCCTGCCCACTGCCAGAGGGTGAGGTCCAAGCTGCTGATCTCAGAAGGGAGGAGCCCTGTCATCTTTGACACCTCTGTCCCCTGCCAAGAAGCTTCCAGGCTTAGGGTTGCCAAGATAAATCTTTACTACTCCCTCGGTTTTGCTGAAAGCACTTCCTAGGAAAGGGACCTGGACTTGGGGTGAGGGATGCTTCCATGGACTGGCTTCCTCCAAGGCTGCTGAAGAGTAAAAGGGACCTGGTGGGTTTGAAATGGGGCTCAAGCCCTTTGGCTCTCTTCCGTTTTTTTTTTCCTCTTGCTGTGTGACCCAGGGCCATTCCTTTCCTTTTCCCCGCTTCCTTTTTCCCTTCCTCCCCTCCCCTTCCCCTTCCCTTTGCCCTCCCTATGCCCACCTTGTTCGTGACTCTGTGTGCTGCTAGAATGTAGAGGAGGAGGGTAGCGGGGGTACCTCTGAACCATTAAAGTGTTTTCACTTTCCTAAGTCTCTGTCTCCCGCCCTTGGAGTCATACCTCTTAGTTTCATGTTCTGCACATAGTAAGTTGTTGAAGTGAATGTTTGCTGAGGTCAGACTCTCAGGACTGTGCTGAGGTCCAGGAGTCCACCTAATGCTGGCATTCTGGGATGATCAAGTTTTGTGTCATGAAAAGGGCACAGAGTTAAAAGCCCCAGGTTTGAGTCCATACTTGCTGTGTGATCTTGGCCAAGCTGCTCAAGATCCTCACTTTCTTCTTCTTTAAAATAAAAGCCCTGGTATTAGAGGATCTCTATGGTTCTTTCTGGCTTGAAATTCTAGCATCCTTGGCATCAATTATCAAAGGCCATACAAACACTGTATGTAATGTTCTGTGCCAGGTACCCATGTGGAGTGTACAGACAAGAAAAAGACTTGTTTTCTGCCCTCCTGAAGCTTATAGTCTATAGGGAAGACAAAATGTAAGATGACTGTGTTTTCAAACCCCCAAATCAGAAGACACAATTATCACTTCTGTCCTTGTTGTCGTAATCATGCGGGCTTTTATATTAGCATGCGCAGTGTAGCCTCTGGGGACTTCATTCCTAGGAATGTCATAGCTCGTCATGACCGCCTTTGTACAGCCTGCACAAAGCTAGAACTAGCATGGAGAAGGTGGGACTATGTTCCAGGCAATGACATGGAATAGGGGCATGCTCACTCCCGGAGAAGGTTTGCATCCTTCTTCCCCAAGAGGAGAGTTGTGTCTATGTCCTCCCAAGGTTCAGTGCTGCTACCCCTCCCCCAGCCATGCCACAGGCCCTGCTCTACTCCCCCTCCCTTGCTGAATTTGCCCCGGGTGAAGTTTCACACATTACAGTTCCACATTTGCCTTGCACATGGAAATGCCTCCTACAAGGCCACTGTCTCCTATCTCATTTGCTAGCATGCACATGTTTTCATTAGTAATATTGGTATTCCTTCAACCTGTGAGTCTCTAACTTTTGTGTTTCTCTCATTATGTCCTGAATCATGTGTTTTCTTTTTGAAAATCTTCCTGGCTTTGATTTGTTCATTTTCTATTTGACCAAATACTGGAATTTCTGGGACATTTGGATAGGTTAATGGGAAAATAGGACAGAATTTTTATTAAACACGTATTGGAGACAGCTAAGTGCTGCAGTAGAGAGTGTGCTGGGCCTAGAGTTAGGAAGACCTGATTTCAAATCCCATCTCATGCACTTACTAGCTGTGTGACCCTGGGCAAGTCACTTAACTCTATTTGCCTCAGTTTCTTCAACTGTAAAATGAGCTGGAGAAGGAAATGGCACACTGCCTGGCACATAAAAGGTGCTTAATAAATGCTTATTCCTTTTCCCCTTCTTAGGCCTCTACTGAATGCAAAGAGTTGATAAAAATTGGTAAAAGCTACCTGTTGGGGGGAATGCAGGATTTGAACAATACACAATGTCTTTACTCTTGAAGGTTACAGTTTTAGTAGAGGGATGAGATTCTAATACATTCATAGGATCATAGATTTAGAGCTGGAAGGGACCTCAAAGACCATTAAATTCAGTCCCCTTCATTTTATACATGGGAAAACTGAGCTGCAGAGAAGTTAAATGATTTACCCAGGGTCACACAGCTGGTAAGCTGTCTGAGACAAGATTTGAACTCAGATTTTCCTGGCTCCAAGTCCAGTGCCCTAGCCACTATGTCTTCCTCTCATTCATTCATTCAACAATTGATGGCTGTAGAGGAGAGGGTGAGGCTTTGTGTAGCTCTGCCTCACTTAAATACAGTTCAGAACATCACCCTCATCATGTCCTTGGTCCTCTTTGATAACGAAGGATGAACAATAGCAACAAACATTTTTAAGCACCTAACATATATAAGTCACCATGCTAGGTATGGGGGATAAATGGCAAAAATGAAAAAAAAAACTCACTCTCTGCTCTCATGTTATATCCTTAAATAATATAACTTGTTATACATTACAGAGGCACAGAACAAATTGCTGCCTAATATTTGAAATTGATACTGTCCCAGAAAATCAGGTACAGAGAACTGTCCAGCAATGGAGAAAGTATTGCCAGAGGACTTGGGTTTCAGTCCCCATTGGAATGAATACTTGTTAGTTTTTATGACTGCAGACAAGTCACTGAGCCTTGGTGAGCCTCAGTTTCTTCCACTGTAAAACAGAGATAATATTCGTGCTACCCTGAAAGCTACTGAGAAGAAAGTGATTCCACAGGCCTTAGAGTTTTAATAGAAATATGATGTGGTGTTGCTCTGAAGGGTGCAAACAGTAATTGTTATAGGAGGGAGATAGCCCTGTGGGTTGCGGTGGTCTGGAAAAGCTTCATGAAGGAAGTAAACTGAGTCCTGAAGAATCAGATGCTCTCAAATCACACTATGAGAAGGACTCATATCCAAGATACCTGAGGAGCTCTTTCAAATTTATAAGACTAAGAACTACTCTGCAGTAATAGTCAAAGGATATGAACAGACAGTTTTCAAAGGAAGAAGTATATGCTATCAACAACCATATGGAAAATTGCTCTAAATCAACAATAGCGAAATGCAAATTAAAGCAACTTTTAGGCTCTACCTTATACCTGTCAAGACTGGTGAAGATGACAAAAGAGGAAATTGACAAACGCTGAGGGGCTTTGGAAAAACAGGCACATCAGTGTACTCTTTGTTGGTGTAGTTGTGAATTGGTCTAGCCATTCTGGAAAGCAATTTGCAACCATGCCCAGAAAGTTCAATCAATAATCAATAAACATTTATTAAGCACCTACTCTGTGCCAGACATTGTGCTAAGCACTGGGGATACAAAAAGAGGCAGAAGATCATCCCTGCCCTCAAAGACTTTATAATGTAATAAAAGTTACCAAATTGTGCATATCCTTTGACATAGCTATACCACTATGAGGTCTGTATTCTTCAAAGAAATCAGAGAAAGAGGAAAAGGACTTATATTAAAAAATATTTATAACAGCTCTTTTCTTGGTAGTCAAAAATTAGAAACTAAGGGAATGTCCTTCTAGTGGGGAATGGCTAAACAAATTGTGCTAATGAATATAATACATGATTATTTTGAATAATTTCAGGGGAAATGGGGAAGATCTCCATGAACTAATGCAGAGCAAAGTAAGCAGAACTAATCAATTTATACAATGTTGACATTATAGAGAAAACAACTTTGAAAGACTTTTGAACTCTGAAAATTGCAGTGATAAACCATGAATCCAAAAGAATGAAAATGAAACATCACTCACTTGCTGGCAGAAATGATGAACTTAAAGTGTAGTATACAATAGTTTTCCATTTTTGATACTACAATAACAATAAAATAGACAAACTATCAGTGTAATTTAAATTAAAAAAAAAAGAAAGAAGAAAACCAAATTACTAGTATCAAAAATGGAAAAAAATGAATGTACCTCTAATGAAGATGAAATTAAAGCAATTATTATGAGTTATTTTGCCCAATTATACACCAACAAAACTGACAATCTAAGTGAAATGGATGCATATTTACAAAAAGCATAAACTGCTCAGATTAATAGAAGAAGAAATAGAATACTTAAATAACCCTCTCTTGGAAAAAAAAAGTTTATCTAGCTATCAATGAGCACCCTAAGAAAAAAATCCCTAGGACCAGATGGATTTACAAGTAAATTCTACCAAACATTTAAGGAACAATGAATCCCAGGAGTATACAAGCTATTTGAAAAAAACAGGTAAAGAAGGAGTCCTATCAAATTCCTTTTATGATACAAATACAGTGTTGATATTTAAACCAGGAATAACAAAAACAGAAAACTATAAACCAATTTCCCTAATGAATATTGATGCAAAATTTTTGAATAAAATACTAGCATGAAAATTATAGCAATATATCTCAAAGATTTTACACTATGATCAGATGGGATTTATACCAGCAATGCAGAGCTAGTTCAATATTAGGAAAATTATCAGCATGATTCACCATATTAATAACAACAAAAAATATGTTATTCTTTTAATAGATAAAGAAGAAGTCTTTGATAAAATACAACACCTATTCCTATTAAAAACACTAGAAAGTATTGTAATCAATGAGACCTTTTTTAAAATGGTAAGTAGTATCTGTAATGACGATAAGCTAGAAGCCTTCCCAGTAAGATCTGGGTGATGTTAGGATGTCTGTTATCACCACCATTTTTCAATATCATATTAGAAATTCTAGTTATAGCAGTAAGACAAGAAAAAGAAATTGAAGAAATAAAAAAAGGAATGAGGAAACAAAACTTTAACTTTGCAGATGATATGATAGTATACTTAGAGAATCCTAGAAAATCAACTAAAAAACTAGTTGAAACAGTTACAGGATATGAAATAAACTCTCATAAATCATCGATATTTCTATGTACAACTAACAAAATTCAGCAGGAAGTATAGAGAACTTCCATTTAAAATAATTGCAGACAATATAAAATGCTTGGTGGTCACCTGCCAAGATAAACCCAGAGATTATATAAGCATAATTACAAAACACTTTCTACACAAATAAAGACAAATCTAAAGAATTAGAGAAATAGAAATTGCTCATGCATAGGTTGAGCTAATATAATAAAAATGACAATTTTACTTAAGTTAACTTACTTATTCAGTGTAATACCAATCAAACTGCCAAACAGTTATTTTATTGAGCTAGGAAAAATAGTAACAAAATTCATCTTGAAGAATAGAAGGACAAGAATATCAAGAGAATCAATGAAAGAAGATATTAAGGAAGGTGGTCTAGCAATACTAGATTTCAAATTATATTACAATGCAGTAATCATCAAAGCAATCTGGTACTGGCTAAGAAATAGAGTGATGGATCAGTGGAATAGATTAGGAACATAATACACAGTAGTAAATGATTAGAGTAATGTAGGGTTTGATAAACTCAAAGAATCCCAATTATTGGGGCAAGAACTCATTATTTGATAAAAACTGCTGGGAAAATTGGAAAGTAGTATGGCAGAAAATAGGCATAGACCAACATCTTACACCTTGTATGAAGAAAAGGTCAAAATGGATGAATGATTCAAGCATAAAGAGTGATATAATAAATAGATTAAGGGAGCATGGAAAAATGTACTTGTCAGATCTATAGATAAGGGAAGAGTTTATGATCCAACAAGAGAGAGAGATTATGTGAAGTAAGATAATTTTGATAACATGAAATTAAAAAGCTTTTGCACAAACAAAACAAATGCAGCCAAATTAGAAGGAAAACAGGAAACTGGAAAAAAAAATTTTGCAACAAGTTTCTTTGATAAAGGCCTCACTTCTCAAATATATAGGGAACTGAATCAAATTTATAAAAATAAGAGCCCTTACTAAGTTGATAAATGGCCAAAGGAGATGAACAAGCAGTTTTCAGAAGAGGAAATTAATAGTCACATGAAAAGATGCTCTAATTCACTATTGATTAGAGAAATTCCCATTAAAACAGCTCTAATATCTGATATACCTATTTAGATTGGCTAACACAATAGAAAAGGAAAATGCCAAATGCTGAAGGGGATGTGGAAAAATTGGGACACTGATTCACTGTTGGTGAAGTTGTAAACTGATCCAATCATTCTGGTGAATAATTTGAAACTATGCCCAAAGGGGATACCCTTTGACCCAGCAATACCATTGCTAGGTCTATATCCCAAAGAGATCAAAGAAAAGAGGAAAGGACCTATTTGTAAAATACATACATACACACACATATTGATAGCTCTTTTTGTGATGACAAAGAATTGAAAATTGAGAGGATGCCCATCAATTGAAGAATAGCTGAACAAGTTGTGATATATGATTGGAATACTGTTGTGCTATAAGATAAGATAAGATGTGCTATAAGCAGGATGCTTTCAGCAAACCTGAGAAGACTTGTATCAACTGATGCAAAGTAAAATGAGCAGAACCAGTAGAGCATTATATACAGTAATAGTAACATTATAAGGATGATCAATTGTGAAAAAATTAGCTACTCTGATCAAGACAATGATCCAAGGCAATTCCAAAGGACTTATAATAAAAAATGCTATCCACCTCTGGAGAGAAAACTATTCTGCATACAGATAGAAGTATCCTTTTTTAAAAACAATTATATTATTATTTAATATTTTAGTTTTCAATATTGATTTCCACAATATTTTGAGTTACAAATTTTCTCCCCATTTCTGCCCTCCCTACCACTTCAAGGTGGCATATATTCTGATTGCCTCGTTCCCCAGTCAGCCCTCCCTTCTGTCACCTCACTTTCCCCCCATCCCCTTTCCCCTTACTTTATTGTAGGGCAGGATAGATTTCTATGCCCCATTCCTTACATATCTTATTTCTCAGTTGCATGCAAAACAAAACCAACTTTTTTTTGAGCGTCTGCTTTTAAAACTTTGAGTTCCAAATTCTCTCCCCTCTTCCCTTCCCACCCACCCTCCTTAAGAAGGCAAGCAAATCAACATAGGCCACACATGTATCATTACGTAAAACACTTCTGCAATACTCATGTTGTGAAAGACTAACTATATTTCCCTACATCCTATCCTGTCCCCCTTTATTCAATTTCCTCCCTTGACTCTGTCCCTTTTCAAAAGTGTTTGCTTTTGATTACTTCCTCTCCCTATCTGCCCTCCCTTCTATCATCCCCCCTTTTTTATCTCCTTCCTCCTACTTTCCTGTGGGGTAAGATACCCAATTGAGTGTGTATGTTATTCCCTCCTCAAGTCAAATCCAATGAGAGCAAGATTGATTCATTTCCCCTCAGCTGCCTCCTCTTCCCTCCCAATACAACTGCTTTTTCTTGCCACTTTTATGTGAGATAATTTACCCCATTCTATCTCTCCCTTTCTCCTTCTCTCAATATATTCCTCTCTCATCCTTTAATTTAATTTTTTTTAGATATCATCCCTTCATATTCAACTCACCCTGTGCCCTC
>CM053625.1:232562285-232629817 GCA_028646595.1 Phalanger gymnotis
CTCCTTTTCCATTTGGCTAATTCTGCCTTTTAAGGCATTCTTCTCGTCATTGGCTTTTTGGAGCTCTTTTGCTATTTGAGTTAGTCTATTTTTTAAGGTGTTGTTTTCTTCAGTATTTTTTTGGGTCTCCTTTAGCAAGTCATTGACTTGTTTTTCATGGTTTTCTCACATCATTCTCATTTCTCTTCCCAATTTTTCTTCTACTTTTCTTTCTTGCTTTTCCAAATCCTTTTTGAGCTCTTCCATGGCCTGAGACCAATTCATGTTTTTCTTAGAGGCTTTGATGTAGGCTCTCTGACTTTGTTGACTTCTTCTGGCTGTATGTTTTGGTCTTCTTTGTCACCAAAGAAAGATTCCAAAGTCTGAATCTCAGTCTGCATCCTTTTTTGCTGCCTGCCCATGTTCCCAGCCAACTACTAGACCCTTGAGTTTTTTGTTGGGGTATGACTGCTTGTAGGGTAGAGAGTACTTTGTTCCAAGCTTGAGGAGCTGCGCTGTTGTTTTCAGAGCTATTTTTATACAGTAAGCTCTGCCACACAAGAGCTCCTCCTTCCCCAAGAATCATGAACCCGGACCTGACTCAGATCCAAGCAGGCTCTGCATTCCTGCTCTAGTCCCCCACTTAA
The DNA here is from genome assembly GCA_028646595.1 of Phalanger gymnotis. Taxonomy (NCBI): domain Eukaryota; kingdom Metazoa; phylum Chordata; class Mammalia; order Diprotodontia; family Phalangeridae; genus Phalanger; species Phalanger gymnotis. The sequence continues at coordinate 232,562,912 of CM053625.1, forward strand.
TTCCCCCCACCAGGGGGGCTTGGGGCTGGAAGCAACTGCAGCTGTAGTTCTGTAGCTGCACCCCCATCCCCCACTGCCCCCAGGGTGGTGGCTGAGCCTTGAACTCTTTTTTCTCTGTCCCTGCAGCTTTTCCCACTAACCTTCTCTGTTGTCTTTGTTGTTTGTGGGTTGAGAAGTCTGGTAACTGCCACAGTTCACTGATTCGGGGTGCTAGGGCCTGTTCCACCCGGTTCCCAGTCTGGTTGGTCTGGGTGCAGATCAAGCTTGGCTCTGCTCTGCTTCCCTCCCAGCTGCAGCAATAGACCTTACCCAGTGACCATCTAGGCTGTTGTGGGCTGGAGCCCTTCTTCTCTCTGCTATTTCATGGGTTCTGCAGTTCTAGAATTTGTTAAGAGCCATTTTTTATCAGTGTTAAGAAGGTCCTGGGGGAGAGCCCTAGGCAAGTCCCTGCTTTCCAGCCACCATCTTGGCTCTTTGCCCTGCTTTGAAACCCATCCCTAAGGTTAATCAGCTTCCAGTCTCATCGCTCTGCTGTTACCTCCTTTCTATCTTTTTTTTTTAAAAAATATTTTATTGATGGATTTTGTCTTTATAGGGGGCAGCTGGGTGGTGCAGTGGGTAGAGTGCCAGGTCTGGAGTCAGGAAGACCTGGGTTCAAATCCAACGCCAGACATGTACTAGCTATGTGACCTCGGGTAAGTCACTTAACTCTGTTTGCCTCAGTTACCTCATTTGTAAAATGAGTTAGAGAAGGAAATGGTAACGTACTCCAGCATTTTTGCCAAGAAAACCCCAAATGGGGTAACAAAGAGTCAAATACAACTGAAATGAATTAACAGCAACATTTGTCTTTATAGCATGGTCACTTCTAGGGGTGGGGGTGGGATAAGGAAGCTTCCTTCCCTCCAGACCATGTGTTAATAGTGTTTAAGGCAGCATGGGGTAGTCTGATAGTGTTAGACTCATATAGAAACAGGGCCACTAGACCAGACTTAAGGATCCTTGTGGTCTGCATAATGACTTAGAAAACCACATATTAACATCCTCTATGTTCTACTGTATTTTTATTTATTTTGTCAACTATTTCCCAATTACATTTTAATCTGGTTCAAGCTGCACTGGGGAGTGTTACTTGAGGCATTTGGCTGGTGTTTGACACCTTCGGGACTGTGGATATTGACTGGGAGTCAGGAGATCTTGGTTTCAGAGAAAGCTTACTAGCTACATAATCATGGGCCTTGGTTTCCTCATCTATAGGAATGGTGATGATTCTTGAATTATCTAAATTTTTTGGAAGAAAGTACTTTGCAAACTTTAAAGCTCTGCATAAAGTTGAGTTGTTATTATAAGGGGACAATTGTGTGATAGAAAGAGCGCTGAATTAGCTGTCATTGCAGACCCAAGTTCTTATCTCAACTTAGTTATTAACTAGCTGTGTGACCTTATTCAAATCATTACACTTCTCTGACCCTCAGTTTTCTTTTCAAATGAACAACTCCTCATTGAACAAACATACTAATGGCTAACATTGATGTGACGCTTACTATGTGTCAGACTCTTTACTGAGTGCCTTACAATTATTATCTCATTTGAGCTTCACAACAACTCTGGGAAGGAGGGGCTATTATTATATCTATTTTACAGATGAGGAAACTGAGGCATTTAGGGGGTAAGTGACTTGTCCGAGGTTGCATAGCTAGGAAGTATCTGAGGTTAGATTTGAACTCAGGTCTTTCTAATTCCAACTTTGGTGCTCCATTCACTGAGTCATATGGGCAAGGTAATATTAATGAGGAAATTGGATAGAATCAAGAGTTCTTTCACCTTTTTTTGTATGGTGGACCCTTTTAGCAATCTGGTGAAGCCTCTAGGCCCCTTCTCAGAATCACATTTTTAAATACATAAGATAAAATACATATAATAAAAAAGAACATTATATTAAACTTAAAAAAGCTCATGGATCCCAGGTTAAAAATTCCTGGCTAGATGATATCCAATATTGCTTTCAGTTTCTATATTTCTACTTTATTGCAAAGTGACACTGGTTGGGACAGTTTTATGTGGAATGCCACTAAATACCACAGTTTATATGGATAGAGCATTGGATCTGTAGTTAGGAAGACCTGAGTTCAAATCCTGTTTCAGACATTTATTTAGTTGTGAGCCTGGACAAGTCACTTAACCTTTGTCAGTTTCTTCATCTGTAAAATATAGACTGGGTAGACAGATGCTGTACCAATTATCAAGAGGAAGAAGGGAAGAGGAGGTTTAGGAGCTGATCTTTCCCCTACCCTGACAAACTCCAGACTAGCCCGGTTCTAGGAAAGAAGGTAGGCTTTTCCCTCTTTCCCAATTTTGGACCTTGCCCCAAGGCATGTGGTGTTCTGCTGTCTTCTAGAGTGACCAGCAGAGGCCTGGCCACCCCAGACATGGAGCTGTCACGTCATCTTCAGCAATATCATGATCCATCCTTGCATGGAAACACTGTCTTTATTGATCCTCATCGCCCTTGTGAGGTATGTAGGGCATTTATTATTATCTCTAGTTTAGAGAGGAGGAAACCATGACTCAGAGATGTTAAGTGACTTTACCAAAATCGTGCAGCTAGAAAGTGACAGAGGTAGAATTTGAACCCAGGTCTTCAGATTCCATATCTAATCTTCTTTCCATTAAACCAGACTAATTCTCAAAAATTATCTGTCCCACTCTCTCCTTCCCCACTCCACCCTCATTAAAATTTCTATTCCCTTAATGTTCCATTCTCAGATAGTAATCAAGGAGGAAGAACTCAGATAAACTAAGTCAAGTAGTGTTAGTAAACATTTATTAGGTGCCTACTACATGCTAGACACTGTGCTAAGTGCTAGAGAGATAAATAAAGGCAAAAACATGGCTCCTGCCCTCAAGGAGCTCACATTCTAACGGAGAAGACAACATGGGAACAATCATGCCGCTGGACTCCCATGACGCTGGAGGAGAGAGTGAGGCTGATAACTTTGCACGACCCTGCCTCACTTAAATCCAATTCACATTAAAGTCAAGATGTCACCCTCCTAGTGTTATTGGTCCTCTTTGAGGACAAAGACAAGCAACAATATAGGAGAAGTTGGAAATAATCAATAGAAGGAAGGTGTTAGCACTGAGGGAGATGAGGAAGACTTCTTGTAAAAACTAGCTGAGACTTGGAGAAAGCCAAGGAAGTTTGGAGATAGGGATGAAGAGGGAGAGAATTCCAAATATTGGAAGATGGCTGGTGAAAATGTCTGTAGTTGGGAGATACAGTGTTTTGTTTAAGAAACAGCAGGAAGGCCTGTGTCATTGTGGGACAAGTAATGTGTAAGAAGATTGGACAGGTAGGGAGGGGCTAGGTTATGAAGGGCTTTGAAAGTCAAACAAGGATTTTATATTGGATCTTGCAGGTAACAGGGAGCCGCTGGTCAGACCCGTGCTTTAGGAAGGATCAATTTGACACCTCAGTGGTAGATGGATTAAAGTAGGAAGAGATTTGAGATAGGGAGACCAACCACTAGGCTATTGCATTAGTCTATGTGTGAGGTGATGAGGTCCTAGGCCAAGGTGGTGGCAGTGTCAGAGGAGAGAAGGAGGCATATAATAGAAATAATGTTATGAAGGTAGAAATGACAGGACTTGACCACTGATTGAATACGGGAAGGTGAGAGAGTGAGAAGTAGAGGATAATACTTAGGGTATGAGTTTGGATGACTGGAAGGTTAGTGGTGCCATTGACCATAATAGAAACATTAGGAACATGGGAAGGTTTGGGCAGAGAAAAGATGGAAATAGTGAGTTCAACTTTGGACATGCTGAATTTAAAATGTCTATGAGACATCCAGTTTGATATGTCCAATCAGCAGTTGACTATGTGAGACTAGAGGTGAGGAGGGAGGTTTGAGCTGGATAAGTTGATCTGAAATTCATCACGGTAGAGATAATAATTAAATCCATGGGAGCTGATGAGTTCATCAAGTGAAATAATAGAGAAGGAAGGGAGAAGAGGGTCCAGGACAGAAACTTGGGAGACACCTAGGATTAGTGGGGATGATCTGGATAAAGATCTGGCAAAATCACATTCCCCTCTACTTTCCATCCCTGTAGAAGAACAGAACCCATCCAGGAAGGCTAGACTGAGGAAAGACTCAACTCTCCCAGTAGTGGCTCCTGTCTTTTTCCTTTGTCCCTTTCCCAGCTCCTGGCCAGAATCCATCTGCAGTAGCTGCCACTATGGCCTTACTTTCACCCCATCCATGGGCTATTCAGACCCAAGGCTGTTTGCTCACATGGCTTAGAGGGGATGGGAGCCACCAACTCTATTCCTTCTGGAGAGATAGAAGATTACCAGATCTTACCATTTGTACTGCCCCTATGTTCCCAGACTCTTGGATCTATCTTTGATTCACTGATATAACCTAAGGAGCCTGAGACTTTGTCTGCAGCCTATGGCTGCACCCTTCAAAATTCAAAGCATTTCCTCCTGCTCTACAGCTGAAGAGTAGCTTCTTTTACAAGCTGTCTCCCATTTAGAGTCTAAGCTCCTTGAAAGCAGGGAAATTCTGGCTTTTTCTATTTGTATCCACAACCTCCCCAAGCAGAATGCTCTTTACTTCATAAGGAGTTAATAAATCCTTTTTTCTTTATTTATTCACTCCCTCCTACTTTAAAATGTTAATGACTAGCAGAGAATTAATGTGTTATTCCTCCTCGGGCTATTTACCTTTTAAAGAACACAGTACATTCAAGCTGGTGGGTGGTGGCTGAAGACTACCAGACAGGCCAAATCCTCCCCTAGACCTGTGATCTCATTGATGGGATTACTCCCTCCTACTGTGCAGATAGTAACCCATCCCCACCCTTTTACTTTCACAGTAAATCCTCCCCAAGGTCTCCACCCTAGGTAGGCTGGGGATCTTACACCTGATTCCTTTGGAGCATGGGTTTTCTCTGTTTCCATTTGGTGACCCAAACCTTGAATTCTTTAGAATTTGTGATATTATGAGAGCCATTGTGGATGACACACTCCTGTCCTGATTTTCTTGGCACCAGTTCCTGTTTCCCACTCTGGATTCTCCTCAATCAAATATTTTGTTTTCTCCCACTTGCTCTGGTCTCCCCCAATTTGTTATTGTGGCTGCCATTTCACTGCCTAGATTCCTTGGGTCTTATTCCTGTTCACACTCCTAGGTTTCTCTAATAGGGCATATTGATTCCTTTTCCACCTGCTTTCTCCTCTGTCCTTCCACTCCCAACAGATTAAAGACAGTCCCTACTATCGAGGTCAATGTCCTGATAGTTATCCATTTGCCATATCTCTGGCCATTCTCTACCTATGTAACCAGTAATCATAATAAGAACTAAATTTTGGAAATGTCAATGTTTTGTACTGGAGCCAGGGTAAGTCATTCAGGGTTGCCAAGTGGCAAAGTGGAGAGGGGAAAGGAATAGTGCCAGGTGCTGCATTAACTATGTTTTCAATGCATCTCATTTGAACCTCACGACAACCCTGGGAGGTAGGGGCTATTATTATTCCCATTTTTTGGTTGAGGAAACTGAGAAGGCAGCAACCTTAAGAGATTTGTCCAGGGCCGCACAGCTAGTAAGTAAATCCAGGCCGAGCGTCCTATCCACTGAGCCACCAGCTGCTTCTGAGCGTTGGATGTGGGCTCAGAAAGACCTGAATTCAAATCTAGTCTGACGTTCACTAGCTGTGTGACCACTTACCCTACCTCAGTTTCCTCTACTGTAAAATAGAGATAATAATACCACCTACCCACCGGGTTTAAGTGAGGATCACATGAAATCGTATTTGCAAAGCTTAAATTGCTATTTAAATACCAGCTATTCTTATCATGTGAGTCCTGAGCTGTGATTCTGGGATGAAGAGACTGGTGCTTAAAGGGAATAGGAGCTCAGAAAGCAGGAGAAACTGGAAAGGAGACAGACATCACTCTGATTTGATTAAGAGCAGCCAGAAAGGATTACATTAATTGAAGAGGGCAGAGTCAGCTAGATTAGGCTTGAAGCAGGCAGCAGCTGCTTAGGGAATTTTCTCCCTGGCACTGTTGGAAAGAAAGGTCCTGGAAAAGAAAAACGTGATAGTTACTGGACTGAATCTAGGGGAGGGAGGCACCACTAAGTTAGGTTTCGGGTGTCTGAATAAGAAAGAATAATCTAGACCTGGGTCTAAAGTCTTGTCCAGTTCTAGGAGCTACGTTTGTATCCCAGGATGGAGCAACCCTAGGATGGAGGTTAGATATGTAGACCTCCGCACCCCCCCCCCCCCCCGCCCCGGCCCAGTGCACATATCAGTGGTATGATTGATAGAGCATTGGGCCTGGAGTCAGTAAGATCTGAGTTTTCAATGCTGCCTCATACACTCAGTAGTTGTATTGACCCTAGGCAAGTCACTTCATTTTTCTGAGCCTCACTTTTCTCATCTGTAAATTGAGATAATAATAACACCTACCCGTTGGGAATATTAAATAAGATAATGTATGTAAAGTGCTTTCCAAACACCACATAAAAGTTATTATTAATGACAGCTTATTAACCCATTACTTGCCAAAATTGGTCGTTGCATAGTCTTCATGATTCATATGCGGAACTGTGTTCTCCTTTGTGTGTGGCTTCTCTCGTTGAGACAGCCCCTCTGTGCCTTCTTGCCCTTTAAGAATCTCACTTATATTTTTCCACATATTCTCAATATCATAAGGGCTCTTCATCCAGCGGTCTATGAACTTGGTCATTGTTCAGTCATGTCCAACTCTTTGTATTCCCATTTGGGCTTTTTTTTTTTTTTTGGCAAAGATATTAGAGTGATTTGCCATTTTCTTCTCCAATAGATCCATTTTTGTCAGGCAATCAGAGTTTAAGTGACTTGCCCAGGGTCACACAGCTAGGAAGCATCCGAGGCTAGATTTGAACTCAGGTCTCTCTGATTCCAAGCAGGGCTCTATCCACTGAGCCACCAGGACTGCCTCTTAGATATGAATAGCTAGTATTTGTAAAGTGCTCTAAACCTTGCGAAATGCTTTGTAAATGTGCTATTTTATCCTCACTACGATTCTAGGAGATTACTACTATTATCCTCATTTTACAGATGAGGAAACTGAGGGAAACAGAAGTTAAGTGACTGGCCCAGGGTCACATAGCTAGTATGTGTCTGATGCTGGATTTCAGTCCAGGTCTTCCTGACTCTAGGTTGAGCACTCTATCTACTGCCCAATCCATATGCATTTACTTTGTTCCTAGTTCTTTGCTACCACAGAAAGTACTGCTATGAATATTTTGGCATATGTGAGACCTTTCTTTTGGTCTTTGACCTTCTTCAGGTATACAACCTAGCAGTGAAATGTTGGGGTCAAATGGTATAAAAACAAGTCACTTGTTGAACACAATTCCACACTGAATGGCAGCATCAATTCACAGCTCTACCAAATAGTCTTTTAGTGTATTTGCCTTTTCAAAACTCATCCAACATCGACTATTTCCACTTTTTTTAATCATCTTTGCCAACTTTCTGTGTATCAGACAAAACTTCAGAGTTATTTTGATTTGTATTTCCCTTATTTGTCATTTGGAGCATTTTGTTACATAGGTGTTAATAATTTGAGATTCTTTAAAAGATTGTTTGTCCATATCCTTCACCTGGTCCTCCCATTCTGATCCTTCTCAGATGGTGGTGTTCCAATGTTGACAACTCTGTACCACGGCCAGGAGGGTCCTGGAAAGCAACTGGCTTCAATGACAGCTAGTTACATGACATTGTTGAAAGTGTTGCAGTTTTCCAAAAGTAATCCAGCTGAACTTGTCTTCCACTCAATTCTGGGTGCAATGATGGTGCTTGTGCAAAATATTTAGCCCCATGACTCTGCAAACATTCATGATTTATTGGGTTTGAAGAGCTATTTGAAGTAATCATTTATCTAAATCTATGGCTCACAAGTCCCTGCCTGATAATTACTCTGAGAAAACAGTTCAACCAAATTCATAGGATACTTGGGAGTACTAGCAAATGCTAGCTGCTTAGTCATCTCCTCTTTAACGTCAGAGCAGCAGCTAGCGTTTGCTGTGCCATTAGCCACTAGAGTTCCAAACATGGCCACGGTAAGAGGTGTAGGCTTACTTCTCTGTTTCTTCTCTCCTTCCCTTGGCCTTGATCTGCACTTCTCTACACTGTGGCCCAAACTACAAATTAATCTCTTTAGTCCAGGCCACCCATCTCCTTTTTCTTTTGGTTGCTAGTCTCCCGTACTGTGTGTGCCCCAGGGAGATTTCCATCATTCTTTTAAACAAGATATGCTGAAAGCTGCTGAGCTGGAATACAGACATTTTTTCCTCTTGGACCTAGCTTCCTTATAGCTATATGATTATGAGTAATTCAATGAGCTGCCTATCTAACCAAATGTCATTCTGGGCAATAGGTGTTTTCATCCACTTTGTTTTTCTGATTTTGGGTAGTACTGATTTCATGTATATTTTCCTGGATTTCACTGAAGAGGATTTGTAGTGTTTCAGGGATCAATGGAATTAATACAATATCATTTATGAATACAGCATTTGGAAAACCATTTTGTTCACAGAGAATACTATTACTGCTACTAAAAATAGTTCCTATTTATATTGTATCTTCTATTTTACATAGCACTTTTCTCACCACAATCCTGTGAAAGGTAGTGCAAGCATTATTTTCCCCATTCTTGTTTTGTTTAAATTCTTTAGGGGGCATCCTTGATGACCCTGTGTCTCTGTCTCCTTCTTTTACATTGTGTGTTTGTCCTTCATGCTTGAAGAGGACCATGACATCAGGGAAATGATGACATGACTTGCAGTTGACTTTGATTTGAATGAGGGAGGGCTGTGCAAGGTCACCAGCCTCACTTTCTCCTCCAGAGCCATCTGGGTCCAGTGGCCAGATATTCACCAGGACGACTGGAGATGGCCCAGGATGCAATGGGAGACCCTGGCCCTTTCAAGCTAAGGTCTTTTCAGGTTCTCACTTTGAGTGAGATAACACGTGTTCAGTGAATTGGCCTCTTTAAGAAATTAATCAAGGGACAGCCCCTTTAATCAAAACTAAAAAAAAAAAAATCAAACTGGGAGAGTAAGACCCTCGGGGTTCCTGGTCCTTCCTTTATATATGACTGGATGTTAACATTCAGTGTTAGTAAACAGTTATCTCCATAGAAATGTTTATCATAGACTTTTTTGTTGGGGGGGGGTGCTTTTTAATGTTTTGTTGATGATTCTTTATTTTACACCCTAGCACTTCTCTATGATTTCACATCTATAGAAACTACAATAGAATTTCCCATGATAGAAATTTCCCTTGTAACAAACAAGGAGAGTCAAGCAAAACGAAGGAACAAACTGACCACATCTGAAAATGCAGGTCTCCTTCTGTAGCTATAATCCATTGCCTCTTTGCCTAAAGGAGAGAGGTCTCCTTCACTCTCTGAAGTCCTGATTGGTCATTGTGTTCATCGGAGCTCTGAAATCTTTCTGTGTTATTTTCCTTGACATTATTGGGATCATCATGTAAGTTGCTGTTCTCTTTATTTCATTTTGCATTAGTTCATATGTTTTCCCAAGTTTCTCTAAATTCCGTTTATTAGTCATTTCTTGTGGCATAATAATGATCTAGTCCATTCATATGCCACAATTTGTTCAGTTGTTACCCATTTGTTGAGTGCTTACTTTCTTTCCAGTTACTTGCTACTACAAGAAGTACTGCTATAGATAATTTTGTCTATAGGGATTTTTTTTTAACCTCTTTGGGATGTGTTTATGCATATACATGGCTTTCTAAAATTCTTAGTGGAGTTTTAAGCTATTAAAACTTAAAGCTATTGAAAACTGTTAAAGCTTAAAACTATGTTGACTTTTGAGGAGCCCGGTATATTGTATCTATATATATATATTTATGTATATATATATTTAAATGCATACAGATATTTATATACATATAAATATATGTCTAAATGCATACAGATATCTAGATACATATGACTATATGCCTAAATATATACAGTTATCTAGATAGATACATATAAATATATGTCTTGTTAAACCTGAAAGTTGGTTGAAGGAGGCAAACAAACTAGATGATAGAAAAATTCATATTACTTATACATCTATTTATTTATTCCCTTTAAACTTAGCAGATACATGCATGCATGGGGGCCAGACTAAGTCTGACTCCCCAAATAAAGAAATGAGTGGGCTTAAATACATTTTTTCAGTCCCAACACAGCAGCCTGCATTACATCACTTTTATGACCCCCACGTATGTTAATTATGATACAAGACAAGGATTTTCCTTAATGGAATAGATTGTAAATACAACAAATCAGATAGTTGACAAAGTGTCAATTGAAATTACAACCTAGGATCTCTTTATTTAATTTGCCATTAGTATTCCATAACATAGTATATGCCCATAAAATATTAAGATAAAGAAAAGTCACATAATTCAAGATAGTGTCTGAGGTCAAGTTTTTCACCCTTAATGGCAATGGACAGAGCAAGGAATGCTCTATCTAAGTCTGTTGACATAAGAAGAGGCATCTCTGAGCTTACTTAGAGAACAAAGAGACTGTTAGGATCAGGCTTTTCTTCTGGTTAATTAGTTCAGGCCCTGAGTCTTATTGAAATTACAAAAATGATATAAAATGGTATAAAATGTTCCACAGTCTACATACAGATATCAAGATGGATACATTTAAATATATGTCTAAATACACACAGACATTTAGACAGATAAATATAAATACATGTATATAGAAATAGATATATAGATAGATAATTGTAATAGATACATGTAAATATATGCCTCTATACATAGAAATGTATCTCTCCATGTATTTAAATCCATATAAAAATGGCATCGCTGAATCAAAAGTTATGTACGGTTTAATGACTTAATTAGTATAACTCTAAACTATTTCTCAGAATGATTGGACTAATTCACAGCTCCACCAACAATGTAATAGTGTGCTGGCACTGATTCTTTTTTAATAGATGAGAGCATGTGCAAGTGCAAATGTGACCAGAAGACTTCCTTGATTAGGTCCAGTGCAATTCAAAATAACCTCAACCAATCAAATCATTTATAGTTGCCGATGCTTATTTCAGCACTTAGCGCAGTGCCTGGTGCATAGTGTGGGGCTTAACAGATGTTTATTGAATAGAATTGAATTTACTGAATTATTGCTCCTTCTTAATGAAGTGTGAATTGACAAGTACCCAAGCCCTGGAGGTTTCCTTAATCCTCTCAATGAGGTGTGATGGGCACGTCTGCATCCAGTCTACAAGAAAGATTCAGTCAAAGACCTGAAGGCTTACAGCCCAGTAATCTTAGTGAAATTGATCAGGCTCTTCCACTTCCCTGTAAAGTCAACCTCACCCTAGATGATGAGGTAAGTGAGTGGAGGTCTACCAGTTAAAACTAATTGGGCTTCAGGGAAATCTCCATCAGAAACCAGCTTGCTTACATGCTGCTAGAATATAGATGCTGCTGCACTAGCCATCACCATTACTACCTCTCCTGTTCTGATACTGACAAGGCTAGGACTCTGGTGGTGTGGCATTTGATGCTGATAAAGCTAAACATGGAATGTTCTGGTCAAATCTATAGATTTCCAGGGAATCTCCTGGATTATTTCTTCAGTAAGGTAAGACTCCAGGATTTGTGAAGAGCCTTTTCTTGACGATTCATATGACATTTTTTGTCAGGGTAATCACAGAATTTTAGCTCTGGAATAAACCTGAGAGACCATCTGTACTAACCTTTCAGATGAGGAAACTGAAACCCAAAGTGGTCAGGTGACTTGCCCAAAGTCATATCAGGTAGTTGTAGTAGAGACTCAAACTTAGGTCTCTTGGTTTGATGCTATTTTCTGGGAATTCAAGATTGAAGCTGTGGGTAGCTCCATCTAATGGATAGTTCCATCTCAAAGATTCTTCCCTCTGGTGACAAGTATCCAGCAACCTTCCCCTTTAAATCCTCTCTAAGGCTTGAAGAGAAGCTGACAGCTCCCTGACTATTTTTTCCCCTGAGGCTCTGTAAGTTAGAGCTAATTGGCTGCCTCAAAAGAAAGAAAAAGAAGATGAAGGAAAGGAGCGTGTGTGTCTGTGTGCAGGGGAGGGACAAGTTGGGGGGGGGGGTTCTGAGGACCAGTTTCCATGGGAACAGTTAGCGAGGCTGGTGCTACGTTGATGCCAGGAGGAAATAATGGATGGAAAGGTAAACTCTGCCGGTCAGAGGCTGTTCCTGTTAGGACTGTTTGTGGAGGGACCCAGACTTCCAGTGGGGGTTGCCTTAAGAACCTGAGAGGGACCGAAATGATTCTTTGGACTGTTTCTTTCCCAAATTATTCTCATTTTTCAAACAACAATGATGAGAATACCAGTCATGAATAACAGAAACCGACCTTGGTCCATGTCTGGGACTATTTTCCCTAGAGATTACAAGATCTCATCCATTTACTATCTTACTATTACATCTAGTGGAAAGTAAACAGTTGACCTTGACTCCTTTGCTAACCAGCTACATAACCATGGTTGGTCTGTTTAACCCCTCTTAGCCTTTTTCTTGATGTGTAAAAAAAAAAAAATGGGGATCATATTGGATCAGTGAAAAGAGAGCTGGGTTTAGAGCTGGAGGACCTGAGTTTAAAAATCTGGCTTTGCCACATATTGCCAGTGTGACCTTAAGCTAATCATTTAGCCTTCCCCTGGCATAGTTAGGTGGCACAGGGAATAGAGAGCTAGATTCAGAATCAGGAAGACCTGAGTTCAAATCCGACCTCAGACACTTCCTGCTGTGTGACCCTGGGCAAATCACTTAATCTTGCCTGCCTTAGTTTCCTCCGCTGTAAAATGGGGATAATAGCACCTGCCTTCTAGGGTTATTGTGAGAATTAAATGAGATAATATTTGTAAAGCGCTTATCACAGTGCCTGTTTTCTTCCTCCATTGTACAATGAGGGTCATGGCCTAGATAACCTCAAAGATCTCTTCTGTCTCTAGACTTATGATGATATCTGCCTGGCTTATTTCACAGGCTTATTGTGAGATATGTAGTGAAGTAGCTTGGAGAAAGTAATGCACAAGAGAGTGCTTTGTAAATTGTAAATGGTTATGCAAATGGGAAGTATTATTAGTCTCCTACATTAAAGCCCTATTTAGAGGAATGCCTTATCATGGTATGGAAGTGCTCTTAGGTTCTCAGAGGCTATGCTTTCAGAAGATAAGCTCTGGTATGGTTGTTCAGGTCGTTTCAGGTGTGTCTGATTCTTTGTGACCCTATTTGAGGTTTTCTCAGCAAAGATACTGACGTGGTTTGCCTTTTCTTTCTCCAGCTTATTTTATAGATGAAGAAACTAAGGCAAACAGGGTGAAGTGACTTGCCCAGGGTCACACAACTGTCAAGTGTCTGAGGCTGAATTTGAATTCAGGTCTTCCTGACTCCAGGCCTTGCCCTCTAGCCACTGCACCATCTAGCTACCCTGGAAGTTCTTATCCATTTGGAAGGATTTTTACTGTGAGGCACAGAAAAAGTATGTCATTCAACAACTTAGCTCAACGTGAAGAGATTCACCATTAGAGGGGTGATCACTGCACCAAATGATGACTTTGGCAGGGGCACAGCAACTATTCCATCCAACGAGCACTAATTAAGCAGGAACTACATTCAAGGCGATGTGCTAGGTGCTGGGCCATACAAAGACAAAAACGAAATAGTCCCAGGCCTCGAGGAACTTACATTCTGCCGGATAGAAATAATACGTACGCTGATTAGCAAATACAAAATGCATATAATTAAATACTAAATAATTTTTGGAGTAGGGGGAGAGAGTACTAACAACTAGGGGGATCAGGAAAGGCCTAGTGGTTCTTGAGTTTAGCCTTAAAAGGAGCTAGGGATTCTAAGAGGCGGAGATGGAGAAGCAGAACATTCTTTGATTATAGGGGGAAGGAGTTGTGGTAACCAGTACTGAACTTACAGGTTATTTAGATAGAACTTCCGAGTTTCAAAGTGCTTTGAGTAATTATCTTATATTATCACAGAAACCCATAGGAAGTGGGTAGTGCTGGTGTTTGTTGCCAGGCAATCAGACAATCGACAAGCATTTATTAAGCAACTACTATGTGCCAGGTACTAGGCTAGGTGCTGGGGGCATAAGTACAAAGAATGAAGCAAGAACTCACATTCTAACGGAGGAGACAAGTATACACAGTATACGTGTGTGTGTGTTTGTGTATGTATGTATGTAGATATAGTGTGTGTACATATATAGTATATATTATATAATATATAGTATTATACTATATAATTATATATACACTATATATCGTAATAATATACTATATATCATGTATACTATATATATGATAGTATATATATCAAATATATAGTATATGTATGTGTATATATATATGTGGGTATCTGTATCTATATCTATATCTATATATCTGTGTATATCTCCATTTCTCTATCTCTACCTCTGTCTCTATCTGCATCTCTATATCTATATCTACATGTACATCTATATCTATATCTACATCTATATCTATATCTATCTAGTAGTTAAATACAAGGTGGTTGGGGATATGGACCAGTGACTATTATCTCTATTTTATAGAAGACAGAGCTGAGGTTCATTGAAGCCAGATCATGGGATTTAGGTATGGCAGGTCCATTTAAGTAAACTTACTTCCTCATAGTAGAGATGAGGAAAATGAAGCCCAGAGAAGTGAATTGATTTATCCAGGTTCACAAAGGCAGTAAGTGGTAGAACTTGGATTCAAGCCCAGGTCCTTTGGCTCTAAGTCCAGGGCTTTCTCCCAAGACCGCCCAGCTAGTACTTGGCACTGGAATTCAGAGTTTTGAGTCTCCTTTTCCTTTTATTACCCTGCTGTACTTCGTAGCTAACCTAGGAGAACTCATTGCCCCTAGAGGTATTGGGACAGCCTGAAAGTATCAATAGGGTCAACAAGGGAGAACTAGGTTAGTTGATGGTTATCAAGGGTTATTAAGGGGAAGTTGGGGATGTTTGGAGGGTCATATGCAGAAACTTTTGAGGTGAGATTCACTAGCAGCAGCCATCTCCATCCTCGAACTGTTCTTCAGAGACAGAATCCTGGGCTGAATGGTCCTCAGGATTTCTCCAGGGTGGCATTTCTGACATCTTTGTGATGCTATGACAGTCCCTTCCATCAAGGAAGAGGTCTACTAACGGAAATATATTTCCTTACCAATGCTCCAAACTTAGAGGATGTTCCCAGATGACATGTTGCTGGAATGACTGTCCACATATCTCCGTGCAATCTGAGCCCTTGGAAGCTGCTGGGACCTTAGTGACAGACACTGTGGGGGTGGCCATATGGCCATGAAGTTCTGTTCATTCAGACCCAGGGGAGTTAAGATGGGAATGTGAATCTTTTGCCTGAGGCACAAGCTTATTATAAACACAGTGGCCACAGATCTCTGGTAACTTGGGTCCTGCTGAGAAGCAGGAGGATGGACTAGATGACTTCTTAGGGCCCCTTGGGATAGGAGATTTTAGAAGGAGGGAAAGTAGAGAGTGGGGGGTGATATGTATTCTTTCCAGCCTTTTTTTTTTAAGGCCAGCTACACTAAACTAAAATGATGATAACCTGGACGTGCTCATAACTCAGTCCCTTTGGCTCATCACCCAAACCAGTCGACCTCAGCAGGACCCTAGCCCTGGGGTTGCACCCCAGAGTAGAGGCCAAGCAGCAGCTCCCCAGGAAATGCACTGACTGAGCAAGAGGGGGTGAGGTGGGAAAAAAGGGCAAACACCCTGAGAAGGAAGCAGGGCACCATTACAAATACTCTCATCTTACCATTCAGACCAGAGTGGGGATGGGGGAGAGAGGTAGGGAGCAAGGTTGAGTTACAGGAGTGGAAGGGTGAAGGAAAGAGGGAAAGAGAGAGACAATGGATAACGGAAGAGACAGAGAGATGAGGATCTGAAGAGAAGGTGGAAAGGGAAGGAAAGAGGGAAGGAGGAGAGAGAATGGGTGAGGAAATGAAAGAGAGATGGGAGAGAGAGAGAGGGAGAGAGAGGAGAGGGTGGTGAGAGGGGAGAAAAGAGAGGAAAAGAGAAGGAAAAGGAAAAAACAGGTAATGGAAAGGACAAAAGGTGGGAG
Organism: Phalanger gymnotis; assembly: GCA_028646595.1. Taxonomy (NCBI): domain Eukaryota; kingdom Metazoa; phylum Chordata; class Mammalia; order Diprotodontia; family Phalangeridae; genus Phalanger; species Phalanger gymnotis. The sequence continues at coordinate 232,579,103 of CM053625.1, forward strand.
GAAAGAGGGAAAGAAGAGAAAAAAGAGAAAAAGGATGGGAAAGAAGAGAGGGAGAGAGGAGAGATCACTGAGGAGATAGAGGGAGAGAGGGAGGAGTAGGGGAGGGGGGGTCGGGGAGAGATGCAAATTAAAATCACGTCTCAGTCCAAGCAAACATGATGCTGCTGCCAAGTGGGCCCGTGGCTGTCCCAATGTTCTCGAGCGCCAGCCCCAGAGCTTTATCATCTGTTCTAAGAGCGTCCTAGGCAACAAGGCTTCCATCAGCCAGGGAGATGCAGCGAGCAAAGGTGTGTTGTTTCTTTTCCTTAGGGTCAAGGTGGAGGGTTCCCTGGGTGACCTGCATTGGGAAAGAAGAGATTCCAGCAGCTGCTTGTGCAGACCCTCTCTGTCAGTGCCCCCTGTGTGACTTGGCCCCTTACTTTTGACATCCATCCCTGCCTGGCTAGAGGGAAGTAATATTTCCTAATTCTGTAGCATGTTTTGCTTTGGGTCTCTGAGTTGACAGGGGGCTGGAAACATGACTTCTTTCCGGGTTTTCAGGGCATTATTCTGGGGCCAGGGATTTTTTTTTGGGGGGTGGGGTGGGGGAGGGATAAGCTTTCTAATCTTTTTGAGACTCTGGGGCTGGGGGGAACAGAAGGTTGCAGGCATAATCTGAGGCAAGATATGACAGATTCTTGTGTTCTTCTAAGGCTCCTTGTGAGACTTGATCATTTCAGGGTCTGAGACCAGGCATATTGGGCTATAAGACTCAGATAAAAACTGGAGGGTCACTCAGTGTCCTCACAATTCAGAAAGAGGCAAAGCTATGGGAAAAAAGCCCTGGGAGGGCGCTGAAAGTGTCTGGAGAAAGATTTACTGCCTGGCAGAGAGGAGAGAGAAAAAAAGTTTTCTCCAGGATTTGGGAAGTACTATTTTCTGGGACAGTCTGGCCACACATTTGGCAACTTGGGAGAACAGTTTGCGGTCTCTACGTTCTTATACCCCTTTGTTCTACAGGGACTGAAGACTCTATGGGGACTTAGTAGAGGTAATGAGGAGGGTAATTTTTTTTCTGCTTTCCCTTTTCCTTCAAGGAAATGGGAATAGAATATTAGAGCTAAAAAAGACTTTAGAATTTATTTGGCCATAATTCCTCATTTTACAGAGAAACTGAGGTGCAGAGAGGTTAAGAGATTTCCCCAAAATCATGCACTAATCAGTGTCAGAGCCAGGACCAGAATTCAAACCTTTTTTAGGGAGCTTTCCATTACAGCCCATTGACCTTTTTTTTGAAGATCACAAACCACTATTCTTAAATGGGCTCAGGTTTTAGGCTTATGTTGAGATCAAGGGTTAAAAGTAGAGGCCCTCAATGTTGGGAGATAACGGTATGGCTTGCCATAAACTAGGGACAAATGAGAACTCGAGCATTTATGAGCACAGGGCTGAGGAAGAAAGACAGGTCCTGTTAATAGAGACCCAAAGGAACACCTGGGGAAATTGGGCTGAGTCTCTTTCATGGAACCCTAACAGGACCATTCTCAACGTCCCTTCCAGATCTCCAAGACTCAGAAAGTTCAGGTCCGAGTGGCAAACAAAGGGCCAGTGAAGACAGAAAGCCCTAAGAATTCAGCTGGGTTAGAAAGGCAGAGGAGGAAGAAGGGAGGATGTGGAAGGGACCATAAGACGGGGACCCTGCGGAACCGCCAGGTTGAAAGCAATAGGGGTGGAGGTGGAGCTCAGGATCTAAAGTTGAAATGAACCTAAAAGGACGAGAGAAAACGAAAGGGTTAAGCCAGAGGCTGTGAGCTGCTGGGGGTCTGAGAGAAGAGCGGGGGTGGGGGTGGGGGTGGCGGGGAGCAGTCCTCTAAATGAGTGGGGGGAGGAATAAGGAGAGATGCAGTAAAAGGATGGTTGGTGGCCAATAGCCCACTAGGCAGGGAGGGGTTAACCGAGGCTCTGGAGAGGCTGGGCTGGGAACATGGGAGGAGAATCCAGCACAACCCATTGTTCCCTCAGCTACATCAGACTTCGCTTCGACAGCTTCACCTGCCGTGCTCTACTGACACTTCCTCGGCCTCACCCACCCTGCAGGTAAGACTGGCCCCATCTGGCTGGAAGGGGAGGGGACAGGAGGGAGGGGCAGGGGTTGGGGGTGGGGTGGGGTAATGCCTAACCACGAAAGGGGTTGGGGGAAGGTAGAAGGAGGAGGAAACTTTTACCCTCCCTCTTGTGCTTTCTCTGCGCCTGGAGTTAGGGCTGGGAGGAGCTCGAGGAAAAGAAGGAGGGGTCTCTCTCCGGAGCTCCTTATCACTCTCCTCCAGGAGGCATCAGGGCTTGGAAGAGGCAGTGTTGGAAACTTGGCTGTGACCAGGTGCCACAGAACCGCCATGGAACCGAGGCTGGGGGGAAGGTTCTGCCCTGGTCCTCGGGGACACCCAGAGCTTCCTCTTCACGTTGGCTCTCTGTCTCCTCCCCCACTTCCTGACCATCTTTGGGGCACCCGCCTCCCATCCCCTACTCCCTGCTTTCTTCTCAGACAGTGCTTCCCGGACATCTGCTTTCCGAGAGCTGGGTGTTGGACCCATCTACCTGCTCCTTTCCCTGGGGGTGAGAGTAAGGGTGACATTTTAGAATTCACCTGATGCCTCCCCGTCACCTCAGCTACCTCCTCATTGTTGTCATTTTCAGTCGTGTCTGACTCTTTGTGACCCCATTTGGGGTTTTCTTGGCAAAGATAACAGAGTGGTTTGCCATTTCCTTCTCCAGCTCATTTTACGGGTGAATAAATTGAGGCAAATAGGGTTAAATGACTTACCCAAGGCTGCACAACCGGTATGTGTCTGAAGCTAGATTTAAACTCAGGAAGATGAGTCTTCCTGACTCCAGGCCTGTCACTTTTTCTACTGGCCACCTAGCTTCCTCCCAACCCACCCCCTCATTCAAATCAATTCATCAAACATTTATAGGGCACTTAATCTGTCCAGGGCATGGCTTGGGCCCTCATTTCTGCCCTTTAGGAGCTTATGGGCTAGTATTTGTACATAAATAACTATAATGCCACTTGGAATGTGAAGGTGCCTTGAGAGACTTGCCAACCAAGTGCTCTGAGATCCCAGATATGAGAGAGGTTAATTCTGACTAGGGGGAATGAGTGGTGGCAGCTTCATAGGACAGGTGACATTTGAATCCTTGGCAAAGATCCTGGCCTCAATGCCCTGCTCTGGGTGAAGGTTGGGAAAGAAGTGGTGATAGTAGCTCTTTGTGGAAATTTTGAACTGGGATTTGAAGGATGGGCAAGATATCCACAGACAGAGCTAGGCAGATGGGGAGAGGGAATGGTATTTGAACAGAGAGGGAGAAGTTCTGGTTTCTTTGGTGAACAAGTTCAGTCTGATTAGAGCTCGAGGGGTGTAGTGAGAAGGAAGAGCTCTAAAAGGAGGTTGGGGCCAGCCAGCTCTTTCCTACTAAGGAAAGCCAGTTTTCAAAGCTTCTAAAAGGGAGGGAAAGTGTCTGATTTGCCCACTCTGATTGCATACCTGAACTCTTGCTCTGTGTGACTTCTTGATCTAGACAAAGCTTTGAGGGAAACTAGTATGGCGTAGTTACCTCTCCTTTATAAGTTTAGGGCTGGGATACACCTTGGCATAATCTGTCACAAACCCTTGCCTCACCCATCTTATGAAGAGGAGGATCCCAGGCTTCTGATTCATGGGGTGGAAAGAATGAGGCTAGGAATGAGCACTCCCTTTTGTTTGGAATCAGGTACCCGTGTGTGTATGTGTCTGGGGTGGAGAGGAGGTGATGCAGTGGGTGGGGCACTGTGGACAGGTGGGAGCACTGGTTTGGGCAAGTACTCTGCTCACCTAGTGACTGAATCTCCTGATGCTAGAATCAGCTAGAGGCCTTCAACCCAGCCTCCTAAGGAGAGGAGGCAGCCAAAAACTAGGTTAAATGTTCATATGTTTCAGGGATTAGAAGCTCAGGGGTAGACACTGCCCAAGCATCCTCTGCATTGTAGGAAGGTGGAACATGAAAGGAAGGCAGTACTGGACTGGTTTTTCTGTTGTCGTTCTTTTGTTTTTGCATTTAACAAAGGTTTAGGAGCCCTATTTGAAATCAGTCAAGAAGTATTTATTGAAATACTACTACATGCCAGCCTTGCACTAGGCACCAGAGCAGTAGAAATATTTAATTGGATCTGTGATTTCATTGATTTGTGGGTGATCACTCCAATGGTACTGATTATGACTTCAACCTATGAGGATCTGTTCAGTTCCCCTGAAGTTTTTCTCTAGTTCTTTTAATATTTTTGTAGATTTCAGTTCATTTTGTTAGGAGTCACTATGGGATGTAGATCTGGAAGGGAAATTAGAGGTCCAAGCCTGTCAATTTACAAAGGAGAAAATTTGGACCTAGAGAAATTAAGATGTGAAGCCAGAGGTCTCACAGTTAGAGCTAGGATCTGGACAGAGGTACTCAGACTCCAAATACTGTGAAAACACTTCACTCTGCTGCCTCCCACCAAGTGGGAGTTTATGCAATACTTCTTCATAACAGGCTAGGTAATATGAATATTATCCTGATTTTGGTAGATGTGGAAACTGAGGCTCAGGGTGGGATAAAGTGACATAGTGATTCACCCGAGGTCATACAGGTCATGAGAGGCAAGATTATAACTCAAACCTAAGTTTTCTGAGGTTTCTGGTTCAAGGTCCCTCCCTGCCTTTCCCTACCAAATGACTGCTAAAGGTGTTCAAAAAGAGGGGAGGAGATTTTCCCCCCTGGGATTGTAGGGGAAATTTCACAGAAAAGGTAGGGAATTGAGCTAAATCTGAAGGGTGGGAAGGATTTAGATTGGGTGGAAAGTAGGGGGAGAAGGTGCTCAGCGGGGTGGGGTGGGGGTGCTGCTAACTAAAGTAATTTAGAGTCACTTTTCATGCTTTGTATTTTGTGTCCCTAGGGCCTAGTACAGTGCTTTGCACATAGTAGGTGCTTAATAGATGCCTACTGATGAACTTTTCTGATCTTCAGGCAATCTTCAATGTGGAAGAAATCAGATATTTGTCATCTTAAGAGGCAGATTTCTACCCCACCTCCACCCCCCAGGATATAAGGACTGGCATTTCACTGGCATAGGATCTCCCTCCACAGAAGATGTCCTAGTTCCCCATGTGCCTTAGTAGACAAGCATTTTGATGACTTTTTAGAAAAGTCTCATCATTTTCTAGTCACACCTCCTCTGTGTGTGTGTATATAAATAAATCCAGTGTCCAAAGGATATGAACAGTTTTCAAAAGCAGAAACCCAACTATCACTAACCATATGGGAAAATGCTTTAAATCACTAATAATATGAGAAATGCAAATTAAAACAACTTTGAGATGTCACCTCCCACCCATCAACTTGGCAAAGATGATGAAAGATGGAAACAGTTAATGCAGGAAGGGTGGTGGGAAGGCAGGTTCACTAATAGTCTGTTGCTGGAGCTGTGAACTGCTGTAGCCATTGGGAAAGACAATTTGGAATTAAACATAGAGGAGTTGATCTTTTATCTACCCAGGAAACCCAGAATGTAATCATAAGGTGCTAATGAGGTGCTAAAGGAACTGAAAGGTTGAATCTAATCCCTTTATGAGGTGTGATCACCTTTTTCTGAGTGAATCAGGAAGGTTAATCCCATTGGCAGATGAAAATGGACACACAAACCCCAGGTCCCCTTTAAAGGGCAGCTTGAATTGGTGGAAGCAGCCAAGGCTAGGGGCAGTTGTAGGATGACTGCTGGTAGGGAAAGGGGTTTCTATTTTTCCTCCACCCTTTTAGGCATGCCACATAGCAGCATATGTACTTACCCAGAAACAGACTTCCCATCTAGCATTTGGAGAGTAAGTCTGCACAAGTCCAAGACCCAGTTGAGGGATCAGAGGCACATGTAGTCCCCCAGAGGAGGAAGCAGATTCAAGGAGCATGACCCTTTATGTACACAAAAGAAAGCGAGTGGGAGTCAGGACATAGAGAAGACTGCACAAAGACAAAAAAGATAGCTAAGACTTGAAGTTCTGAAGTGGTCCATTGCCTTTGCACATGTATTCCAAACACAAGTGCCTCACTTTTGTTATACTTTGTGCCTGCCCTTTCAATGCAAAGATATTGTGTATGTGTGGAGAGTACATGCAGTTTTATGGGGAGATTTTGTAGCCATTTTTCTTTCTATGTTATTTTAGTAAATGCCTCTGCTAAGAACTAATTATGACTACTGGTTGTTAATGAGAAGCACACCAGTGGGGGCTCATGAGCTATAGTTTTAGAGGTGAGTACTCATTAAGGTGTCTTCCTAGAGCATGACAGTAGTCACCCCTGTGGGAATCCAACTCAGGAGTGTGAGAACAAGTTGTAAGAGGAGCCCAGAGCAGGTGTGTGTGCTACACCAAACAATTCATATTCTTTGATCCAGCTGTGTGCCATGAGGAAGTAAAAAAAGAAACCTGTATATATCAAAATATTAATTGTAACTATTTGAAGTAAGAGAAAACTGGAAGCAAAATGAGTGCCCATTGAGGGAAGAGTGATTGAAGAAAATGTGGCATATGAATGTAGTGGAACATTATTGTGCTGTAAGAAAAAAATTAGTGTGAGAAGGTCACCAAAACATGGGAAGATTTGCATGAACTGATTCAGGGTAAACAGAACCAGGAGAACAACATTAAAAAAACCAAACAAACAGAAAGGCAAATGAACCCAGAACAAATGCAATGGTCAATATTGGATCCAGAAATCAGATGCACCACTGCAGAAGCCAAATGTGTCTAACAAAGACTCTGTTTCTGAATTGGTCAGTTTGGGTTTATAGAGACTGTCCTCCATGTTTGGGAGGCATTTCCTTCTCACCTCCCTGTTTTAGAATCCCTATCTCCCTTCAAATCATAGCTCAGGTGCCACTTCCTTTGCTGATACTTCCTCTCGTTCCCCCTTTTGGGTCTCTCCCTCTCCTGATTATTTTGTATTTCTTTATATTTACTTACCTGAACACATGTTGTACACCCTACCCCAACTGAATGTAAGCTCTTTTCAAAGGACTTAGATTTTTATCTTTGTAACCCTAGTACCTAGCACAGGGCTGCATCTTAGCACATAACTGTTTAACTAACATTTGTTTGATTGAGATGATAGGGCTAAGATAGGTTATTAAGAGAAAATAGAAAGTTTAGGGCATGTCCCTGGACCTTTGGAAGTGACTTCAGGAAGACAGCCCTGCCCTCCCTCAGTACCAAAGTAAGAGTTAGAATCCAGTCTATAGAGCTGACCCAGGGAGGTAAGCCCGAGTCAGTGGACCTGGAGTCAGGAAGACCTGAGTTCAAATCTGATCTTAGACACTTACCAGATGTGTTACCTTGGGCAAGTCACTGACCCTCCATTTGCTTCAGTTTCCTTAACTGTAAATGGAGATTTTAACAGTACCTACCTAGAGGGTTCTTAAAGATACACACACACACACATATATATGTATACATATAGATGTGTATTATTACTATACCAACTTTTCATTCAGTATGAAGGAAAGAACATTTCCATCTTCTCTCCACCAGATGTTCATGTTCAGTAGATTCAGTTGTTTCCAATTGTCCATGACCCCACTTGGGGTTTTCTTGGTAGATACTGGAGTAGTTTGCCATTTCCTTCTTTGGCTCATTTTACAGATGAGGAAACTGAGGCAAGCAGGGTTAAGTGACTTGCTTAGGGTCACCCAGCTAGTAAGTGTCTGAGGCCAGATTTGAACTCAGGAAGATGAGTCTCCCTGACTTCAGGCCCAGCATTCTACCCACTGCCATCTAGTTGCCCCCTCTAGCTACACCCCCCTCCCTAGCTTTCTACCACACTAATTCACAATTCATGCTAATTTGCTGAATGCTCCTACCCTTTCTGCTTTGTAACTCCAACTTTAGGACTTATGCTGTCCTGATTGGAACAAAAAAAATTTTGGAGCAGGTTAGGGCTGCCCAGCAGCAATAGCAAAGAGTATTGACTAACCACAGAAGCAATCACAGCAGGAGAAGAGGCCCCCAGAGAATATAGCCATTGCTGCCAAAAAGGTTAGGGAGAAGGTGGGCCCCAAGAAAGGGATGTCAAGTGATGGGATCCTGGGGATAGCTGCCCCACATGACAGTGTGGGCCAGTGGAGGGCCATAAAGTGAAGTGCTGGGATAGTGGTCACCATGAGGAAGTATGTGCTACCCCCTGGAGAAGAAGCCCCGCCCAAGAAGTTGGTGCTGCGGGCCAAAGCCCTATTCACTCTGTACCAACCATGACTCTTCTTAGATTGTCGTCCCCTAAGTTTTCTGCACAAAATCAGAGCTGGGGCCTCTGGGCCACGCCATACCTGGACACGAAGAGCTTGTCAGTAAGGAGGGATCACCTCCGAACAAGAATGTGACACGTGTATGCACTAGACAAGATTAAAAATTGCACCTCTGTGTATTATCATCTATTAGAGGATGTTGTGGATAGAGCGCTGGTCTTGCACTTAGGAAGACCTGAGTTCAAAACAGCTTCAGATAATCACTAGCTGTGTAGCCTTGGGCAAGTCACTTAACTTCTGTGTGCCTCAGTTTCTCGTCTGTAAAAATGAATGAATATAATAATAGCCTCTCTCTTAAATAAGACAGCAAGTATAAAGAATTTTGTAAACCTTAAAGTACTATATACATGCTAGCTGTTGTTACTCTTATCATTATCATCTCACTAGAATATAAGTTCCTTGAGGCACTTAGGTGGTATAGTGGACAGAGTGCTAGACTCACAGTCGTGAGTTCAAATCCTGCCATGAACACTTACTAATTGTGTGACATGGGGCAACTTGATCTCTCAACCTTAGTGACTGCTTCCACAAAATGGAGGTAATGATAGCACCTTCCTCACAGAACTATCGTAACATCAAATAATGTATAGTACATAAAAGTGGAAAGTGCTTTCCAAACATTACAATGCTATATAAATGGTAGATATTATTGTTAAAGGCAGAGACAGTTTCATTTTTTTTGTCTTTCTGTAGCTAGCGCCTAGTATAGCATCTGGCACTAGCAGGTACTTACTAAAATGTTTGTTGATCCGTTGATGGGAGGCTCTGACCCTTCACTTTGACATCCTCAACATATCCCAGGATGCCGTGGTATGAGTGGAACCAAACTGAGCAATTGGTGTGGAGTCAGGGTACCTGGGTTCAGATCCTCACTCTGCATGACTCAGTTTCTTCATATGTCAGATGAGGGGTTTGGACTAATCTCTAAAATCTCTGCTACCCCTAAACCTTAGATCCTGAAACAAATCATGAAGTGTAGAATATTTTTTTTTTTGTCGTGAACAATGTAGTCATTCGTAAAAAGTGACATTATAAAGCAGCCACACCCTACATACTGGTTCTGTACTGGGTATGTTACCCTACCTACCCCTAATCTTGGCATCTAGGCACAGTTTCTCCTTCTCCTGGGCAGCAGGTGGCTGTGCCAGGATCTGAGAGGCAGGCAGCATTCTGTTAGCTGTAAAGACACCCCCCCCCACGCCCTCACTCCTCACTGTCTATTTCCATTACTTGGGACAGATGGCAGGAAGTAGTCGTGGGTGTCTGCAATGTGCGGGACTTGGGGATTTAGGACAAAGAAGCTTTTTAGAGACTCGGTACTTCATTAAACCACTCCCCCCCAATATACTCTCATACATACACATACCCACAAATAGCTGGCCACTGACAAACTATGAGCTTGTTTTCAGCCCCTCTGTCTTTCAGCGGCCATCCCATCCCTCCAGGTGGCCCATGCCACACCTTGAGTGTCCTCCCTCCTTTCCCTAAGATTGCTCCAATGGAAAAAGCCAGGACACCTAGGTTTGATACCCAGCTCGGTCACTAACGAGCTGTGTGGCCTTGAATAATTTCCCTTTCTGAGCCTCAATGTTTTCATCTATGAAATAAAGAGCTTAGATAAGATTCCTTCCAGCTGTGGTGCTCTGTGGTCTTGCCTCATAAAACTTACCTGTGCTGTGAGCTGTCCTACTCCCTGTTCCTCCTCTTGGCTTGTTCAGGGTAACCTAATTCCTGCTCAGGTATTAACGACTGTTGATGGCCTGTGTTAGATATGAGGAAATTGCAACTGAAGGGGACCCTTCAATGCCTTGAAGCCGAAGAAATAGCTCTAATGGAGAGGCAGGAGAGAGAAGGGAGGAGAGAGAAGGGAGAAGGGAGAAGGGGTTAGGACAGGCCATCAGTGGAAGAGATTTGTGGGCAGGCCAACCTTTGGACTCCTCAAGCAATGTCATACTGGCTGCCATCCATCTTAGCTATAAAAATGTAATTCTCTCCCTATTCCCATTCCTCTCCCCTCCCTCTCTGCCCACCGCCATCAGTCAGGAAGGGTCCTGGGTCCACCCTCTAGTAGAGGTTATTACTAAAGGTCAGTGCCACATCCTCATAGCATGCACTCAAAATGAAATCAGCTAAGAGGAAACGTTTCCCATTTGGCCTAGACTAGAGCATATATCTGAGAGGGAGTTTAAAGATCTGAACCTCTTGTTTTACCAATGAGAAAAGTAAGAGCCAGATTGACGAGGGGACAAAGCAGAAGTTTACTAAGCTAAGGGCAGAAACAGGAATATGATCCAAGACTCTTGCCTTCCAGTCCAGCTCTCTCCCCACAGTACCCCTCCTGCATGAAGCTTTGAAAAAGACTCTTCCACAGTACTGGGAGCCATCAAAATGCCCAGGGCATATAGTATGAGGGGCATCTAGCCAGGAACAGAGACTCAGAGGTCAGCCCAGGCCACAGAGCTGATAAGCCCCTCCAGCTGCTTTCTGGCTCTCCAACCCTCTAGGGATTGGCTCACACTGCTTCCCACAACCCATCTGTCTCAAGGACAGCCTGTTTGTCAGAGAGGGAGACAAGGAGAAGGGCTCCAGGGAGAAGGGAATGAGACATTCACTGTGTGGGGCTGAGGGAGAGAGGAGATAGATCAGACAGAAAGGGCAGAGAGTCTGCCCAAGGACAGCTGTTCCAGCATAAGGAGATGAGATGGTAGATGGTGGAAAATACAAAAAGGGAAGCCAGTTTGTAGGGCGTAACGACAATGGAGCTATCGGGGACACTGGCCCATTTGGAAATCACACAGTCATAGATTTAGAGCTGAAGGGGGAGCGGTTATCTAATATAACCCTTTATTTTTACAAATGGAGAAACTGAGGCCCAGACAGCTAGAATAATGGGTCCAAGGTTACCCAGGTTGCAAGTATCAGAACTGGGATTTGCACCCCAGCCTTCTGACTCTAAATATGGAATTCTTTCCGTTGCACCCTCTCAGGGGGCCCTCATTGGGAGTTCACCACCCCACAGCCTGTGCCCAAGTTTTCACATAATCTTTACCATTTCTGGAGCCCTATTCATATTATCACCCCAAGTCTTGCAGTTCAGGTAGGCTAGAGTAGAGAAGAGGGAGCCCTAACATAGAACTGCAGGAGGTAGGAAGAGTCCAGGATTCAGGCAGTCGTACGAAAGCCAGGGCAGTTTGGTCCAGACTATACTTTTCTACTTTCCTCCAGTAGCCTATGAAAGGACTTGTTTCACCTTATTTGGGTGCCACCTGCAGCCAGCCCCTCCCCTTTCTTCTAGCTCATTTCGGCCTCTCTCTTTTCCCCGCTCCTCCCCCCAGGCTTCTCCCCCTGCTCCCCGCTTCCCTACAGTTCCCTTTTGTTCCCCGCACCATCATGTGGCTACTCAGTATTCACAGACGTGGGCTGATCACAGCTGACAGATGCACCTGTTCAAGGAGACATCAGTCAGCTCTGTTAGGGTTGGGTGGAGCTGAGTTCTCTGAGGTCGCTGTCACCTCAAAGCCTCAGTGCCCAGAGAGAAGCTGATGCATTACGTCTCAGCTTTGTTCCCTCACCTCTTTTCTCCAAGCCCAGCCCTCTTAGTCTCCTTTAATGACCTCCATACTCAGGCTTTGAAGCCTAAATGTGAAAACTCACTGATTTACCCATCTTATCTCTGCCTCCTCCCTTTTCCAGAAACCCAGCCAGGATTCTCTAAAGGAGCTCGAGGGTGCCAATCAACTGTGCCTAGGGTGGAGTGATGCCCATGCCTGATCTTTATACAATAGCGCTTTCTCTAGGGCTGTTGGGCTTTGACTCAGGGCATCTTGGAAGTACCTAAACTGTTAGCACTTTCCGAGATGGTAGAGAAAAGGAACCACAGTGACATACACGCTTTGAAATCCTGTCTAGTGGGTTGGCATCATGGGAATCTTACCATGTTTATAGAAGCCGTGCCTTCTCACTGTCTCCAGTCTCCTTCCATGAGAGAGGCAACCTGGCATAGTGAAAACCTAGGAATCAGGAATCCTGGGTTCAAATTCTGTCCCAAGTACTTACTAGCTGTGTCATTATCACCAAGTCATTTCACTCCATCAATCAACAAACATTTATTAAGCACTTATTATGTGCCAGGCACTGTGCTAATTCACCTCAGACCTTCAATTTTCTCACCTACAAAAGCAGTAATAATAGATACACTAAGTCCTGCCTCACTGGGATAGTGTGAGATGAAGCATTTTGTCAACCTTAAAAGGCTGTGAAGACGTAAGTTATGATGTGATTTAGACATGGAGGGTGATAAAAGCAAATTAGGAGAGCATGGAAAATTTTGCCTGTCAGATCTATGGACAAGGGAAGAACTTATCACTAAACAAGAGGTTGAGAGAATCATGAGATGTAAAATGGATAATTTTGATTACATTAAATTAAAAGCTTTTGTACAAACAAAACCAATGTAGCCAAGATTAGAAGGAAAGCAGGAAACAGGGAAAAATTTTACAGCAAAATTTTCTGATAAAGACCTCATTTTCCAAATATATAGAGAATCGAGTCAAATTTATTAGAATACAAGTCATTCCCCCATTGACAAATGGTCAAAGGATGTGAACATGCAGTTTTCAGGAGAAATCAAAGCTATCTATAGTCTTGTGAAAAATTGCTCTAAATCACTATTAATTAGAGAATTGCAGATGGAAACAACTATGAGGTACCATCTCACATCTATCAAACTGGCTAATATGACAGAAAAAGAAAATAACAAATGTTGGAGAGTATTTGGGAAAATTGAGACACTAATGCACTGTTGGTGGAATTGTGAACTGATCTAACCATTCTGGAGAGAAATTTGGAACTATGCCCAAAGGGCTATAAAAATGTACATACCCTTTGATCCAGCAATACCACTGCTAAATCTGTCCTAACACAGGTTAGGCACAAATAGTCCGTGTGAACATTTGGGTTGGTTTTCTAAATTTGTGCATCCTGCTTTTCCTTTGAGCTGTTTCAATTTTGGTTTGCTCACAGAGCACAGCACCTTCTCTGATGTGGGCATGCCATGCTGGGAAATCCTGTGCCAGTGCCTTCAATGTCATGAAATCAATTCCAAAGTTCGTAAGAGAGACCTTGAAAGCATCTTTGTATCACTTCTTCTGATCACCATGTGAATGCTTGCCATGTGTGAGTTCTCCATAAAATAATATTTTCGGCAAGCTTATGTTTTGCATTCAGACAACGTGGCCAGCCCATTGGAGTTGTGCTCTCTGAAGAAGAATTTGAATGCTTGGCAGTTTAGTTAAAGAATGGACCTCAGTGTCTGGTATGGGTCTGATCAGCTACAGTCAGACATACTAAAACTTGACTCTAGCATAGTGATATCATTTTGGTCCTCTTCAAGAATGTGAAGGACAAAAACCAACCAATCAACCAACTAAATCTGTGTTACAAAGACAGCAAAGAAAAAGGAAAAAGACCTATATGTACAAAAAATATTTATAGAAGCTCTTTTTGTGGTGGCAAAGAATTGGATATTGAGGGGATGTCCATTAATTGGACTGAACCAGTTGTAGTATATGATTGTGATGGAATACTATTATAAGAAATGATGAGGAGGATGGTTTAAGACTTAGATGAACTGACGCAAGGTGAAGTGAGAAGAACCAGGAGAAAACTGTATACAGTAACAGCAATATTGTATGATGATCAACTGTGAATGACTTAGCTCTTGTCAGCAATACAGTTATCCAAGACAATCCCAAAGGACTCATGATGAAAAATGCTCTCCACCTCCAGAGAAAGAGGTGATAGAATCTGAATGCAGATCAAAATACTTTTTAAACTTTATTTTTCTTGTTTTTTTTCTTGTCTGTGTTTTCTTTTGCAACATGGTCAATATGGAAATGTTTTGCATGACTTCCCCTCCTAAGAGATGCAAGTTATAGCCAATGACCCCCAGCTTTCTCTTAGTGCTCTCCAACCTTTACTTTCTCTTAAAGAAAAGGTATCAAACTGAAATAGAAATTGTTCCCTGCAGGCTGCGTATTGATTTAGGAAACCACAGAATTAACATTACCTATGTTCTATTGTGCTTTTATTTATTTTTTAAACATTTCCCCGTTAAGCTTTAATCTGGTGCTGGCTCTCCAGAGAGTTGGCCAGCATATTGTGAATTTGACACCTCTACCATCATCACCTATGTCCAGAGCTTCCTTAAGGTTCCTCAAGGTGCCAAGCCTTTCTTTCCAAGATCCCCAGAGAAGACCTGGCCCTTGACTCTTCCCTTCCCTTCTTGGCTGCAGCTCCTCGGGTTCTTTTGGTCCTGAAAGCCTAGAGGAGGGCTTCTTAGCCTTGCTTGTGTCGTAGACCCCTCTGGCAGTCAGGTAAAGTCTGTAGACCTCTTCTCAGATAATGTTTTAAATACATATCATAAAATATATAGGCATACAAAGGAGACCAATCATATCAAAAAGTATATATGTATGTATATGTATATATAGAAACTATATGGGTGTGTATATAGGTATATTTATATATAGTGTATGTATGTGTATATACATACATATATACATATATATGTATAAAAAGCCATGAATCCTAGGTTAATAACTCCTGGCTTAGAGTTTGCTCTGGGAATTTCTGAACTAAGTCTCTGAATTTGAATCCCAGCTTTGCCAGCGTGACTCTGGACTGAGGATCAAAGACCTCTTGGGTGAGGATGGGGAGGGGGGAGAAGGGGGGAAAAATTAAACTGCTTCTTTGGGATTTGGGGCAGAATAGGTGACAAGTGAAGATATCAGGGTACTTGGTTTATATGAGGCATTATAGCAAAGTAAATGCCAAAGAGCTAGAACAGTTAAGAAAGGCTTATTCCTCCCATATGGTTCTCCTAGGGATTCGCAGCTTTTTCCACACTTTCCCTAGCAGTGAATGATCTGTGAATTAAGAGCCAAAAGCCCAGAGTGTTGGTCCCAGCCTGCCACTCGCTCACCGTGTAACCTTGGTCAATGTTGCATTGGTTCTCCAAGCCTCGGTTTCCTCATCTGTAAAATTCAGATAATGACATCTGCCTGCCCTCCCTCCCTCCCTCACAAGGGTGTTGTGAGAATCAAATTAAAGAAGAGATATGAAAGTTCTTTGAAAATTATAAAATTCTATGTGAACACGTGATTGTTAAGAAACTGTCATTTTAAAGAGAAGAAAATGAATTGCCAGACGACACCAGGATATATCTTTGAGTACATATCCTAGGACAGTCAGTTAAAGGAACTGGAGATGCTTAACCTGAAAAAGAGGAGACATGATAGTTGTATCGAAATATTGGAAGGGCCATCCAGGGAAGAAGGGATCAGATTTGTTCTGTTTGACCCCAGACGGCAGGATCATAAGCAATAGGAAAAGTTGCAATGAGGTCAGTCTTGGCTTGACGTCAGGAAAGACTTCTTAACAATGAGAGCATTCCAAAAGACCATCTATCGTCTTCTATTGGACAGCCTCATTACCTTTCTGTGGACTGGAGCTCTAGAGCTCATGAGATTATAGGATTTAGAGCTAGAAAGGACCCAGAGATCAGCTAGTCATTGGAAAAAGCAAAATTCTCCTGCCAAATATGCATAGTCAGGTAAAAACCAATTCCCACATTGGCAGTTCCAAACACTGTATGTCTCATTTTGCACACTAACTCCATCACCTCTAGGGAAAAAAAAGAATAAATGCTCAGAAATGTCACAATAGGGCACAGGAAATGGAAGGTACACATAAAAATTCTGTCTAGCACAGACTGGGAGGCTCCCAAATTGACTAAATCTAGCTTAATGTAATGGAAATCCCATGGCCTTTCTGTCTACTCATCTTGGCTCTCTAGGCCTCCAGGAATTCACTCTTGGAGCTTGCATGGGGGAAAACCAACTTGTCCTCTAGAGTACTAGACAGGTAAAGCCCCACCATCTTCACCAGACGTGAGCAATCCCACCCCTGCCATCAGATGGGAGGAAGAGTCCCCCTGGCTAACAATTTGCTGAAATCATCAGCCTCTTCCAGGCAGGAGACTCTACCGTATGATCCGTTCTGTAGTCACCCTCCTTATTCACCAGATTGTCTCTGGATGACTCTTGGATTTGTTCCATCAGCCAAGGAGGAGGCTTGGCCATTTTTGAGAAAACAAAGGAATGTCCTTTGGGTTCTGAAAGTAATTCCCAAAACAAGTTCCAACAGTTTTTGGAGCTGGAACAACAGTCCTGTTGCAAGTACGTTGTCTCCTGAGAAAAATCTACAGCCACATCACGGAAGAAAAGGGAAAATTCTCCTATGGATGTGAAGCAGCATGACCTGGTAGGAGAGGCAGCTTGAATCAGAGGACTAAGTTCAGAAAGTCCTATGTCCTTATTGGCAAGTTTTTTAGGTACTCTGACCTCCAGTTTCTTCATCTGTAAAAGATGGATGCTTATATTTGTAGACCTTGCTAGGTGGTTGTGAAGCTAAATAGATATATTGTCTCTAAATTGTTTTGCAACTAAAGTATTAGAGCAGCACCAGATAGGGCTGTTATTGTTCTTTTTATTGGTTCTGATGGGTTTGTTAGAGACTCAGTTTATTGTCTATAATCACATCTTCTAGTTGCAAGCCTGCTACCCATTATGACCAGGGCAACGTCCTTATAAAACATGAACCAGGTCAAATCCCATGCCTGCAAGCTTCAGGGGATAGTGGTTCTTTGTTGCCACAGATTTGGGTTGCATCCAGTATTGCTTGAAGTAAGTGGGCCATGGAGCTTGGCAATCTCTAGCTAGTTTCTTTCCTTCCTTCCTTCCTTCCTTCCATCCTTCCTTCCTTCCTTCCTTCCTTCCTTCCTTCCTTCCTTCCTTCCTTCCTTCCTTCCTTCCTTCCTTCCTTCCTTCCTTCCTTCCTTCCTTTCTTCCTTCCTCCCTCCCCTTCCTTCCTTTCTTTCTTTCTCTTTCTCTCTCTCTCTCTCTCTCTCTCTCTCTCTCTCTCTCTCTCTCTCTCTCTCTCTTCTCTCTGTGATGATAAGAACTCATGGTTAGGGCAGGCCTTAGGGAAAGAGAGCCTTTCTGGAACTCCAATTCAATTTAATTGAACAAACATATCAACTGATAACAAACATTGATTAAAAACTGACTATAGGGCCAAGAGATGTAGTAGGCAATGGGGATATAAATCTATATACATGGTCAGTCAGCCAGTCAATCACCTAGCATTAATTAAAGGCTTACTATGTAACAGGCACTGTGTTAAGTGTGGGGGGATACAAAGAAGGCAAAAAATAGTCCTTGCTCTTAGTTTTATTTGTGTGTGTGTGTGTGTGTGTGTGTATGTGTGTGTGTATGTGTATATTTTCCCATTTAAGTAAATATAGAATCCATACAAAGTGATTGCAAAGCTCACTTGCAAAAGGAGGAATGTGGAAAAATCTCTTGAAGAAAGTAGCACTGGAGTTGAATTTTTCTGAGCCTCAGTTTCCTTACTTATAAAATGGGCTTGATGATGTAACATTGCCAAATTTACAGGACTGCAAGGAAGGGGCTTTGTAGGCTTTAAAGCTGTCAAGGGCAGCCTAAAGTCAACCCCAGGAGCTCTAAATCCAAAGCTTTTGCCGTTAGACCCCACACAGCACCTTAGAAAATGAGGAGGGGGCTCTGCAGTTCCTGTTTCCTCACCTCTCTGGGCTGCTCCTGACATTTCACCACATCATCTCCCAGACAGACAGGTGTCAAATATTCATGAAGATGATTCGCTTCCTCCTTTTCCCTTCCCCCTTCCCTCCTTGGTTTGAGCAAGCTGATGCAGGCAGCTTGGCCATCCCTTTGGGGGGCCTGTCTCTGCTGAGGCTTTTGGGGCTCTCGGTGTTTCCCCAAATTATCTCCTTATTGGCGTGGTAGACATGATGGAAAAAGATCTCTATTCAGACAATGGAATGAAGCAGATAATCCTTGGGGTCCATTTCTACTCAGATTCTATAGTTAGTGCATTGCTATTGTGTACCTCAGTTTCCCCATCTGAATTTCCCACAATTGAATTAATCTCTATCCTGTCAGACTTATTCAAGTTTTGAAATCCTCAACTAATTAGCATATTTAGCATAGAAAAATTAATCCAATCCTGAATGTTGGCTTCCTACTTTAAATCCCTTGAAAAAAAGCCTTGAATGAAAACATCTTTTAACCAGACATGCTTCAACTCTTAAACATTTAGACACTGAAGCCTCCGAATGATGGAAGGGTCATTGCTGCTTGATTCCTCTAGGGCAGGGATTCTTAATCATTTGTGTGTGTGTGTGTCATTGACTCCTTTGGCAGTTTGGTGAAGCTGAAGGACCCCTTTTCAGAATCACCTTTTTAAATAATTGAAGAAAATGCTAAATTAGAGATTAGTTAAAATGAAGACGTAGGGTTTTCCTTCTATCCAAGGTCACAGACCCCCTGAAATCTATCCACTGTCCCAGGTTAAGAACCACTACTCTAGGAGAAGGTAACAAGCATTTATTTAGCCCCTACTGTATGCTGGGCACTGTGCTGAGAACTTTACAAATATTATCTCATTTGATCCTCACAATAACCTTGGAGGTAGGTGTTATTATGATTCCTATTTTATAGCTAAGGAAACTGAGGCAGACAGAGGTGAAGTGTCTGTTCTGGGGTCACGCAGCTAGCAAATGTCCGAGGCCAGATTTGAATTCGGGTCTGGCATTCTATCCCTTATTCCACCTACCTACCTTTAGGGAGTAAGTGGGTTCCAGTTTGGACATCTTGAAAAGGCTCATTACAAGGATTGAGTTACAACCTTCTGTGTCCTTCGAATATTTTCTGACTGGTCCCCCTGCCTTTCCACTCACCTTCCCACCTGCAGAGACCTTGACTAGGAAATATTAATTTGTAGAAGCTTCTCTTTCAACCATTATCAATGAGGCTGATCTTAGCAAAATGGTGACTTGGACAGTTAGAATCTGACATCGGCTCAATCCTGGCTCGGCCGTTAATGGTTTTGTGACCTTGGGTAAATGACTTAACTTTTCTGAGTCTTAGTTTTTCTTGTCTGTCAACTGAGGTGTTTGGATGAGCTAATTTCTAAAGTCCTTTCCAGTCCTATACTTCTGTTAATCTATAACTACCCAGTTTAGATTTGGAATGAGGGACTGGCTCTAGTACCTGCTACCTCTTACCTTGTATGTCATCTTCTGCATGCATGTCATGGACCCCTTTGACAGTCTGGTGAAGCTGACAGGCCCCTTTTCAGAATCATGTTTTTAAATGATTGAAGGAAATGCTAAGTGAGTGGTTAAAGGTCACTGAATGTCTCTGGGCTTTAGTGTTTCCCTCTGAATGTAACAGGGCTTAGGGGAGGAGAGGAGAGTGGTGGTGGAGGGGATGATCTTGAATGGATGTTGACCCTTCCTCCAAATGTCTACTCCCCAAAGGCTAACTCACCTTTAAACTTTCCAAGTCTAAATCTCCTGAATCCTATTTTCTGCCTAGCACTTATGGAGGATGTAAAGAAAATGACACTTGGATCCCTCAAGTTCTTCTCGAAAGCTCTACATCATACAACAGAAGTGGGATCCCCAACGGTCTTAATTAGGAGGAACAAGGGATAAATATAAAATCTTGCACATAAGTTTATGAATTCAACTATAGCATACAGGATGAGGGAGGCCTAGACAGCAGTCTGCATGAGAAAGATCTGGGGGCTTTATTGAACTGCAAGCTTGATATGTCAGCTGCATGATATGGCAGCCAAACGGCTAATGTGATTTTCATGCTGCATTAAGAAATTCAGTCAGGCCAGGACTGGGAGAGTGCTAGTACAGCTGTGTTCTGTGTTGCTCAGTCTACATCTGGATTATTGTATACAGTTCAGAATACCACATATTAGGAAGAACGCTGAATATTCAGAGGACGGTGAACAGGACAGGCAGGGGATTTGAAACCATGTCACAGCAAGTCTTTGAGTGAAGGCTAATGACTGAGGCATTGTAGAAAGGGCTTGGACTTTAGGTAGCTCTATTAGACCTGTAAGGTGCCTGCTGGATGGCTAAGTGGGTGGTGCAGTGGATAGAGTGGTGGGCCTGGAATTAGGAAGATCCAAGTGCAAATCTAGCTTCAGACTCTGTGTGACCCTGGCCAAGTAAAACGAACTGGAGAAAGAAATGACAAAGCACTCCAGTATCTCTGCCAAGAAAGTCCCAAATGGGGTCAGAAAGAGTATGCCACAACTGAAAAGCAACTTAACTAATGAACTTAGGAGCCTGCCCATTCCAAAGTTACATGATTCCAGCTCTTCGCACAGTGCCTAGTACGTAGTAGGTGCTTAATAAACGTTTATTGATATTGATACTGAGGATTCTAATATAACTGAGTAGGAAACGCACACACATATGAAAATATAAGAAATAAAACAAGATAGGAGTTACGACAAAGCAATATAAGATTAGTAGTCAGATTTATGATATTAAAGGAATCTAGGTCAGGGAAAGATTTACAGTGGTCAGTCTGGTCAGGGTATAGAGCAGGGAGGAAAGTACTGCTGGAGATAGGAAAGGCTAAAAATGCCTCGAGGGGTGCTCAGGGTCCATGGATCTGGACAGTGAGTGATACGGTTGAATGGAGAGATTGAATTCCAGGCTAAAGATTTCAAACTCGATCCAAATAGGGTCGTAGGATTTAGAGCTGGAATGATAATAATAAAGATAATGATGATGATGATGATGGTATCTTTTATGTAGCACTTTAAAATTTGCAAAGCACTTTTCAAAAGGCATATCCTCTGATCCTCACAACAACCCTATGAGATAGGGGCTGTCATCAACCTCATTCTACTGATGAGGGACCGAAGCTGGAGGAGGTGAAGTGATCTGTCTACAGTCACACAACTAATAGCTGCCTGCAGCGGGGTTGGGCTGGAGTCTTCCTGACTCCAAGGCCGATGCTCTGGCCACTGTGGTACCTGGATTGAAGGGGCCTCAGGGACCATCTAATCCAGCCCCTTGAAGTTTTAGACAAGGAGACGGACGCAGAGAGATGAAGTGACTCAGAAGTATGTGACTCACTCGCTCACTCTGTGATCTCGGGCAACTCCCTCCACCTCTCTTAGTCTCCGTTTCCAAAGCTGTGAAATGGGGACAACAATACTGGGTCTACCAACCTCACAGGGTTGTTGTAGGAATGAATGAGACAATGCCTGTAACTGTGAAGCCCTATATAAATAAGCTATTATTATATAAAATTCAGTTAGTGATTCCTAAAGCCCTCTGGCTTAGACCTTGTAGACCCAAAAAGCCAAATCTTTGTGGTCTAGTCTGCACTTGTGCAGTAACCAAGCATTCCCGCTTTGTGTCATGCCCTCCTCCAATACTCAACAGGTGCTTACAGGCAGCATTTTAGCAGCAGCGCTTAGAGTACTGCCTTTTGTTTTGGTTCAGTCATTTTCAGTCACATCTAATTCTTCGTGACCTCGTATGGGGGTTTTCTTGGCAAAGGTACTTGAGTAGTTTGCTATTTCTTTCTCTAATTCATTTTACAGGTGAGAAATGGAGGCATACAGGGTTAAGTGACTTGCCCAGGGTCATACAGCTAGCAAATGTCTTAGCCTGGATTTGAATGCAGGTCTTCCTGACTCCGGCCCAGTGCTCACCACCTAGCTGCCCCAGAGTACTACCTAACCAGATTAAAATGTCATTGGGAGCCATTTAACAAAATAAATAAAAATTCACTAGAATTGTAGATAACGTCAGTCTGTGGTTTTCTAAGCCTTGGCAGTCTACAAGGATCCTTGCGTACCTTGGCTTCTCTCTGAGTTTTGCCATCAGGACTCTGGATCATTTTCATTGTTCTCTCTGGTCTTCTCCCATCCTCTAGGTCTTGTTTCTGCTACAGTGATCAGAATTACAGAAGGCATTGGGAGGAGGGGGAAAGGATACAAACCACAAAAAACAGAGGGGCACAGAACAAGCAGAAGGCATGCCTAAGGCAGCAGTTTGCCTGAAAAAAGATCTGGGAATTTTGGTGGTCCTCCCTATGAGTCAGTAGTGGGATCCAACAGGCAAGAAAATGAATTCTTAGGCTCTGTTAGGAGACAAATAGTGTCCAGGACTAGGGAGAGCATAGACCCGGTGTATTCTGCCCCGGTCAGACGACATCTTGAGTATTGTGTTCAGTTCTGGGTGCAGTGTAGGAGGAGGGGCATTGATTACTGGGGAAGCACACAGAGGAGAACAGCCAGGATGGTAAAGGGTAAAGATCAGCTGGAGGAACTAGGAATGTTTAGACTGAAAAAGAGAAGGCTTGGGGGATAGTGCAGGTAGCAAAGGGCATAATTATCATCCAGCATTTTTCATCATGTGTTCCGTATTGGCTCCAGAGGATAGAACCAGGAGCAGCGGGTAGAAGGTGTGCAGACACGCAGTTAGGCTGGATATAAGGGAAAACTTATGTAAGAGCTTTTTCAAATCTTTATTTAAGTCCTATGTAAATGTCACTGCGTGCGCTGAATGTGTTGTGGGGCCTTGGGGAAATGCAAACATCAATACCTTCCTCCAGCATGAGCTCAGAGAGATGGGACCTGTACATAAATAGCAGCTGCACAAAATAGGCTCTGGCGAGTGCCCGGAAAAAATACAAAGGGCCACGAACGTTCCCAGATGGAGAGATGTGTTTCTGATTAGGGAGTGGGGTGAGGATCAGGGGAGGCTTCACAGGAGAACCAGCGTCGAAGATGCGTCTTTGAGAATGGGCTGGATTTCAGTGAGTGCCGATCTGGTTGGAGGAGGGCATTCTTAAGAGTTGGTGATGCTGTGAGCAATAGTAGAGAAACGAGGCAGTGGGGGAGGGGAGGACGGGGGGCGCGAAGGGGATGGCATGTTTTTGGAACCATGAACGTGTCAGTTTAGCTGGAATAATGTGATCTGAGGCTGGAAAGTTGAAGCCAGATTTTTTATGGCTAAGCTGAGGAGCTTGGATTTTATTTAATAAATAGTAGGGAGCCACCCAGGATATTTGAGCAGAGGAGTGGCATGATCAGACTTGCATTGGGAAGATTATTTTGGTAAGACAATGATGGGTTAAAGAGTGGAGGCATAAAGAATGGTTAGGAGGCTATTTCAGTGGTACAGGTGAAAGAATCACAGCCGGAGCAGTTGGGTTAAATGTCAAGAGGTCCTTCTAACTGTGAGGTTCTAGGACTTCCCTACAATTTGATCTATTCAAGAGTGGCCTGAGTGCTTCAGGAGGGAGTGAGCTCTCCCTCCTTGGAAGCCTTTAGGCAAAGGCTGGACGTGGCACGTGGGATTCTTGTGGAAGTACGGGTTGGACTAGATGGTCTCTGGGTCTCATTCAACTTTGAGATCCCATCAAGGCAGAGAAATTGAAGCAGCACAGAAACTGGGTTGCATGCTAGGGACTGAAGGGGGCATCAGAATCTCAAGGAGTCTCCCCGATAGTTTGGGTGGTCCACGGAGAGCAGGGATGTCAAGAAGAGAACCTTATTTTAAGTTCTGCCTTGGCTACCGCCTGGCTTTGTGACCTTGAGAGAGTCATTTACCTTTCTGCGTCTTATTTTCATCATCTATAAAACGAGGAGCATAGACTAGCTCAAGGGTGGGGAACTTGTAGCCTCGAGGCCACATGTGGCCCTCTAGGTCCTCAAGTGTGGCCCTTTATGGAATCCAAATTTCACAGAACGAATCCCCTTAATAAAAGCATTTGTTCTGTAAAACTTGGACTCAGTTAAAAGGCTGCACCCAAGGACCTAGAAGGCCACATGATTCCCTACCCCTGGACTAGGTGGTCCCCTCCAGGTATAAAATTTCTGGGTCTTATTTTCCTCGTCTATAAAATGAAGAGCTTAAACTAGATGGTTCCTTCTAGGTATAAAATTCCATGAACTTTTATGATTCCATTCTATTTTTTTGCCATGGGGTAAATATCCTGAGAGGAGGGAGAACCTCATTGGATTAGGTTCAGTAGCAGTAGTAATAGCAGTAGTAGCCGTCGTCCTAGTCGTAAAAAATAACTGACATTTGTGTATCATTTTAGGCTTTGTGAAAACAAATGTAGGTAAGCTACACTGTCTCATGAGTTATTCACGATGCCCCTGTGGGGCGGGTGCTACGGGTGATATTGTACTCATTTTATAGATGAGGAAACAAACTCAAAGAAGTCGAATGACGTGCATAGATCACGTAGTTAGTATGTATTAGCAGTAGGCTTTGAGGTCTCTTCTAATTCCTGAGTCACCACTTTCTCATCAGAACAGGGCAGGGGCAGGAGATAGGGATGGAGGAATAGTTTATGTGAAAGAATCCTGGAGATGGGGTAGGGTGGAGATACAGCAGTGGTTAGTGGATTATAAGATCACTAGGACTCAGGAGGACTAAGCGGCAGCCCCAAAAGCGGATGCCATCTTGGTCTGATTCTGCTTGGCTTCAGGGGGCAAAACTAGGACCAGGAGGTGGATGTTACAGAGAGGTAGCCTTTGACTCAATAGAACGAAAACTTTCCCAATGGTTAGACCTTGTTAGAAATGATAGAGACTACCTGATACCTGATAAAATTTTAGGCTTCCTGACCCATCAGTGACCACCTGCAAGGGAGAGGAATTTCCTTAATTGCAATGCCTTCTCTCCATTAATTATTTTCAATTTATCCATATAGAGCTCGCTTTGTATATATTTGCCTGTATGTTGTCTCTCCCGTTAGACTGTAAGCTCCTTGAGGGCAGGGGCTGTATTTTGCCTCTTTCTGAATCCGCCATTTTTAGCATAGTGCTTGGCCAATAGTAGCCACTAAGTAAATGTTATTGATGGGTTGATTGGCTTTATAGGGTGGTATGCTGGAATCCCAGGGTAATTCTAATACCCAATCATCTATTGCTGCGAAACCTAAAATAAGACAAGATTTCTATTTCTGGTCTCATTGTCATACTATGTGACTTGAGGAATCCCCTTTTCTGCCTCTGGGGTTGTTTTCTCATTTGTAGAATAAGGTTAGCCTGGGGGAAGCCAAAACTTATGACAGTTGTCTTTAAGTATTTGAATGTATAAGGAGTAGGGTTGAGACTTGTTCGGGTTAAGAACCAGAGGGCCTAACAGTTGTGGAAACTAAAGAAGGGCAGGTTGAGAGTAGGTGGATGGAAAACCTCCTACCACCAGAGCTTTTCCAAAGTGAAGAGACCTCCTCAGGAGGGAAGAAGCTGAATTCACGAAGGTCTTCGAGCAGAGGCTGGGTGATTCACTGCTTTTTGGAGATGTCGTAGTGTTTAGCATAGCGCCTGGCATGTAGTGGGTACTTAATAAATGCTTGTTGCCTGCTTGACTGACTGATTGGAGAGGAATTCTTGTTTTTATGTGAGTTGGACTCAAAGGGCTTGAGACTTGAATTTCTGTGATCCCTGGAGATTCTCTTTGGCCAGATGGATGGTCAGGTGGTGGTGGTTGTTGTTGGTCTTTCCTTCTTAAAGAGGACCGTGATATCAGAAAGTCGATGCCATAACTCACAAGTGAGGATGGTCAGGTAGGTTTCA
Organism: Phalanger gymnotis; assembly: GCA_028646595.1. Lineage (NCBI taxonomy): Eukaryota > Metazoa > Chordata > Mammalia > Diprotodontia > Phalangeridae > Phalanger > Phalanger gymnotis. The sequence goes on from CM053625.1 coordinate 232,604,961, forward strand.
GAGGGAGCTTAGCCCTGTGAGGCCCCCTAATAGCTTGGATGGGGAAGGTCGCTACTTGGTCAGAACTCGGATGAGTCTTTCCTAACGGGATGCTTATCTCTGCTTCAGGAAGAGATGAAGGAGACAGATGGCAGCCTCCTGGGCGACCCCAGCCAGACCCCTCTGGGCAAGAAGGAGACCACCAAGTGGCAGAAGCCTCGGCTGACCCGAAAGGCCCTGATGAAGTGCTGTTTGGTGAGGTGGATCCTGTCCAGTGCTGCCCCGCAGGGGTCAGGTAAAGGGACTGGCAGAGAGGAGGGCTGACTGGTTGTTTGCACAGAGGGTCTGGGGACTGGCCAAGGGGATGCCGGGGCCATCTCTGTGGCCGGATCTGGGCTGGAGTTTCTAAGAACTCACAAAGCCCCGGATATGGAGCTGGAGGACCCGGGTTCAAATTCTGGCTCTGTCATTTGCTACCTGTGTGATGCTGGGAAGTCTGGAAGTGTTGGGGTTGAACTAAACATGCCCCTTTCCATCTCTAGGTTCCTCTGGCCTCCCTTTGGGCTAAGTTCCTCTGTGTCTTCCTTTGTGAAAGTACATGTATTCCCCCATCCATCCATCCATCCATCCATCCATCCATCCATCGCTTATTCAGCAAACACTGAGCAGAGTATGAAGAGCAAGACGCCGTTCTTGCCCTCATCGAGCATACAGTTTAGTAGAGAAGGTGAGACAAAGGAAAGGGAGCTGCAATAGGAGGTATTGTGGCTGCCCCAGAAAATGATAAGTATTTTAGGAATGACAAGAGTTCTAGGTGCTTAGAGTGGAAAGAGCACAGATGATGATGATGATGATGACAGCTAACGTTTATAAAGTACTTACTGTGTGCCGGGCACTGTGCTATGTGCTTTACAATTATTACCTTATCTGATCCCCACAACAACCCTATGAGGTAGATGCTATTATTACCCCCATTTTACAGATGAGGAAACTGAAGTTAAGTGACTTGCCCAGGGTCACACAGACAACAAAGGTCTGAGGTCGGATTTGAACTCAGGTCTTCCTGATTCCAGGCCTGGCACTCTTATCTGCTGTACCACTTAGCTGTCCTTCCCGGGGGGCTCTGGGAGGAGGAGGAGGCTCTGGAACTGGACCTTGAAGGACAGCTTGGGTTTCAAGAGAAGAGAATGAAGGTAGAGTCGGGGGGCGGGGCTGGGAGGAAACTGAGAACACTTTGGAAAGCATCTGACTGTGGCTCTATGTTAAGTGAATTTCTCTAGTTTATTTGTGGAAGGTTGATGAATGAGTACAGCGATGTTCCAGGAAGAGACATAATGGTTCTGGGCCCCAACGGTATCAAAGGGAAGTCCAGGCATCCAGGAAGAAGCAGAGAATAGTGAAGGAATTGGAGGCATTATTATTTTCTTCCTTCATGAGTGGTTGATCAATCAATCAGTAGGCATCTTTATATTTTAAGCTCCCAGAATGCACCTGGCACAGTGCTAGGTTCAGATGATATAAAGACAAAAATGAAATCATCCCTGCACTCAAGCAGCATGCATTCTCCTAAGGAGAAACATGTACAATGATAAATATATATATACATATATGTGTGTATAAATATAAACATATGTGTATAAATATATATACATATATGTGCATAAATATAAATATGTATATAAATATATACACATATGTGTGTGTAAATATATACACACATATATACATATATATATATATACATACACACATATGCAGTTTGGGGGTAGTGGTAGTAAAGAGAGCACCAACAAGATGAGGGAGGAGGAAAGGAAAGGCCTCCTATATAAAGTGGCACTGAGCTTAACCTTAAAGAGAGTTTGGGATTCTAACAGATGAAATCGTGGAGGGAGTGCATTATAGGCATTGGGCACAGGCTATGCAAAGGCATGGAGGCAGGAACACTATGTCAGGCACTGAGGATACAAAGACAAAATTTTTAAAAAGCCAGTCTCTATCTTTGATGGAATTCTACTGAGTCTAACAACATATAAACATATAAGTAAATACAAGTAACTTAAAATTTTTTTGACTTTTATTTTTTACTTTGGGTTCTAAATTCTCTCCCTCTCTCAGCCCCTCCTCCACCCATCAACAAGGCAAGCAATAGGATACCCATTAGACACGTGAAGTCATGCAAAACACATTTCCATATTAGCCAAAAATACAAGTGATTCAAGGACCAAGACAGTTTGGGTGATGGGCACAGGTTCCTGAAGGAGGTTACAGCTTGAAGGGAATGGAGGATCCATAGAGATGCCAGTGAGGAGAGAGTAATTAGGGCACATTCACAGCCTGAACCAACAGTAGCAGCTGATTGGAAAAAGAATGAGAGCCCAGACTTCTCCGAGAAAGAAGCACCTGGATGAGTCTAGCTAGGTCAGTCAGAGGTCCGGGGGTCTCAATAATAAAAGCAGGCCAGAACTAGACTCTATTAAACTAGACTCTAAAGTGTGCGCCTGGAATTACCAGTCTGTATGGAGTTTGTGCCCAGCCAGAAATCTGCCCTACCTGGAATAAAATCACTTCTGGTGTCTCGAGGGTGGGATGCTGGCAGCAGCAGGAGACGGCAAACAGGGATGGAGGTAACATCTGGAGACAAGTTCAAGGGCAGAGCTTGAAGGTGGCAGCCAAGGCCGGGAGTGGGTACCTCTCCCCTTATCTCCAACTCAGATCAGAGTGATGGAAGAGAAAGGGGCTCTACCCACTACTCAGGGGAGTAGCCTGGGAATAACCTTATCTCGGGTGCTGTCCTCCAACTCTGGCTGCAGAGAGCCAATCAAATTACTTTCCCAATCGAGTTTTCTACCACCCCCCCCCACCCCCCCGCCCCAATCCTCCCATCTGAGTTCAGGTAGGGCACAGGTTACAAGACTAACTTACTTCTTTTTCCGCTCCTCACCTTCCACTGTTGAAGTTCTGTCTCCCTCTGCTGGTCAGTCTGCAAATTGTCAGGCCAGGGATCCCTCAGGATGGGAATTCTATCACAGATTAAAAACCAAAAAACATCTCAGAGTTCATTTACAAATGAAGAAACTGAAACTCAGAGGATAACCCTCAGGATGGCCAGAGACCATAGAGGATGACTGAGAAAGGCCAGAGAATGGGAAGAAATAGGCTGGGGTAGGGAAAGATGGGGGAGAAGTTAGGTGTTGCAGTGGATAAAGCACTGGGCTTGGAATGGGGAAGACTCATGGTCCTGAGTTCAAATCTGGCCTCAGACATTAACTAGCTATGGGACCTGGGCAAGCCACCTAACCCTGTTTGCCTCAGTTTCCTCATCTGTAAAGTGAGCCAGAGAAGGAAATGGCAAACCACTCCCGTGTCTTTGCCAAGAAAACCCTAAATAGGGTCACAAAGAGTAGGACACGACTGAAATGACTGAACAAAAAGTTGGAGAGAAGAGAGATGGGGGAAAGGGAATTATAGTTAGCATTTATATTTATCTGGCACTTTACAAATAGGATCATTTCATTTTATCCTCACAATAACCCTGGGAGGTCATTGCTATTATTACCCCCATTTTGCAGATGAGAAAACCAAGGCAGACTGAGGGTTGATTTATTTGGCCACAGTCACACATTATGAAGTATCTGAGGCCAGATTTGAATTCAGGTCTTTGACTCCAGCTCCAGTGCCCTATCCACTACCCATATCACAACAGTCTGGGTGTGAGGGGATAAGGGCTTGAATTCAGGGCAGAGAAATTAGAAGAGAAGGAGAGGATAAGTAGATACAGTCTCTACAACCAGACTCACTGGATATGGAGAACGAGGAGGATGGAAGAGGCTGGTCTCCTAGGAGATGCGTGTTCTTCATTCCCCCATTTTGGGGCCACATGGAGTAGGGCATAGAGCGTTGGAAGACCAAGCTCCAAATCTCTCCTTAGACACTTAGCTGTGTGACCCTAGGAAAGTTGCTTATGCTCTCTCAGCCCCAGCTCCCTTAGGTGTAAATGAGGGTAATAATGGCACCCACCTCATAGGGTTGTTGGGAGGAGGAAATGAGCTATTTGCAGAACATTAGGTCAATCTTAGCTATTTTTGTTCTTAGCCCTCTCCTTTCCTCTTGCCCCAAGTTGGGTTCTATCATTTCTCTTTGGAGGCACTTGGATTCTTGGGGGGTCAGGTTCTATTGTGCATCAGGGTGAGGTCTCCTGGGCCCATTGGCAGGGCAGAGCATCAGCTTTAGGAGCTCTTGGGAAGTTGGCGTGGGCAACAGGAGATGGAGGAAGGAGGAGAAGGTGCCAGGTTAAATTTTGTGGGCTGAATGCCTCGGGCTTCAGCGTTCTTCAGCTTAGTCAGTCGGTAAGAGTTAGTGAAGCACCCGCTATGTGCTAAGCACTGTATTAAGTGCTGGGGATGCAAAGCAAGGCAAAAGACAGTCCTTGATCTGGAGGAACTCATAATCTAACGGGGTCCGGTGACAGGGATAGCAGTAGGAAATGGCCTTTCACCAGTCAAAGGTGATCACTACCTCCTCCTACCAAGGACAGCTCTTTGCTGACTGTGCTAGGTTTTGGGGTGTGTGTGTGTGGGAGGGCGCTTGTGTTGAAGATAAGAGAAGCAGATGTAAGGGGGGTCCCAGAACTGGCCGACCTCACCTCTTGGATCCTCCAACTCCCCATGGACTAATACTGTATGCCAAGAAGCAATGGGATTCTGCCTTTAGGGGTGACCTGAATGCACTGATATCACACTTCTCAGCTGAGAAAGCAGATCAGCAACACCTCCAGGGGCATTTACATAGCAGGGCCAGGAATAGAACCCTGGAGGTCTCAGCCCCAGGCCCTGAGCTCTGCACTATCCCAGCTCTGGGTATGTGTGGGGTCCCCATACAATCAATTTCAGCAATCTCCAGGGGAAACTAGGGGAAGTCTGGGGAGATAATGGGAAAGGAGGGCTTTTCAAGACCTACCTGGAGGATGGGGACTGAAGAGTGGGTTGGGGACACTCATGAAGGCCCCACAAGCCAAGGCTGGTGGGAAGGAGAGAGAGTGTGAGGGTTAATTTGGGCTTTCCCCAGAGGCAGGGTTTTCAGCTATGCAGTGAAGGATGGGACTTGAGCATGGGACTAAGTGAGATCCCCAAAGGAGGTGGTGGTAGAGGTGAGGTGGGGTGAGGGGGTGGGGGAAACAGTGAGGCAGAATTAGGAGAAGGTAGGGGCCCTGGCACTCGGGGTTGGTGCTGCAGAGGGTAGAAGGACTCTCGGGAACTGGGCGAAGAACATTGGAGACAACACAGAGACAGAAAGCAAGACAGACAGGGGGAGATAGACAACCAACAGAGAGGAGACGGAGAGATATTCTGGGGGAAATACGGGGAGACAGATCAAGGCAGGGGAGCAGAAAGGAAGAGTGACAGGAAGGGTAATCGCACGAACATCTAAATAGATACAGAAAGAGACGGAGAGAAAGGGGTTGCTATAGGGTCTCTACTGTAACTTAGGGCCCTGTGGAGAAGAAAGGGAACTATAGAAAGAGACATTTGAGGACAGGCAGGGTAGGGAGAGACACAGAAAGAAAAGAGGAAGGGAGAAAGCAGAGAAGTTGGCGAGGTAGGGGAAGGTGAGCGAGGAGGAGTCTGTGGCCCCAGCCCAAGCATCCCAGGGCAGGAGTGCCTGGGTGGGGGAGCTAAGGGGTTCTGTCCTGCAAAGCCCAGTGAGGACCAGAAGAAGCAGGATGCCCGGTCGAGGAGATGACCTGAGCCCAGGCGCCTTGGGACCTTCCCAGGAAGCCGCTCTCCGACTCCGAGAATGCCAGCATGGCTGCAAGAAACACCTGGGAGATCTCATCAGCTTCTTTTTCCGATTCATTTCTGGGAACCTGGCCCGAGGTGAGGTGGCAGGAAGGGCAGGAGCTGTTGAGGAAGTGTGGCCCTGGAGCTTGGGGTCATTCTGAGAGACTCCTGCTGGGATGGTCCACCACAGACGGGGTCAAGTATTTCATTTGGGATGGAGGAGAAAGTGAGGAAGACAGAGAGGGGAGCTGTGGGGTCTTTGGCTTCAGAAGGTGTGCTACTGGGTTCTGGTATGGTATGGTCTGGTCTGCAAAGCAATATGGTGAACAGGGCTCCTGAATATCTCCTAGAAGGGACAGAGGGGAAGGACATTAGCCTTGTGAATGATGGAGGAAGAATCTATCTGGCGTCCCGGTGGAAACTTGGAGTCTGTGGTGAGATGGAAAGAGAGAGAGATTTGGGTTCAAATTCCAATTTTGCCATTTACTGTTTGGGTGATTTTGGGCGAGTCATTCACTTTTTTGGGTCTTGATTTCCCTGTTTGTAAAATAATGGAGTCATTTAGACTACGTGACTTCTAAGATCTCATCTAGTCAGTCAACAAACATTTATGAAGCACCTAGTATGCCAGGCACTGTCCTAAGCACTGGGCACTGTGCTAAGATTATCTTAAAAGCTGTTATCTCTAAGGTTCTTTCCAGGGGTAATATTCTCTCAGCTATGATCCTCTCTAGGAATGAAAATATCCCAAGCTATTAGAACAGGATAGCTAGGTGGCACAGTGGACAGAGTTCCAGGCCTGATGTCTGAGTCTTCCTGAGTTCAAATCTGACCTTAGACACTTATTAGCTGTGTGACCCTGGGCAAGTCACTTAACCCTGTTTGCCGGACCTGGAATTGGGAAGTCTTGAGTTCAAATCTGGCCTCAGATATTTACCGGCTGTGTGACTCTGGGAAAATCACTTGACATCTCTCTATCTTAGTTTCCTTGACTGTAAAAATGGGAATGACGATGGCATCTACCTCCCAGAGCTGTCATGAGGATCAAATGATACATTTGTAAAGTGCTTTGCAAACCTTAAGGAATTATCTAAACGATAGCTATATTGTTATAACTTAACAGACATTGATTAAAATCGTGTTCTGTGCAAAGTTCTGGGATGCAAAGATACCTCCCCCGCCCCAGAGCATCTATCCTTGTCTAACAGGAGAACAAGTGCTTGGTGGTGAGATGCACCTGACCAGCCCATCTGCTTCTGCCCCATCCAAAGCATACAAGTAGCCAGTTCACAGAGTTCAGCCCCTTGGGCATCACCACCTCCCGCTTTACCAACCAGCTAGAGATGATCGGGTTATTGATTGAGAGCTGGAAAGGGCCTCGCACATTGTCTAGTTCAGGAGCTCCTAACATTTTCAATTTTGAGGACCCTTACTCACTGAAAAAAATTATTGAAGCCTTTCTTTTTATATCACAATCATTTCATGCTTAAACCTTGCTCTCAGCCCCAGCCTCGGACCCAACTTTATAACAAAGAAAAGCAGATAAACAAAAGCTTATAAAATCCTCGTCATTCCTTCCCACCCACTACCAAGAGGGTATGCTTTATCGTTTACTTCCCAGGATCTAAATCAGTCATTTCAGTTACTTAGAATTTGGCTAAGAACTAGACCAAACTACTTTGTAAAAATAATGACGCTAGCTAGCATTTATATAAGCTCTAAGGTTTTCTGTGTTCTCTCATTTTATCCTCACAACTCGGTGGGGTGGAGACTAATATTAACCCCATTCACAGAAGAGGAAACTGAGGCAGCGAGTGGTTAAGTGACCTGCCCAAGGTCACACAGCTAGCATCTGAGGCAAGAGTCGAACTTGGCTCTTCCTGACTTCAAGTCTAACATTCTATCCATCATCTCACAGCGGCCTGTGTGCTTCATTTTTACAGATGGGGAAACTGAGGCCCAGAAAGTTTAAGTGACTGACCAAAAGTCACATAGTCAGTAAGTAGAAAAGCTCCAACACCAAATCTAGACCTCTTTTCATTGTGCCACATCACCTGTGAGTTTAATTTTTTGATGCTTTCAAGATGTTTCCAAAGTGTCCATACTCTGGTCTCTGAGTTGACCCTGACACTACCTAGTACTTGCTACTTGATTTTGGGAAAAATCCCTAAACCTCTCAGGGACTCAGTTTCCTCATTTGGAAAATGAGAAAGTTGGACGAGAAGACCTCTCCAAGGTCCCTCTGACTCTCTCTCTGTGGTTCTGTGATAGTAGCTTGCTAATTTGGTGAGGGGGCAAGGCCTGTGTCATTTTTTCTCTCCCCTTTCCCATTGGTACCTCCAGCAAGACTGGGCCCACAGAAGGAAGTATCAAGACCTCCTTACTGGCTGAGAAAAACCTCTAACTCACACAGTGACCCAGTGAGAAAAGACAGGATGGGCCCCTTTCCCAGCAGTTGAAGCCAAGGCCCCCAGGAAAGGTAGAAAATTGGTTCCTTTCATTAGTCCACAGTGGATCTAGGAAAGAAGTAAGTCTCCCATTCCTTTGTCTAAGGACCTATGTGGTTTTTGTTAATTTATTTATTTTTAGTTTTCGACATACAGTTCCATAAGTTTTGAATTTTCTCCCCCTCCCTTCCCGAGACAGCCTGCAATCTGATATAGGCTCTACATATACATTCCTATTAAACATATTTTCATATTAATCATGTTGTGTAGAAGAATTAGAATGAATGGGAGAAACCATGAGAAAGAAAACAAAACAAAACAAAACAAAATAGACCGCTTCACTCTGCATTCAGACTCCTTAGTTCTTTCTCTGGATATGGATGGCGTTTTCCACCCTGAGTCCTTTGGAATTGTTTTAGAGGGACCTATGATCTTCAAGGAAAGGGTTGGAGAGGAAGACTATGAGCCAATGTCAAAGTCATCCAGGAAGGGAGAAGAATGTCCTAGAGACTGGTGGATGACTGAGGAGGGGTGGGTGAGTTTCAGAAGAGGGGACATCGTTGAGTGATGGTGGCAGATTAAATATTAAATGTGTCATAGGGTTGGGAGACAGAGAAGAAAAGGTGCAGGCAGCTGTTACAGGGGTAAGTGGAGTCACAGGGAAGCCTGCACCAAAAGAGTTGACAATATAATGTGGGGGGATGTGGGGGACCTAGAGGATAAAAGAGGCCATCTTGGGTCAGGATCACTTTGAACTGTGTCCCGCCTCCCTCCACCCCCACTTGCCCTTATAGTCCCCCTAGGGGTCTGGCCCTTGGCTCATGGAATCAGAGTTTTGTCCTTAGTCTCTTTGAAGTCTCTGTCTTTGAGGTTGGGGCTAAGAAGCCAAGGCCTGTTTGCATTGGTTCTACCCAGGAGCTGGGCTCAGCCCAGCAGTCCTCCTCCCCTTTTTCTCCCAGTGCTCTCTAGGTCAGTGAGACCTAGACCAGTAGCTCCCCATCTGCCTTCCATGCCCTGAGCCCAGCTAGGACTTTGGACTTATATCTCATCTCTGAGACTTTGGGAATAGCCCAATGGGTGGGATGGTTGCTGTTCTGTCTTGGGATGTCCACCATCACTTTAACCAGAGAGGGAAACATCTTTTCCTGACAGATTCTGACCAGAACAATGAGAACAGAAGCTGCCCAGCAGGTGAGGGGGGCTGGGGTGGGAGGTTTAATGAGGATGCTATTATATTTCTTAAGCCTAGATGCTAGGCAGAGGAACTGGGAATCTAGGCTGGACTTTTTGAAGTCCTTGATACTTAAAGATCTTGGCTTGAGGGTACCAGTTTGATCCAAAATGTACTTCTGCTTCTGGATAAGATTCTTGGACTCAAAATTAGATGAGAGCATAGGAATTAAGAGAACATGGGTCAGGATTAGAAGAGCAAAGGGGCACTAGGGAATAGGTGAGGTGACCTCACTATATCCTTATTATTCTGATTGACATCCCTGAAAAAGGGTCAACTTAACCAGACTTTTATGTCCAAAGCTGTAAAAGTTCTCATCATAGGTGTGGGATGGGGAGCCTAAAGGACTTTCTGTGTCTGCTGACAAGATTGGCAGTGACTAGGCATGGATCCCCAGGATGTAGATGAGGGTTTGGTGGCATCCCTGTAGTCCACCACTCTCCCCATTGTGGAGTCACAGGGAAGCAGTGATGAAATCCATCCATCCATCCATCCATCCATCCATCCATCCATCCATCCACCCACCCACCCATCCATCCATTCATCCATCCATCCATCTATCCACCCATCCATTCCTCTCAACCTCCTTCACCCCATGTTGCACATATTGCCATATTCACTGATGGCCACTGCCCTGGTTGTCCCCCTCTCTCTGACTGGCTGGGGGAGATTAAACAATCCAACCTAACTTTGCTGATGACATGGTATTCTAAACACTTTGATACTCTGAAATGTCTTCGGACTTGACGCTATGGATTTTCTGAGATCTTCCAAGTAGATCAGAGGGCATGGTGGGTTAGGAGTGTGATGGAGTGCTGGTTCTGCTTTTCCAGGTAAAACTAGAAAATGACAAAGGGGTCATAAGTTTAGATCTGGAAGGGATGACAGAGACCATAGAGTCCAACACTCTCATTTTACAGAGGACAGACTCAGAGAATCAAGACGCTTGCCCAGAGTCAAACAGACTAGGATTCCATGCTCTGTGTGGACCAGGTCTTCTGACTCTTAATTCAGGACTCCTTCCACCACACTGTGCTGTCTCCCACAGGAAGCCCTGAGGGCACCGTTAGCACCTAAGGATTAGGAATGAGGAGACCTGGACTCTTGTCTTGCCACTTCTACTAATTTACTTAGGCAGGTTATTTTACTACTTGAAGTCTCAGATTCTCCACCTATCAAATGGGGACAGTTATTAATTCCATGCCCACCTGTCAGAGTGGTTGTGAGGGAGCCATTCTGGAAACTAGAGAGTTCCACAAATGAGAGGGAGTATTGTGACCGAGTCTCTCTTTCGGTTGTTCTACCCATGACTGTGGCGGTTTGAGGGTTAACATGCATTCTGAGCTTGGAGATCCTCAGAGGAGCATGTCTGAACAGGCATTCCTAATGGGCTTTTTGAGTGAATAGGTCTCAAAGAAATCTAGAAAGTAAAAAAAGGAAAGAAAAACCCCCTAATTGTCTTAGCTTCAGATTCAATTCAGTTTGGATATATTGGGTCTAATATATCAAAACACAGATGATAGAAGGACAAAAGATGTGGCCTAGGCTGGCCTTTAAAATGGGAGGTATATATCATATCATATCATATCATGTCATATCATATCATATCATATCATATCATATCATATCATATCATATCATATCATATCCATCCAAGGGGTCAGTAAGTCAATCAGTAAACATTTATTAAGTGCCAGGCACTGTACTGGTCTCTAGAATACCTTGCCTATCACATAGCTATCTAAAAGAATAATAATCTACTCTTAGTGATTAATTCCTTAGGCTTAAGCTTTTGTCAGTTGGTGAAAGGCAACTGTCCTTGGGAGGTGTAACTTTTTAAAGCCTTATCAGCAGTTATGAGGCTCAAATAGATTAGATTTCCTTCCTAGTTTTTCCCAAGTAGGAGAAGTGACGGAAAGGTCATCGTTTTCTCTCTACTTCAAAATATTAAAATATCTCCTTCTCTGAGTTCTTAGCACAAGTCCTTGAACAGTCCTTTCCCAATAAATGTATGTTGATTTGATTTAAATGCAGGAAGAATGCGGCTGGGCATTTGAAGCTTCAGGTTTGGAATCTCCCCAATGGACTCGGAAAACGTGAATTCTAATTCTGTCCAGCCTCGGACAAACCACTTCAGCTCTCTGGGTCTCAGTTTCCTCATCTGTGAAATGAGGGACTTGGCCTAGATGAGGCTTCAGTCAGCATAGGCCTTTCAAAGTCTTTGCCTCACAACCGTAGGTGGCAGGAGCGTGATCAACCTCCATTTTATAGACGAGCCTCTGAGAGGTTAAATGTTTTGCCAGAAGTGGCGATTGGGACTCGAATCCCGGTCTTCTGACTCGAAGTCCTTTGTCTGTCCTACTGTGTCATATTTCCTACCAGCCGGAGTCCAGCCCAGCTCCAAAATATGGCGATTCTATAATTCCATATAAAAGCCCAGAGGCCTTCTTAGTCGTGTGTACGTTCAAGTGTGCTGATTCAGGGACAGGGATGTACACAGTAGAATCTGTTTCCAAGGGCAATGTGGACATGCAGTTCTGACATTAGTGCTATGGTATCTTTTACTGAATATGGTGGTGGTGTTGTTCAGTTGTTTCTCAGTCTTCATGACTCCATTTAGGATTTTCTTGGCAAAGGTACTGGAGTGGTTTGCCATTTCCTTCTCCACCTCATTTTACAGAGGAGGAAACTGAGGTAGACAGGGTTAAGTGACTTGCCCAAGGTCACACAACTGGTAAGTGTCTGAGGCTGAATTTGAACCCAGGTCCTCCTGAGACCAGGGCCAGTGCTCTATCCATTGCCACACTAACAATGTATTTTAGGTCAAAAACATGGCTCGACCTGTGAGGTATGCCAGTCTTTATAATTAATTGCTATTTTTATTTTTTATTTTTATCTTTATTTTTTTTTTGAGGGGGAAGTCAGGGCAATTGGGGTTAAGTGACTTGCCCAAGGTCGCACAGCTAGGAAGTGTGTCAAGTGTCTGAGGCCGGATTTGAACTCAGGTCTTCCTGACTCCAGGGCCAGTGCTCTACTCACTGTGTGACCTAGGTACCCATAATAGCTATTTTTGAAAGGTTTTGGTAGGATTTTTAAAATACCCACTTAATTGTTTGGCTATTGACAAATCATTTTATCCCTTTGGGTTTTACTTTTCTCATCTATATAAATGAGGAAAGTTGAACTAGATGACCTTAGAGTCTCCTTCTGGATCTAACATTCTATGACTCTGTTGGGATAGATATAGATCTATCTGTCCACTTTGTGTGTCCTTGAAAGATTTCTTCCTCCTTTGCCCAGCCCATTTGGTCATTCCGTTCTAGTCTCCAGAAATGGCTCTCCCCAATCCCCACCCCCAGGCCATCCCTTTATTTCTCCTCTTCCTTTTCCCATCATTCCTCACCCTTCCCTATACTTGTCCCTCGGCCTCCTCAACTGTAAAATGGGTATAGTAATAGTACCTATCTCCCAGGGTTGTTGCGAGGATCAATGAGACATCCTTTGTAAAGTGCTTAGCACAGGGCCTGGCATGTAGTATATATAGTAGGCACCATATAAATACCTATACCATCCCCTTTCTTCTATTCTTTCTCTCTTCTCCCTTTCCTTCCTTCTCTTCCCTTTGGCCAGTCCATCTCAACAGAGTGCATTCCAAATTGCTCCCCTGGGCCTTTTTAATGAGAAACAGTTAATTGATAACCAATTAGGAGCAGCTCTGGGCTCCTCTCAGCCTCTTCCCTGGGCATGCGGGCCAGGATCTTCCTGTCTTTCCTTGTGAGGCGCCTTCTCTGGGCTGCAGAGAGACCTTGAAGACGAGGTGACCAGGAGAGCAGGGGTGATGGTGCTCACAACAAAGCAAAGATGATAAAAGTTGGCTTTAGGTTGTCCCACATCCTCCCATTTCCCCTCCACCCCTTCTTTTCTGCTGTGGGGGTAACCAACCAAGTTCAGACCTTCATCTTTTTGCATGGGCTGTGGTAATGGCCTCCTAACTGATCCTACCTTCCATCTATCACTGAGCTCAAATCCTGCCTCAGGCACTTAAACAATAAATTATACCTTGCAGCTGTATAGCACCCCATACATATCTCTGGTTCATCCTCACAACTGTCCTGTGAGGTAGGTGCTGTTATGCCCATGTTAAGAAGAGAAAACTGAGACTGAGATGTTCAGCCAGTCAACTAGCATTTAGTAAGCACCTGCTGTATGCCAGGAACTATTCTAAGTAATGGAGAACACAAAGAAAGGCAACAAAATGTTCCCTGCTCTCAAGGGGCTCATAGTCTAATAGGGGAAACAACACCAGACAACCACGTACAAGCAGGAAATACACAGGATGCACTTGCCGCACAGGGTAATACTTTCTTTGGTTGTTGTTCAGTTGTGTCTGACTCTTCTTGACCCCATTTTGGGATTTTCTTGGCAAAGACACTGGAGTGGGTTGCCATTTCCTTCTCCAGCTCATTTTACAGATGAGGAAACTGAGCAAACAGGGTTAAGTGACTTGCTCAGGGTCACAAAGCTAGTGTCTGAGGCCAAATTTGAACTCAGGTCTTCCTGACTCCAGGCTTAGGGCTCTCTGTCTACTACACCACCTAGCTACCCAGGGTAATGCTTCTCCTTAATACCAAAAGGGGGACCTCATAGCCTAACTATTTTGTGTACTTGTCTTCTGCCCCCTCCTCCACTTAAGCTTCTTGAGGGCAGAGCCTTTGTCCGATCTCTCTTTATATCCTCAGTGCCCACTTGGCACCTAGTAAATGTGGACCCAGTGGAAATGAATGTGAATTGAAATGGAAGGGGTGGAGCCTGGCCAAACACCAGGACCTGAATTCCCTTGTGAGTGGCAGCATTTCGTTTGTCCAGAGGAGGGCAGCAGTGGGTCAACATGAGCATTGTCCAAGGATATTTCCTTTAGAAGGCCAGTTTGCTGGTCTCCGCATTGTCTCTATCCTCCTACTCATCCTCTCAGCCTGCCCCTTGTGCCATTGCTTTTCGGAAGCACCTTGGGGCTTTTGGCTGTGCCCTCTGGCTGTGATGACGACCTCAGCAGAGCCCAGTCTATGGAGCTCATCTCTCTACTTGAGACGTCAGCTCCCAGTATTTTGAATCCATGGGACTTCTATCCTTCCGCTCCCAGTTAGCCTCTTCTTGGTCTTAGACTTCTTTACATGAGATTTAATTTGCCCTTTAATTTAATTTACCATGGTGAACATAGGCTGAAATATCAACATAGTAGCAGCTGATCATATTATGGTTGTATGTGAACAGATGAATGAATGAAAAAAAAAACATTTATTAAGCACTTACTATAGGCCAAGAGGCAACCAGGTGGCGCAGTGTATAGAATGCTGGGCCTGGAGTTAGGAAGACCTGAGATCAAGTCTGGTCTTACATACTTACTAGCTGTGTGACCCTGGGCAAGTCACTCAACTCTGTTTGCCTCAGTTTCCTCATCTGTAAAATGGGCTAGAGAAGGAAATGGAAAACCACTGCAGTTGAGTTTTTTTTCCCAAGAAAACCCCAAATGGTGTCATGAAGAGTTAGATGTGACTGAACAACAACAAATGTGCCGAGCACAGTGCTAGGCACTGAGGATGCAGAGACAAAAGGGAGACAGTTCCTGCCCTCCAGGAGTTTACATCCTAATAAGAGGAGACAACACCTTTGGGGAAATGATACGTGTACAAACAAGGGATTTTTCTTTTGTCTGGGGAGTTGCAGATTGGTGAGTGGCACCATAAAACAGTCAATAGTCGTGCCCTCTCCAGAAATAACAGATGAGGGAGGAGTGGTGAGTGCTGCAGCAGTGGATGGCAAGGTGCCTCAAGATGCTGGGACTAGCCAAATTTTGTCCTTCAGGTGAGTTTACATTCGCTCCCCAGTCAAGCAAGCTCAGCTCAGGGTGTAGTTCCAAGCTGGGTGAATTAATTTGCCCAGAAAGGGAAATATGGACTCTGGTCTGGTCTGGTCCAAGTAGGGAACTGACAGGGGGAACCCGCACCACAGAAGGTCTCTCTTATGAAGGGATTGATGAAAGCTGGATTGGACTTTACTGATCGTCTAGCCTAAGCCTCTTATTTTACGAATGAGGTGAAGTAGCTTGTCCATTTGCCCAAGGTCGTACAGAATTAGTGAAAAAGTTGGAACTACATCTCAGGTTTCTTGACTCCTTGTCCTGTGCTTTTCCCACCTTATCTCTCTGGGCCAAACTGTAGGGAGAGCTGTGCTGAAGATGGTGGTAATGTCTGGGACCCATCCAACAGGATTTGTGCCCGTGGAATCTTATCTGTTACAGGTTACCTTTCATTAGGCAGCTCTAGGCTTTCCAGACTGCTCCAGGAAGAGCCAAAGGGACCCATCCTTTCAAGGAGTCAGAGGTCCATTAAAACAGGCCTCCTTTTTTCCAGGTGGATCCTGGAAATAGTTGGTAAGTCAACTAGCATTTATGTCCCTACTATGAGCCAGGTACTGGCTGAGGACAGATCCCTAGGGAGCTTTGCCAGGGCCTGGGTCATCTTGACCTCTATTTTCCCTCTCTGGTTGAGTCCTTAGGGCTCTTCCCATCAAATTTTTCTCCAGGGAGCAAGTTTGGAGGCCAGGATTGGGGCAATAGCTCCCCTCAGACTGGATGTTTCTTTGATGATTTACTTTTTTTTACCTTATCTACTGTCTTTGATGTTCATTGAAATCTTACTCCATCTGGGTACAAATGTTGTATGGGAAGATGCCCCATCAATGGAAAACAAGCCCTACCCAGGGATAGCCCTAATGACAGATCTCATAGATGTGTCACCAAAATCTAGGGAGGAACTGGAATTACAATGGACCAAATGAGCATGTGGAAAAGCTCATTATTGTAACATCAGATATCATTGTTGTTATGCTTGCAGTTGGGGTTACGATGGCAAGTGAAAGTTGGGGCCTGAGGTGGGGCTGTGTAATACGGGTATCTAGAGGCCACATTTAGGTGATAGTCAAAAGGAGAGAATGCTGGACCTGGGTCTTAAATCCAAGCTCTGCCACTCATCTCCTGTGTGACCTTGGACGTGTCTTGATCTCTCTGGGCTTCAGATTCCTTCTCTAAATTTAGAAAGTTGGGCTAGAGAGTTTCCAAGTTACTTTCCAGCTCAAAATCTGTAACCCTTTAATTCTGAAGTCCAGTAATTTAGAGACTCAGAATCTCATGCATCAGTGAAGACTTCCCTCCCTGGAATGGGCGGATGAGAACAATTTGTCCCAACAGCCATGAAGGTGGTTGAAGCAGGTACTATGGGGCACTTAGAGCTTGGTCAGGCATTGAAGACACCAAGGTCATCTGTTGTATCCTGGGCGGTTGCTGTTCATCTTGGCTTTTGTCCTGCCACTGGTCTTTGATGACCCTGGAAGAGAGAAGGAGGCTGTTGACTTTGTGCAACTCTGCCTCATTTAAATCCAGTTCACGAGCAAGTCAAGACATCGCCCGTTGATGTCACTGGTCCTCTTTAAAAACAAAGGACAAGCAACAACAACAGCATAATCGGTCCACAATAAATACTCATTGAATGATTATGTTGCAGTTTTGAATTTTGACAGTAGAGGGAAAGCCAAATTATCCTTCATGTAGTTTCTTGGTTTTAGAAAGAAAAAAGAACCTAACAGTGGGGAGCAGTATAAATAAATGTATTTAAAGGAAGCCTGGGGACATTTATAAATAACTTATTGGAAATCTAGGGTAAATGGGTGCTTGGGATCTAAATGGTCAGATGAAGAGGTCATTGGAAAGGGGGCTGATTTGAGGCTAAGAGGACCTGAGTTCAAATCCTGTCTGTACCAGTTACTGCCTCTGTGACCCTGGGTAAGTCATTTAACTTCTCTGGCCCATGGTTTCCTTTTTTGTAAATGAGTTGGATGAGAACGTCTCTAAGCTTCCTTTGATCTCTAAACCCTATTATCTTATGCCCACAAGGCTTGGCACATAGCAGTCAATTAATAAATGTTTGTTGACTGATTATCTTGAGGGAGAAGCTATTTATCCTTCAAAGACCAGATAGCTGGCTCAATGGAGGTGACCAGGGAAGTAAAAAAAAAATAATGAGTGGTCAGATGTAAATTGTAAACCAGGGGGTAAGAAAAGAGAATTTGAAGGACACCTAGTGAGGTTCTCAAGAAGATCTTTATGTGCACCAAAGGGAGAGAGCCAGTTAGCCCATTGGTCAGAGCACTTAAGAATCATCAGTCCAGGAGGCAAATGTAAAAGATTCTTTGCCTCAGTTGTTAGATGTTAGGAACACCCCCAATCCTAAACTGTCAGAGATACTAAGTCAAACTGTGGTCAGTTCACGGGCTGTTCTAGCCTTAAACTACAAATTAGATACAGATAAATCACTAGAC
The DNA here is from genome assembly GCA_028646595.1 of Phalanger gymnotis. Classification (NCBI taxonomy): domain Eukaryota; kingdom Metazoa; phylum Chordata; class Mammalia; order Diprotodontia; family Phalangeridae; genus Phalanger; species Phalanger gymnotis. The sequence continues at coordinate 232,622,768 of CM053625.1, forward strand.
GCAGGTGGCGCCCACCCAAGATTCCTGATGGAGTGCAGGGGTGACATTATGAAACAGCTGGCCACCTTTGATATAAACAAGTATTATGTCAAGGAGTTGGAGGCTTGCCTTCCTTATCTAGATAGGACTTGTCTTCTTGGAACTTTGTACCTCCCACAGCGCCTGCCCCAGCGCTCCGCACACAGTTAATGTTTATTTAGCATCTCTTGAATCTGCTTGACCATGGCTCTGATGCATAGGGAGAATGCCAGAGAGGGTGCTGGGAACTGTAAATGACTAATTCTCGCCTGTATATCAGCAGGCAGTTTGGAATTTGTAAGAAAGAGTAGGATCATGACACTTTTAACTTACTCTACCGGGATGGGGTAAGGAAGCAAAATTCTGTCTGTGAAAGGAAATTATGTTGGACAGTTTTATTGTCCTTTGAGGAGGGAATCAAACAGAGGGATAAGGGGTGACATGGCTGTGTAATTGATTTAAACTTTTCAAAAGGCCTCGGGCAATGATTCATGCCAAAGGGTATTAGCAGAAGTGAATCACTGTGGGAGTCGGAGGAAAATTTTGCCATCTGCTTTCAGATTTTGCCTTTTGCTTTTAGATCAAGAACTAAAGGCAGGAATAACAGGATCTGAGGGCTAGAAAGGACCTCTAATGTCATTCAATTCAGCAAACATTTTTTAAGCACTAAATATGGGCTGGACACTGTGCCCTCTTGTCCAATCCATATCTGAATAAGAATTCCTTCTATAACGTCCTCCAACCTGTGCTTGAAGACCCCGAATGGCCTGTTCCATTTTTGGATAGTTCTAATGGTTAGGAAGTTTTTCTTCATGTGTGTTCTAACCTGCTCTTCCAGGACTCCTACTGATTGTTCTTAGTTCTGCCCTAATTTAAGGCCAAGGAGAACTGGTCAGATTTTTCTACCAGAAATATTTACGAACTCTCAAAAATAGTTATTATGTCTGCCATAATTCTTCTCTGGGCTAAACACCTCCTGGTTCCTTTAAAGAATCCTTGTATAGATTCCTGCATGAAACTTGAGGGTCTTCACTAGCTTAGTCACCCTCCTCTGGACCCTCCCCAACTCATCAATGTCCTTCCTGAAACAAGGCACCCAAAACCACGTAATATTCAGAAGTCATCTGACAAAGGCAGAATACAGTGTTACTGTTAGCTTTGGGGAAAGTACGCCACATTGTTGACTCAGATTAAGCTTGTAGTCCACTAGAATCCCTGGTTCTAGAGCATTCACGACTCATATTGGCCAACAAATTCTCTGTGTACTTTGTACTGGTGAAGTAGGGGCTACGGGGTGTTCAGGGAGGACTAGCATCTTTGGCGTGAGGCTTTGCTGAGTCTTTTTCAGGGCTGCTCATCCACCTTTGGTGTCTACCTGTCTGCCAACTCTCACCTGCGGTTCCAAGAAGCTGTAGCATGTGCAGCAACCACACCCTGGTAAAACCGTCTCAGCAGATGGGCTAAACCAAGTAGAGAGTATCCAACGAGTCTCAAATCTGCTGGTGAGTTAGGTGAATGTCTACCCCAAGCACGAGAAGACCTCCCTCTTCTGAATGAGGAAATGAGAACAATTTGTCCCAACAGCCATGAAAATGGCTGAAGCAGGCATTGTGGGGTGCTTAGAGCTTGGTTAGACACTGAAGATGTCAAGATCATCCGCTGCATCCTGGGCCATCACCAGTTGTCCCGGCTTTTGCCTTGCCACTGGATTTTAATGACTCTGGAAGAGAGAGTGAAGCTGACAATTTAATTCCAATCCACCCACAAATCAAGACATCACTCCGTGATGTTATTAGACCTTTTTGAAAACAAAAGACAAACAATATCGGTGAAGTTGATTTTTTGAACCCAAGAATAAGACATTTATATTTATCCTGATTAAATCTTATGTTACTAGATTTAACTAAATGGTAGTAGATTCGACTAAATGCTCTAGCCCTTTACTCTCTTTTTGGATTCTCACCATCATATGTTGTAACACCAATGCTACTTGCCATTGCTATGGCTGTGTAAAGCCAATAACACTAGCACACTGGAGGGCTGCTAGCACAGGTTCTTTGATCTGCTTTTCTAAGGAAAGCAACTTTAAGGGGATTGCAATCTCATTTTAATTAAACTTACATATATCATTCACTTAGTTCAGGGGAAAAAGTCAGCATCCTGAACTTCAGAGAAAACACAAACAGAAATTACAAGCAGAAATTATAAACAGAGTAAAATAACACAAATCAACAGACAGGCTTCTATCTGTCTGACCATAGCAATACATACATAGTTACCAGGGTGAGATGAGCACCAGCATCTGGGTTTTCAAAGCTGTGGGGCTCCTTAACAGCTACCCAGAGTCTCTATACCAACACTCTTCCAATGAGGGAGCCCCAAACAAAATGCTAACCTCAGAGTATATATACTTCTTCAGAGTCAGAGAGTTTCATAACTCTTGAGAGCTTCACACCTCTCATGATCTAATTAGAAAAAGGGTATAGGCCTTCTTACAAACAAAGGCAAGACTCAATTAAAGACACTTGATTGACTTAGTGCTGAGAAGCACTCCAAATGAAAAAACAGTAAAAAGTCCCACTTTGCTTGCCCTTATGTTCATGTTACCAGTTTCTCCTAACTTTGCATCATTTGAAAACTGAACAAGAATGCCATTGATGCATTTATCCAAGTTGTTGAAAATGTTAAATAACCCAAGGCAAAGCATCCATGCCCAGGACCCTCCAGTAGAGACTCTTTTCAAACCTGACATCAAAGCTATGAAATGACTCCTCTTTGAGTTTGGCTTTTCAACTATTTCGAAATCCACCTAACTTTGCTCTACGGAAGGAGACTGGCCCTGTGATGTCATTGGCATAAGTGATTCCTGGGTGAAGAAATTCCTTCAATCAATGTATCTCAGTGTCTTCTCTATAGTTTATAGCCTCTGACAATTTCCTGGAGCAGAGGTATCAAACTCCTTGTAGTGGGGGAACCAGATTAAAATGTAATTGGAGAACATAGATGATGTTAATATGTGGTTTTCTAAGTCAATATACTGCCTCAGAGATACTTAAGTGTTTCTATCTGATTTTGACATCACTAGCCTAGAGCACTGAGGAGTCAAGTGATCTGCCCAGGGTCACAAAGTCAGGATGTGTCAAAAGCAGGACTCGAACCCAGGTCTTTCCAGGTTTGAGGCTGGCTGCCTATCAAGTATGCTGTACTGTTTCTCAAGACTTTACCAGCGTCTAAGCAATACCTTGGGCAGCTAAGTGATGCAGTGGATAGAGTGTTGGGCCTGGAGTCAGGAAGACTCATCTTCCTGAGTTCAAATCTGGCCTCAGATACTTACTAGCAGTGTGACCCTGGGCAAGTCACTTAACCTTGCTTGCCTTAGTTTCCTCAAATGTAAAATGAGCTAGAGAAGGAAATGGCAAATCACTCTAGTATCTTTGCCAAGAAAATGCCAAATGGGGTCACAAAGATTCAGACAGGAGTGAACAATAGCAAAGCCAATATTTCTTCAACTTTTTTGCAAGAATGGTATGATAAGACTATCATGTGCTTGGTTAAAATCTAGGTAAACTCTGTCCATAACATTCTCCTGATCTTGTAACCATTCTGACTCTTTGTGATGACCTCTTCCTTTTCTAGATATTTACTAACCATTCCTTTAAAGTATATTCTGAAATTTTATGGGAATCGATGTCAAGATCACTGACCTCTATCGTTTGCGGACTCCATTCTTTTCTCTTTTTCGAAGATCAGGACAACATTTGCTCTTCTCCATCCTGCAGCATTTCCCATACTTGCTACAACATGTCTGACAAAGGCCCAACAATCACATTTCCCAGGGCTTTCTATAGCCTAAGAAATAGTTCACAGGTTCATGGATGGCTCACCAGAATTAGTTTTCTTGAACTCCTCGAGAGCAGCTGCTGTAGGTGCTCTCCTATTATCTTCCTACTTAATTTAGTTCTCAGTTTCTTATTACTTACTTTTTTGTTCTGTCTATTCTAGTTCAAAAATTATTTTCCTTAAAAGAGAAGACAGGTAGGAGTTGAGTAGTTCTGCCTTCTCTCCCTAGTCAGTCACCATCATTTCATCTATACCAAGCAGTGGTCCTGTCCATTCTTCCATCCTCCTCCTTTCCTCAATATAGTTAAATACTTGCCTTGTTCTATGTTTTCTCATCAACCTCGTGGATCGTTCTGAGCTTTAGAGTACCTGACGTTATTTCTGCAGTGCTATGCCATGCTTTTGTAGTAATTTTCTATTACTTCTCCTTCCTTCCATCTTCTATTTATTCATTTTAAAATAATATTTTATTAATTTTTTCTCAATTACACACAAAACAATTTTTAATATTTATTTTCTAATAAATTTTTATTTTTTTTAAATTTTGAGTTCCAAATTCTCACCTTCCTTCTTTCCCTTCCCCACTTCCTGAGATGGTAAGAAATTTAATATAGGTTTATATATTCATTTTTAAAAGTCAAATTGGTTGAAAAATTCTCTGTACATCCATGTCAATCTCTTAAGACAACCCCTCCCTTTCCTTCTCGTTGGAATTAATTTCTTTGCATCTTCAGAATTTTATCCTTGCCTTCTGGGATGATTTTTCCTGTAGAACTTTCTGTGAGAATTATACTAAGTGGAAAAATCTAAATAGTGAAGTTCTCCAGGGAATGGTGCTAGGCTGGCTTCTTTTAATATTCCAATAAATTATCTGTAGGAAAGAGTGCACAGTAAAAGCCCAAGTTTGCATGACATTCAGATCTTGAGGTAGAAACTGATGCAGATGAATTGTAGGAAGCTTTTAAGAGGTGATATAAGTGGGTAGAAAAGTGGCAGATAAGCTTTAGTATGGGGAGGTAATGCCTTTAGGGGAAAATAATCCAAACTCAGCTTGCAGGGTAGCGCCAAGCTATCAGTTTCAAACCAGGAGAAGCATCTTGGCATTGCTGTAGACCAGTGGTTTGCAAACTTTTTGGTCTCAGGATCCCTTTATACTTTGAAAAATTATTGAGTGCCCCTCCCCACAAAGAACTTTTATTTATGTGTGTTATGTCTATCAATATTTAGCATATTACAAATTTTAAATCTTAGCATTATTATGAAAATAAATTTGATGCTATATGCCACTTGAGAGTGTCTCTGGGACCTCCAGGAGTCTCTGAACCACAATAATAGTCAATAAATATTTATTTAGCACCTGCTAGGTTCCAGGTAGAGCAGCTAAGTGGCACAGTGGACATCAGGCAGGACACCAGGCCTAGAATCAGGAAGACTCATCTTCCTTGAGTTCAAATCTGGCCTCAGACTCTTACTAGCTGTGTGACCCTGGGTAAGTCACTTATCCCTGTTTGCCTCAGTTTCCTCATTTGTAAAATGAGCTGGAGAAGGAAATGGCAATGCACTAGAGTATCTTTGCCAAGAAAACCCCAAAGGGGTCATGAAGAGTTGGACATGACTAGAAGACAACTGAACAACAACAACAAATGTGCCAGGTGCTGTGCTAAGCTTTGGGGATCCAATGTGAAAAGAAAGACAGCCTGCCTTCAAGGAGCTTACCATCTAATAGAGGAAGGCAACATATGAAAGAAGGTAAAAAGTGAGGGGAGAGGGAAGGTACTTGGCATGGGAGCATTGTAGAGAAATCGAAGAATGAGTGTAGCTGGGTGAGAGATGAGGAGATGACTGAAGAAACGTCTGTTCTGTCTCTCTTCCTTATGTGGTGATTGAACAGTTCAGGCTCCTCTGATAAGAGAGGCAGAAAGTGATGATGAGATGTGAGTGCCAAGGCTGATCGGATCTTGCAGAATGATGAGATTTCCCAATGATGAGTTTCCTGGGGGCAAGGTGGAGAATGCCAGAAGTAGATCCTAAGTAGGGTTCTACTTCCAGAATTTCTTACCCTAGAGTCCTTGAACTTATTTTTAAAAAGTATTTTGATACCTATATTTTAATATAATTGGTTTCTTTTGTAATCTTTTGCATCTTCTTTTATACATTTAAAAACAATATTCTGAGAAGGGGTCTATAGGCTCCACTAGCCCACCAAAGGGATTTATGATACAAAAAAGGTTGAAAACCTCTGAATAACTCACTCTGAAGGTGGTAGCTACATATCTTATTCATCTTTGTTTTTCCTTGCAAGGCTTAGCCCAGAGCTTTATACCTAGATCAATTAATGTTCGTTGAATGAATAAAGGCCAGGTTCACTGTTGAAAAATTCAGATCAACTAAGAGGAAAGAAGCAGAGAAACTGGTAACAGCATCCTAGGGGTTCTAAGATGGGTAGCCAGGGCCACACAAGTGGTCCAGGAAGGTTATGACCATTGAATCAACGATCTGGATGCAGAGGGGCCAGCCGCTTTCCTCCCTGGTTTCATTTGTCCTGTCCAGTGGGTGTGGACAAGGGCAGAAAGATACAAGGCTCTGCAGGTGATCAGAGAGGTTGTTCCAGCTCAAAGGCCTGGAGACCTCACACAAAGGCTGATATGATCAAAGTCTGGGAAATCACAAAAAGTCTGGAGAAGGTGAACATAGACTTGTTCACCTATCACATAAAAGGCAAGAAGCCAGTGTTGGTAGGGTGGGGGAGTATCTGGCAGGGGAAGGGGCAAGGTGAGGACAGGATAATGAGTTTGTTCTGTTTTTTTTTTAATCATTATTTATTTATTTAATATATTCAGTTTTCAGCATTAATTTTCACAAGAGTTTGAATTACAAATTTTCTCCCCATTTCTATCCTCCCCCTCACTCCAAGATGGCATATATTCTGATTGTCTGGTTCCCCAGTCAGCCCTCCCTTCTGTCACCCCACTCCCCCCATCCCCTTTTCCTTTACTTTCTTGTAGGGCAAGATAGATGTTTATGCCCATTGCCTGTATATCTTATTTCCTAGTTGCATGCAAAAACTTTTTTTTTGAACATCTTCTTTTAAAACTTTGAGTTCCAAATTCTCTCCCTTTTACCCTCCTCACCCACCCTCCCTAAGAAGTCAAGCAATTCAACATAGGCCACATGTGTATCATTATGCAAAAC
>CM053625.1:232630317-232646691 GCA_028646595.1 Phalanger gymnotis
TCTAAGCTCTTTTTTGATCATGGCTTTCAGGTAGTCCAATAATTTTAAAATTATCTCTCTTGGATCTCTTTTCCAGGTCTGTGGTTTTTCCAGTGAGATATTTCACATTGTCTTCCATTTTTTCATTCCTTTGGATCTGTTTTATAATATCTTGATTTCTCATCAAGTCACTAGCTTCCACTTGCTCCAATCTCATTTTTAAGGTAGTATTTTCTTCAGTGGTCTTTTGGACCTTCTTTTTCATTTGGCTAATTCTGCCTTTTAAGGCATTCTTCTCCTCATTGGCTTTTTGGAGCTCTTTTGCCATTTGGGTTAGTCTATTTTTTAAGGTGTTATTTTCTTCAATATTTTTTTGAGTCTCCTTTAGCAAGTTATTGACTTGTTTTTCATGGTTTTCTCTCATCATTCTCATTTCTCTTCCCAATTTTTCCTCTGCTTCTCTAACTTGCTTTTCCAAATCCTTTTTGAGCTCTTCCATGGCCTAAGACCAGTTCATGTTTTTCTTGGGGGCTTTTGATGTAGGCTCTTTGACTTTGTTGACTTCTTCTGGCTGTATGTTTTGATCTTCTTTGTCACCAAAGAAAGATTCCAAACTCTGAGTCTCAGTCTGCATCCTTTTTTGCTGCCTGACCATGTTCCCAGCCAACTACTTGCCCCTTGAGTTTTTTTATTGGGGTTTGACTGCTTGTAGAGTAGAGAGTGCTTTGTTCCAAGCTTGAGGGGATGCACTGTTGCTTTCAGAGCTATTTCTATACAGCAAGCTGTGCCCCATGAGTGCTTCTCCTCCCCCAAGAACTTCCAACCCCGGACCTGACTCAGATCCAAGCAGGCTCTGCATTCCCACTCTAGTCCCCCACTTAATTCCTCCCGCCAGGTGGGCCTGGGGCCGGAAGCAACTGCAGCTATAGTTCTGTAGCTGCACCACCCCTGCTGCCCCTGGGACGGTGGCTGAACCTGGAACTCCTTTCACTCCCACCCTGCAGCTTTTCCCACTAACCTTCTCTGTTGTCTTTGGTGGATTGAGAAGTCTGGTAACTGCCACGGCTCACTGATTCAGGGCACTGGGGCCTGTTCCACCTGTTCTGGTGGGTCCAGGTGCAGCCCATGCTGGGCTCTGCTCCGCTCCACTCCCAGCTCCATGAGTGATAGACCTTACCCAGCCACCATGCAGGCTGTCCTGGGCTGGAGCACTGCTTCTCTCTGCTATTTCATGGGTTCTGCAGTTCTAGAATTTGTTCAGAGACATTTTTTATCAGTGTTTGGAGGGTCCCGGGGGAGATCCCTAGGCAAGTCCCTGCTTTCCAGGTGCCATCTTCTGTTCTGTTCTTTTTTTCCCTTTGCTAACTTTAATTTTAATAGTTCTACTTCTGAGCAGGTGCAAACTGCTTCAGAGAACCTCTTGCAGAATCACAGAATTTCAAAATTGGAAGGGGTCTCAGTAGCTTTCTAGTCTACCTTATACCAAAGAAGCTAAGTACTGCTGGACAAATAGTCTTCCAGCCTTTGCTTGAAGATCTCCAGGGAAGGGGAGGCCACCACTTCCTGAGGCAGCCCATTTCACTTTGGGAAAACTCCAGGAAGTGTTTTCTACAGTCTAAACTTGCCCCCTTGCAGCTTAGAACGATTGCTCCTGAGACCAAAAAGAAAAAAACACGAAACGTGGTCCCTATTTCACAAGACAGACTTCATCCACTTGGAGTTTGCTGTAATTTCTCTCTTTGAACTTTTTTTTTCTAGGCTAGATATTCCCCGTGCCTTCAGCCACTCCTTGTATTGGCATAATCCAAAGGCCTTTCACCCTGGTTACCTTCCTCTGGACTCTGTCCAGATTATCAATGTCATTCATGAAATGAAGTACTTAGAACTGAACACAACCTTCCTGGAACTGGAACTATCACCTCCTTATCTCTCTCTTAATGTAGTTCAAAATCACATTAGGTTTTTTTGGCTACCATATCACACTGTTCCTCACACTGAGCCTGCATTCCACCAAAGCTCTCTTATCTTTTTCAGACAAACTGTTTTCTAGCCATTCCTTCTCATTTTGGGAAATGGATTTTTTGAAACCAAGAGGTAAGACATTGTATATACTCCTATTAAATTTCATCTATTAGATTCAGCCCAATATCCTAGCCTCTCAAGGGTTATTTTTGGTCCTGATGCTTCATGCTTCATTCTTTGTGTTAGTTACCTTCTTCAGTTTTGTGTCCTATACAATTCTCATAACTACCACATCCATTCTTTTACCTGGGTCATCAGTAAAAAGTATCCTGTCCTTGACTCTCGGTTTATTTTTACCTCGTCTTCTCTTTCCCTACCTCTCTTCCTTTATATTGTCCTTTTCCAACCCTCTCCCCCTTCCATGGCCAGCCTAAAGTGGTTGGGGTGGGATGGAGGTAAGTGAAGCCTTGGGACAGGCTCCATGTTAGGGGGTGATCAGAGATAAGGATGAGGTCATGTTTGGGGAACAGCCAGGAAAAGAGAGATTCTTGACCTTAGTGAATGGTTCCTTTTTCCTTTCCCCACTTTTGTAGCCCTGGTAGTGTGTGGAAGATTGGTGTGACTCTGTGTCTCTTGTCCTGTTGTTCTGTTCAAGGCAGGATTCACATTGGTTACTCTGGCTTCCCATCACTGAAGCTTTCAAGTGATGGGTCTTTGCTACAGACAAAGCAAAAGATTCCAAAGGAGTTTGGGAAGCTTGAAGTCCTTCCTGCCACCCGTCTCTGTCACTTTCTACACAACATGCCCAGAAGCTGTACAGAGGAGACCCATTTGGCTGAAAGGGGTTGAAACTCAGCTCTTCCTCCTCGTTGGGGTGTCTCAGCCTGAATGGATTGAGTCATAGGGCCCTCCCCCAGGTACCTCTCAGCTCTAATATTCCCACCTGCAATGTCTTATCAGTGAGGACCAGTTTCTTGGCAAATGCCCATATTCTTGCCACCCCAAGAAGCTTGCCCCCTTCCTATCTCACCTGGTTTTCTCCTCACATACCTATGTCACTTCATCTGTAGTTGGCAATCCCTCACCAAAGATACTTCAGCCCCAAGACAATTGGGCTATGTGACAGCCAGTGACATTCCAGGGATGGTGAAGAAGCCATCCAGATGTGCACAAAATATGTACCCCACCCCAAGCTTCCAACCCCACAGGCATGTGTGTGTGTGTGTGTGTGTGTGTATCTTTAAAACCTGCTTCTATTCCAGCTTTTAATTCAGGTCTACTGATCCATTTCCGGAAATCAGGGCTTTGGCAGCTGAGCACAGTAGAGCTAAGTGATCTCCAAGGGGAGAAACATGGCCTACAGTTTCAGACCCAGAAAGACAGTGATTAACAAGGCACGTGAAGGAACTGGGTAAGCTGGGGGGTGGGCAGGCCCCTCAACTTTGGCCAAAAGTCAAGCGTCAGGCTCATTTCTCTTTAGGAGAAGGCCTTTAGCTATGCAGCTCTAGGTGTCAGGGTGCTGGGAGTGGGGGTCAGAGGGTGAGGCAGTCCAGAAGAGTGATTTTAGGTAGCTCCCAAGCTCTAGCACTACCCCCACATCCCAACAAGTTTGGAGGTTCCTGTTGCAACCCCAGCATATCTGGGTAAGAAGGGTTAGGAGTCTGGATCCTTATACCGTCTCCTTCCCATATGGGTCTAATGGCAATGGAGGCTTTGACTCTATGACTTTGGGGAGCCTCACTAAATAGGTCACTAACCAAGGTGGACTTCCGTCCCAAGAAGAAAATGGCAAGGAACATGGAAGTATTGTTCTTACTGGCATACCTGAGAACACAACTATATAAGCTCACTTAATTACTTGTTAGGGGCAGGTCTACCCCATTAGTTCAAGTTCAATGTTGGGGCAAAATAGGGCATGTCTAAATCATTGAACAGTTAATAAAAGGAGATCTCAGAGCCCTAACTTAGCGAAAATATTCAGCAGGGTTCTATGGATGTGGCTTTCCTTATCTCCATATGGAAACACATGTGGTCTGTGGGTCAGGGTGTGGTGACTCTTATGGTCTTCAGACATCCACTAAGTTATGAGGGGCCCTTACCCCATATGGACAGGATTTTTTATGCCCTTGTGTGACTAGGAAGCCAAATCCAGAGGCCAGAATCCAAAGCCAGAGGCCGCCAGGAATCTGTGTATAGAGGTGCAATTTGAGCCTTGATTCACACTCCCATCTCCCCATAATCAAGTCCCAGCTTTTTCCTAATCTATATAGGAGGCAGGGAGAGGGGAAGGCCTGGTAGATATTGGTCCCACCATAGCACCTAAGCAGGAATAACAATTGAACTGAGCTTGAGAGGTGAGAACAAGAAGAATAAAAAGAATGGGATCTTCCTTTCTCCTTGGTGAATGTTTCAGACTTGTGCTGATTTCACATTTTCGATCAGTTTCCCAGGATTTCAGCTCATCTTTTCATAGCCAAAGTAGGGGCCTTTTGCCTTTGACCCCGGGGCTTTTCTCTTTTCTTCCTTTCTAGACTTCCCTCTCAGTGAACTCCAGGTTCCTTTATCTCCTTAACTTTGATGGTCCTAGAAATGGTTTAGTTTCAGAGATTTGCTGCCCTGATTCCCAATTCCCTGCCCCCATCTCTTGTTATAGCTATGTGACCAATTCTGGCATCTATTCTTTCTTTTCCTCTGACCCCTGCTGACTCTTAGGCCCAATCACAAGAGCCTCTTACTTGTATTATAACCCAATCTAGCAGAGAGATATGATATCATGGAAATATCCCAGATTTGGAGTCAGAGATCTGTCATCTTCTGCCTCTGTTATCTTGGAAAGGTCATTTAACCTCTCTTGGCCTCAGTTTCTTCAACTATGAAATGGATGGCATTGAACTAGGTGAGAGAGAGAGAGAGAAGTTGGTAGGCCTTCAGTGGTTATCATGTGGGGTCTAAGGTCTTGTCCTTAACTTTGTAGGTTCAAGAGGGCTTGATGCTATTAGCTCTACCAGGATGATCACACACTGGCAGACTGAATCACCATATTCAAAAGAGACTCACTGATAAGCAGAATACCAGTCTATTAATTTACAAAGGGAGATAGATCCATTAGGATAACTGGAGTGGATCTTGTCTTCAGGGAAATTCCTTTATGATGAGTAGGTCCATTCAGGAGGTCAAATTAGAGATTGGGAGATAGCTTGGTGAACTTGGGACTGGAATATGGGCAATTCAATGTTGTTAGGGTTGTATTGGGAGGAACGTTGTTCCTCCTTTGTTTTTTGAAGAGGACCGATGGTGTCTTGACTTGCTGGTGTATTGCATTTAAGTGTGGCAGAGTTGTGAAAATTGTCAGTCTCACTTTCTCTTTCTGAGTCACTGAAGCCCAGTGGTAAGATAAAAGTCAGGATGACTGGTGATGGCCCAGGATGCAGTGGATAACTTTGGCCTCTTTGACGTCTGACCAAGCTCTCATCACCCCACAGCACCTGCTTTGGCTGCCTTCATGGACATTGGAACAAATTGTTCTCACCCACCCATTCCGCTGGGGGAAGCCTTCACACGTTTGGAGTAGACATCCCTCTAACACACCAACAGATCTGAGACCTGTCAGTTAACCTCAACTTGGTTCATTCCATCTACTGAGACTGTTTTACCAGCAGGAAATAGTGAGAGGATAATAGATACATCAGATGACAAAAGACTTTGGCCATAACTTTGGGCTGAATATAAGAGGAAAATGAATTGGGAGAAATGTAAAGTCTTATACTTGGGTTCCAAAAGTCTACTTGACAATTAGAAGGTTTGTCTGAAGAAGACAAGGGGATTTTTGAGTCCTGCAAGCTTAATGAGTCCTCAGTGTGATATGGCTATCCAAAAAACCCTCCTATGGTGGTGTTGGGCTGAAAGAAGGCTGCGGAGGCTTAGCTTTCAGTGATAAGAAGGTGAGGACTCTCTTCCGGCCTGATCAAACGCCGTCTGCATTATTGTGCTCAGTCCTGGATGCCAGAGTTTAGGACAGCATTGATGCGGTGGAGATCGTCCAGAGGAACGCAGCCGGGATGGGGAAGGGCCTCGAGCCCATGCCGTAGCTATGAGGACTGGGTGAAGGATTGAGGATGTTTAGTTTGGAGAAGAGAAAACTAAAGAAAGAGAGGATGCTAGCTGTTTGCAGGGATTGGGAGGGCTGGCATAGAGAGGAGGAATTAGCTTTCATCTTTTTGATCCCAAAGAACCAAGAGGAATGAGTCAAAGTCACAAAGAGACAACTTTAGGCTTGATGTCAGGAAAAAATAAAAACCTGAATAGCATCGGGATCATCCAAGGTCCTTATTCTCTGGCTCTCCTCTCTCTAGACTTCGGACAATCCATCCTCCCCCACCTCCTCTTATGACAACCTTACCTCCAACAAGTTGCAGTTAATTAGATCACTACTGATCTTACATTGGCTACATTTTAGTCTCCTTAATTAGGCAACATCCTAGTCCCTTGATGAGGCTTGGAAGGCATATCATTAGCGCACACACTTACCAGCCATTCTGCGGATGCCTAAACTCATATATTCTATGTTGACCCTCACTCACACACTTTTTACAGGCCAACCTTAAATCATCATTATCACCACCACCACCAACACTACCACTGACATCATCGTTTTTATAGCATGTTCAGGTTTTCAAAGCCATTTACAAATTTGCCTCATTTTGTTCTCAGACAATCCTGGGGAGTAGGCACTATTATGATCCTCACTGTACATATGAGAAAACTGAGACAAACATTTAAGTGCCTTGCCCAGGGTCACACAGCTAGTAATTGTCTGAGGCTGCATTTCAACTCAGGTTTTCCTAATTCTGAGAATGCTCCATCCTCTGTGCTACTTAGCTGCCTTGTCTCCGACCTATTAGCCCAATTCTGTGGGAGCATCTTAACTGGAGTTTGCTGTGTTGTGGTTAGGGGGCTGGACTTGTATTTCTGTGTCTTGGTAGACTGACTTTGAGAGTTTCTTCCTCCCCCTCCTCCTCCCCCTTCTCCTCCCCCTCTTCCTCCTTCCCCTGCTCCTTCCCCTCCTCCCTCTCCTCCTCCTCCTCCTCCTTCTTTTCCTCCTCCTCCTTCTCCTCCTCCTCCTGTTCTTCTTCTTTTTCTTTTTCTTCTCCTTCTCCTCCTCCTCCTCTCTCTCCTTCTCCTTCTCTTTCTCCTTCTCCTTCCAGTGTCTAATATACTACTTTGCAAATAATAATAATAATGCCATTTATCTAGAGTTTTAACATAGCAGGAAACTGATGACTGTTGCCGGTCTCCATCCCTTTGCAGGAATATTCGGGCTGGGGATCACCTTCACTGCCATCTTACCCAGTTCTACGCACTGTGGAGTACACTGGGACCCCGGTCAAATGGAGTCCACTGGGTAGAATGAAGCTTAGATCTCAGCTGTTGCCCAAGTGGACCCTGCTATGTCTGGAGCTATACTCACAGTGATCCAGGGGCAAATCCTCTGACAGATGTTCTGGCTAGGCTGGTGATCCCTCCCTCAGCCATTGTTGGGGGGATAGGTCAAGCTTGCTCTCTGAGCCTCAGTGGTTTAGGGAGAGGCATCCCTTCCCCTTCACCACACTCTTCTGCCTCCTCCCTCCCACCTTCCTCCATTTCCTTTCTGCCTCCCCAGAGAACAGTGTGGCTGAGTGAGACCATGGCTGGCCTGAGCTGCTAACTGGGGCCAGGTGCTCTGTCCATGATGTAGCTGTGACAGGGCTATTTTCAGTACTGATTGCACTAGGAATGCATTTGAGGTTAGTCAGTGGGTAGACCAAAAGCCATGGGAGACTAGGTTTGGGGGGTGTGTGTGTTTTAAAAAGAAAATTGGGTCTGGAGAAGCTGTTCTTTGGGTAAATATGTATGTGATAAGAAAAGGCCCTTCCTTGAAGTGAAAGCCCCAAACTATGAGGCAGCTGCTGGGCACTGTCAGCTTGGCGTGTCCAGCAATGGCCACCGTCTTCAGGAAGCATGTAGAATCATAGGCTGTGGCCAGAGCAGAGTTTCTGGACTGCCACCACAGATGATTAAACAGAAACCCAGGCTCTATTTTAGGTGCTCTTGCACTTGGAAACTGAGATAGTGCCACATGCTGCCTTCAGACTGTGCACATGGGCACCTGGACTAGGGCTGAGCCTGCTGCTCAGCCTCCAGTGGGCAGAGCAAATGAACTGAGACTGGGTGGTTTGGAGGTGCTCATTAGTGTCTTCTCCCAACAGCTCAGGGTTCAGAGATCAGCCCTAGAGCAAATGCCTCACAGAAACATATTTTCCCGCCCTACTCAGTGCTTCTTATCCGTGATGTTTATAGCTTTAGTGATCTCCAGGGAACTGGTCTAACACCACATTGTAACTAAGGAAGCCAAGGGTTAGTGACAAATAGAATCAGAACCCTCCCTTCACTCCTGTCTCCACATGAATGTCTATCCGTAGGATTCTGGGGTCTAGGAGTGCCTGGAGAAATTAGCCAGATATGATTCTTCTCAAGCCAATAGGTTCCTGTCCAGCCAATACAACCCAGTAAAGAGATGGATATTTCTCTGTGTCTAGTGCTAATTCAGACTCTGGGGAGAGAGGCCCGCAAAGTCTTATGACCATCGGTGAGGCTGCTTAAGTTAGGGGTAGGAAAGGTATAGAACTATTAGGTGGAAGGGGTTTGGGGGTGCTAAAGTCCCACATCTCTCACTAGTCTCGTTTGGGGCTGTGTTACGCATCAGCCATCTGTGTTAAGTACATGGTTGGCTGGGGGCCCAGGGACACAGCTACACACATCAACAATTAAGTGGAATAAGTATTTACGGCCATTATGGCAGGCCTGAGATGGGGGCTGGATTGATTGCCTTCGATCCTGCTTACCGCTGTGAAATTGTCCCTGCTTACTCATGCTTTCTTAAAAACAGCCTCTTCCCTTTTTCCTCTTTAATAATTCAGTCTCTAATTGTCTCAAAACGCAAACTTTAAAACGCCAACTCAGGGACTTCGTTCCCCCTGCTTCTATCTCTCGTTCACTCCCCAACGTCTTTTCATCTCTTGGTGGGGACCATGGTGATTTCCACGCCCCTCCCCACTCACTATGTCCTCTTCCCTGTCCCTTATGAACATCTCCCAAGGAGAGGCTATGAAAATCACTTGCTCAGATTTAGGACTCTACTTCATCTTCCCTTCAGCTACCAAAGTGATCTCACCAAAGCACAGCTTTGTCACTCCCCCATTTAATAAACTTCAATGACTCCCTGTTACCTCCAGGATCAAATCTGTCATGCTGTTTTTAAAGCCCTACAGAACCTGCCTCTTTCCTACCTTTCTTTTCCTTTACTCCTCTCCACATTCTACACGATCTAGCTATCTGGCCTCTTTGCTATTCCTCCCACAGGACGTTCTATCTCCTGACTCTGCATTTTCATTAGATTTTCACAAGCTGTTCCCCCATGCCTGGAATGCTCTCTCTCCCCATCTCGTTCTTCTGGCTTCCCTGGCTTCCTTCCAGTCTCAGCTTGAATCTCATCTTCTTCAAGAAAACTTTCCTAGGTCTGCCTTCCCTTTGAGATGATCTCCATCTTAGCGTGATTGTATGTAACTATTGGCATGCTGTCTTCTCCACCTCCCCATCCCCCATTAGATTGTGAGCTCCTTGAGAGAGATACCTTGTACCCTTAGCACTTGGCACGATGCCTGGCATCGTAGAAGCCTGTTGACTTGACTGGACCTCTAGTACCCTTCTCCTCAGCTGCCACTAGGTTATTTCTTGGCTTCCTCCAAGTTCTGGGAGTAATTGAATTTAAGAGCTTAGACAAGTTATCTGTCAAGAAGTTTTAGATCCTCTTCTCTCAAGACTGAAGCTGAAGAGGAAGAGAGAGCAAGAAGAGTAAAAGAACAGAACTCTGATAAATTTATCTAAGGGGGAGAAATCCAGGTAATTCACTTCAATTCCACTTAATATAATTTAATGAATGTTTATGAAGGGTCATAAAGAGGCTCTATTACTACTTGTGTGACCTTGGGTGAATCACTTCATCTCACTGGTTCTCAGTTTCCTCATCTGTAAAATAAATTCTAGATAACCTCTAGAATCCCTTGCAGATATAGGTTCATTTAAGAAAAATTAAGCTTTATTAATTTTTAATTGTTAAGCATTTATTTTTTTCTCCCTCCCAACTGTCCCCACACTGAAAAAAAAGGAAACAAAAACCTTTTTAACAAACATGCACAATCAAGCAAAACAAATGACCATATTGTCCATGTCTAAAAATGTGTGGCTCATAGTCCATTACCTCCCTGCCAAGAGATGGGTGGCATGGTTTATCTTCAGTCCTCTGGCATTATATCACTACATCACTATCACTACATTGATTAGAGTTCTTAAAGTCTTTAAAAATTGTTCATTTTTTCAATGTTGTTGTAGAACACACTGTTCTCCTGGTTCTGCTTGCTTCACTCTGAATCAGCTCCTATGAGTCTTCCCAAGTTTCTCTGAATTGTCTTTTTCATCATTTTTGTACACTGATGTTGATAAATTAGGGAATAGAGAAGTAGCTGAGTGCAGTGGGAAGAAAGGTGATTTCAGGAAGTCTGGGCATTGGAGTCTTGTCTCTGACACGGATCGACCATGTGACATGTCACTTAGCCCTGGTGACTCTCTAAGACTAAATGATGAAATGGGCCAATCTGTGTCTATAGAGGGAATTTCCTCATTGGGAATTTGCTATACCAATGAAATCACAGGCCAAATCCCACCCCTCCAAACAGACAAACAAACAACTATACAGCATTCAGAAAAAGGCAACCAGGATTTTTTTTTAAAGTCCGCAAATAATCATCGATGACATTTATGTAGCACTTTGAAATTTGCAAGAGGTACCTAGAGGGTGCAGTAGATAGAGTGCCGGGCCTGGAGTCAGGAGGATCTGAGTTCAAACTTGGCCTCAGACACTAGCTGTGTGACCCTGGACAAGTCACTTAACCCTATTTACCTCAGTTTCCTCATCTGTAAAATGAACTGGAGTAGGAAATGGCAAACCACTCCAGTGTCTCTGCCAAAAAAAACCCCCAATAGGGTCATAAAGAGTTGGACATGACCAAAATGACTGAATGATAAAAGGTTTGCAAGCATGCATTTATACCTTGCCTGATGTTTATAATCATTTAGGAGTAGAATTTCTGTATTATGTCTTCATGGAATTTTGAATGATTTTGATGTATGGGTAGGAGATACTGTGTCGGAAAAGAGCCTCCTTTAAGTTGTACTTTTGCTTCCCAAATCAAATGCTTTTTCATAATTACAAAAGATAAGCCCAGTGGGATCTTGCATTCCCTTTCACTCAATTATGAAGCCTTAGAAGATGTGGTCCATTGTTGAATAACCCTCTTGAGTGTCTTTTTGTTCCCTATAAAATCATTCCTTGAGGAGGTCCTCTTCAGTTTACACAAAGATGACACAAATGCCTTGCCAAAGATGTTTGCCACTGTGAACAACAGGCCAAGTTGAAGGGGGAGTCCCTGTAGATGGTAAGGGCCTCCAGATGCTCCTGTTTGTGGATGAGACCATTACTTACATTACACCTTGGAATGCTGCTGAATCTCCTGGTGCAAGACTCTGGCTACCTAAAAGAGTTTGATCTGACGCACATAGCAAATCCAAGTGGATGAAGAATTCCGATTGAACAATGTGCGTTAAGATAGACAATTTCCACTGCTGTTCAGTCGCTTTCAGTTGTGTCTGATTCTTCATGACCCCATTTGGGGATTTTCTTGGCAAAGATACCGGAGTGGTTTGTTATTTCCTTCTCCAGCTCATTTTACAGATGAGGAAACTGAGGCAAACAGAGTTAAATGACTTGCTCAGGGTCAGACAACCTATAGAGCTTGTCGATCTATATCTATCCCTGGGATAGATATTACAGATGGACAATGAGTTGGGGTTAGAATTAAATATTTATAATCCATTTATTGAGCACCTACTATGTGCCAGGCATTATGCTAAGCACAGGTATACAAAGAAAGGTGAAAGAAAATCCTTGCCCTCAAGGAGTCACAATCTAATGGGGAGACAACTGTAACAGCAAACAAAGTAGGATTTTTGCTGTTTTTTCTTTTGGAGTTCTAGTTCTCAGCACTAAGGCAGTCAAGTACCTTTGATTGAGTCTTGCCTTTGATTGAATCAAGAGTCTTTGATGACCTGCTCAAGTCCCATAGAAGCTCAGGTCACATGAGTCTGAGTCACATGAGCCTGGGTCATGAGGGTTGCGCTGCCATCTGACCCTGAAGAAGTATATTTATCCTCTGAGATACTCTGAGGTTACCATTTTGCTTTGGGGCTCACTCATGGGAAGAGTATTTGTGTTATTTGGCCAGATGAGACTCTGGGTAGCCATTAAGGAGCCCCTCGACTTTGAAAAACCCAGATGTTGATGTTTCTCTCTCTGGTAACTGTGTATGTTTGTAATGGTCAGACAACTAGAGGCCTGTCTGCCGATTTGTGTTATTTTCTCTGCTTGTAATTTCTGTTTGTGTTTTCTCGGAAGTTCAGAGTGCTGACTTTTTCCCCAGAACTAAGTTAATGATGTAAGTATGTTTAATTAAAGTAAGATTGTTGACCCCTTTGAAGTTGCTTTCCTTTAGAAAAGCAGACCAAAGAACCTATGCTAGCAGCCCTCCTGTGTGCTGGTGTTATTGGTCTTACACCCCTACAGCAGCTGCTAGCAACATTGTTGTTACAACAACAAACAAATGCGTACAAACTACACATGTGACAAGTAGGAAATAATCAATGAAAGGAAAACATTAGAATTAAGTGAGATTATATAGTATCTACTATGTGCCAGTCACTATGCTTAGCCCTTTATAAATATCTCATATGATTCTCACAGAAATCCTGTGAAGTAGATGCTATTATTATTTCCATTTCAAAGTTGAGGAAACTGAGGCAAATGGAGGTTAAGTGACTTACCAAGGATCACACAGGTAGCAAGTGTCTGAGGCTGGATTTGAACTCAAGTCTTCCTGATGCATTGTATCACCTAGCTGCTTCAATGATAAGAAAAGGCTTCCTCTAGAAGGTATTTTAGTTGGAACTTGAAGAAAGCCAGGGAAGCCAGAAGGAAGAGAGAGGAGGGCAAACATTCTAGGCATGGAGGATGGGCAGAGATAATGCCCAGACCTGAGAAATGGAGCACCTTGTTCATGAAACATCAAAGAGTCCCTTGTTACTGCATTGAAGAGTGTGTGTGGGGGTAAGTCTAAGAGGTCGAAGTCTAAGAAGACTGGAAAGGGGGTGAAGTGGGGCAGTTAGGTTATGAAGGGCTTTGAACCTCAAACAGAGGAATTTTTATTTGCTCCTGGTGAGGAAGAGTAAAAGATGTCTGTCAAGAGATTACATGATAGAAAGAGAGAATGGGCTGGTCAAATGGCAAGAGTGAGGGGCTGGTACTCTTAGGATGTCAGGAGAAAGGTAGGAAGGTCTCAAACATATTGGGCGGACCTGACTGAATCAGATGTATGGGACAACATGGACAAGAGTCACACAGAATGAGCCAGCATCGTGTTTAGCCCCATAGGAGGGAACTTCCAAATGGAGGAGATCATAGATCCTTTTGGATATTAAGGTTTACAAAGCACCCTGAAAGATTGGGGAGGTGTGTTTAGATGTAAATTGTTATGAAAAAGATCTGGGAGTACTGGTGGACTGCAAGCCAAAAGGAGTGAATAGTGTGATATGGCAGTCACAAAAAACAATTCTGTTTTGGGCTGTGTTAAAAGACGTATAGCTTCCAGGGATGAAGAGGTGATAGCCCTACTACGTCTAGAGTATTGACCACATCTAGAGTATTGTGTTCAGATCTGCATGTCTCATTTTAAGAGGGCCATTTGTAATCTGGAGAGCATCCAGAGGAGAACAGAAAAGATGGAAGGGTCGTGAGCTCATTCCATGAGGGGAGTGGTTTGACAGAACAGAATATGTTTACCTAGAGAAAAGAAGACTCGGGGGATGTGATAACTGGCTTTAAATATTAAAGTGCTGCCGTGTTGAAGAGGGATTAGGTTTGTTCCGTGTGTTCCCAGGGGGCCAACAGAACTAGGAGAATGGATGGAAGTTGCAAAGAAGCAGATTTGGGCTTAATATCAGAAAGATCTTATTGACAATTTGATCTGTCCCAAAATGGAATGGGCTTCCTTGGGAGGCAGAGGCACTCTGTTTCACTGGAAGTCTTCAAGCAAACACTGAGTGATCTCTTAGGTAAATTGCAGAAAAGATTCCTTTTTTAAAAATTTTATTTCTGAATTTAAATTTTGTTTTTTCTTTAAGTTTCCAACTATCTCTGTCCCTCCCTACCCACCCCACACTACACAAGGCCACTATCTGACAAAAATACATAAATATATGTGAAACTATACTATGCATACTTCTATTTATCAGTTCTTTCTCTGGAGGTGGATAGAATCTTCCTTCATGGATCCTTTGTAATTGATTTGAATATTTACAATACTCAGAATAACTTGGTCATTTGCAATTGTTCTTCGAACAATATTGCTGTTACTGTATACAACATTCTCTTGGTTCTTCTTATTTCCCTCTGCATAATTTTATGCAAGACTTTTGATGCTTTTCTAAAATCAGCCAGCTCATCATTTCTTGCAGCACAGTAGTATTCCACCAGAAGGTACTCTTTGTATGGTATAGGTTGGGTTAAATGGCAGCTGACATCTCTACCAACTCTGAAATTTAATGAATTGGTGCAAAGTCCTGTGCTGATTTTTGAAATCATCTCTGCGCAGTAAGAAAAGAGAATATATACATCCATTCTTTCCTCTAGACCTAGTCATCTGACTAGGCCACAAAATCCTTCTTGGGACAATGGGAGCTAAAGTCAATCTAGCAAATATTTTCTGAATACTCACTATGTGGAAAACATACTATGCCAGGTACTGAGGGGGATACTAAATTAAATATGACATAGCCCTTGCTTCTTCCCCTTCTTGGATTGCAGGAGTTTTTATACATGGAACTGGGCATGATGGCTTTATAGTACAAAGGACTGGAGTTTAAGAGGATTTTCTCCATCTTTCATGAATCTTAGGTGTGTCTACAATTAGGCCATACTCCTCAGGAATGTGTCTTTTGCCCTTTTTGTCTCAAGCAAGAATGTTATTGACAATTATAATGATGAGGTGTATTTTTCAAATTCTTGAAAAAAAATTAAATATCTTTAGTCAGGATCAGCTCACAAGATATTTTGATGATCTGGTTTTATTCTGATTTAAGACTGATATATGGGTTATGTTCTGGTACAAACTGTAATTAATCATCTCCAGTAAGAGGAATAAATTTGTCCTTTGAGTAGTGGCACACATTTGAGAGGGATTAAAGAAACAATCCATGGTTATAGAATAGAATTCTGCCCTGCCCAGTCCACATTGGGAAGGCTGTGTGCTGATGTAGGAGCCGTGGTTTAGAACACCCAGGGGAGGGCAACCCGGCCAGGGAAAGATGTTGAGACCATGCCATCTGCAGGTGAGTTGAAGGGTTATGTTTAGGTCTGAGGATAAGAGGCTTAAGAGGAGCATAATAGCTGTCGGCATTCTGTAAGTCTGCACCAGCCTTGGTATTCATGCACCCTCAGGACTCTATTCCCCTCTAATTGAAGGGCACCAATAGCTTCAGTCTTCTCTGCCATTCTGATTGGGGGGAGGAGTGAAGAGCTCTTCTCATGGCCTCCATTTAAGGAGGGTACTCAGGTCAGCCAGCTCTTCATTCCCCACCAGGCTATACTCACTTGGACTTTTCCATCATTCCTCCAAGCATTTGATTGACAAGAATCTTACCTTGCAAGACTGCCTCAGCCTTGGTCCTCAACACATCACCGGTAGTCTCAATATTCTCTGCCTCTCTGATTGGAGGGCCAGAGCAAAGAGCTCCTCCCAAAGGTTCTGTCTGTTTAAGGGGGAGCACTCTGGCCAGCCATTTCTTCATTTCATACCCAGCTACACTCCCTTGGACTTCTCTACCAAGTTCACCCCACCCCCTCCCCCCTTAAGATTGTAAATTCCGTGAGGCAGAGACTCTGTCTTTTTCATTTTTGTACTCCTTGCACTTACAGTGACTAGCAAATAGTAGCCACTCATTCAGTTGTTTTTCAGTCGTGCTCAACTTTTTGTGACCCCATTTGGGCTTTTCTTGGCAAGGATCCTGGAGTGTTTTGCTATTTCCTTCTCCAGCTCATTTTACAGATGAGGAAACTGAGGCAAATAGGGTTAAGCGACTTGCCCAGGGTCACACAGCTAGTAAGTGTCTGAGGCCAGATTTGAACTCGTGAAGATACGTCTTCCTGATTCTAAGCCCAGTGCACTATCCACTGCACCACCTAGCTGCCCCTAGTAGCCACTTAATAAATGTTTATTGAAAGTCTTCAAG
>CM053625.1:232646791-232691994 GCA_028646595.1 Phalanger gymnotis
TTGAATCACAAGAGGTTTTTTTTTTTTTTTAAATTTCAGCGGCCTTTTAGGAGACAGATCTTATGACATTTGTCTTATCAGCACCAAGTTCTAATAACTGAGCCGAACGAATGAAACCCTAGATGCCTCTGAGTAACTTCTTGGCGCCCATGGAGACATCTCCTGAACTACTGAGTTCTTTGTTTAACATTTCATATTCTAAATGCCATATCCAGCTGATGCAGGACTTCTCCAACAATTTATAATAAATACAACTCTCTTAAGCTTTAGCTCATTAGATACTTGAGTGCCAGAGGAGGCTTAGTGAGATAAGAATCTAGCATCAAATGTCCAGGATGGAATTTTCCCAAGTCACTCTTAGAAGCTTGCCTTGAGTTTAACTAAAAAAATACTTATTAAGTATGGTGTAATGGGAAGACTGCTTTGAGAAAAAAAGAGGAGTAAAGAAAAGAAAAAGAAAAAGTATTAGATTTGGAGGCAAAAAAGCATGGGTTTAAATCCTACTTCTGCCACTGACCACCTATGTGATGTTGCATGAAAAAGTTAAGTTAAGCCTCAGTGACCTCATCCGTAAAATGGGGATAATAATGCTTATAATACCTATCTCACAGGATTGCTGTGAGGATCAAATGAGGCAGTATGTATGAAAGTACTTGGTAACCTGAAAGCACTTCTGAAATATGAGCTGCTACTACTCCCACCTACTAACAACACATATTTAACTTTAAAGTACTTTGGTTCTGATGCCTGATTCTGAGTGCCACAAGGAGCTCTGCTCTTAGGCTTTGTTCTTAGCCAGACAACCATCTTTCCTGAGCACTCAGTAGGTGTACAGTCTTATATAGGATTCTGTGGTGGAACAGGATTGAAAGCAGGAGACAGTCAATAAACATTTACTAAATGCCTACTATGTGCCAGGCACTGAGGATACAGAAAGAGGCAAAAGACAGTCCCTGCCTGCAAAGAGCTCACGATCTAATGGAGGAGTCAGCAAACAAACAAGTATGCACAAATAAGTTATATGCAGGATAAATAGGAAATAATTAACTGAGAGAAGATGCTACAATTCAGAGGAGCTGGGAGAGGCTTGCTTTAGAAGATGAGCTTTTAGCTGGGACTTGAAGGAAGCCAGAGAAGCCAGTAGGCAGAGACGAGGAGGGAGAGCATTTCAGGCCTGGGGTCAATCAGAGGAGCAAAGAGATGGTGTATCTTGTTCGTGTAGTGAGAGTCCCAAGGCCAGTGTCACTGGACTGAAGAGTACATGGTAGGGAATTGATGTAAAAGGACTGGAAGGGTAGGGGCACCAGATTACAAAGGCACACGCAGTCTTGGTCACTTCATGGCAGCATCGTATAGTAGAAACACCACCGATCCTGAAATCGAGGCATCTGGATTTGAATTCTAGCTCTGATACTCACTGTGTTACATTGAATAGGTCACTTTATTTCTCCATGGCTGAATTGCTTCCTCTATAAGTTGGCCATGATAATACTAACACTCTCTCTTTCATTGGATTGTTATGAAGAGAGTAATTTGAAAACAAAATGTTAAAGTATTTTATAAATGAATACTTTCCTTGAAGAACTTTTTCTATAACAAAGGCACATAAGATAGACATATGCCCAAGGGCCAATTGCTTAAATAGAATTTAAATACTTAAAAAGTTTTTTTTAAGTATCCAAAATAATGAAAAAAACCCTTTAAATGCATAATGAAAGAGTCTTCTGCCTGGGTGTTGAAGAAATGAATGAGGCATTTATTAAAAGCTTACTATATGTTGCCCTCTGCTAAGCTTTGAGGATGTAGATAGAAAAGGAGACCATCCCCGTTCTCAAGGAGCTCACATTCTAATGAGGGGAGAGAACACAGACAGGAAGTTTCAGCTGCAAGTCAGATGGAAACATCTCATGGTCAGAGTGCTCTGGTAAAAAGGTAGTAATGTCTCTTTAATGTTACATCCACTCATATAATGCCATCATTTTCTGATGTTGAACCATTTGACAGTGCCAAGGACTTTGGTAGCAAGAGCTTTCTTTTCTCAGTCTTCGGTAGCTGTGACTGGCATAGAGAACATAGAGAAGGGTGTGGGGGACCTGGATGGACTTAGTGAAGGTCACAGCTACCATACTGGGGCTGGCTAATTGAGTTGGTAAGAAGACTGTGCTTCTGATGGAGTTTCTCATCCTAACCAAGTTCTCACAGAACCTTGTAGACTAGGAAATTTGGGCCTTGAAGGGTGGTGGTGACTACAGCTGGGATGATGTATGGACCCCCAATTCTGCATATCGGATAACCCAGGGCTGGTCCGGCAGGAATGCCTTCTCTGAGTGCTCTAGAGTAGGGGTTCTTGATCTAGAACATATGGACCTCCAAGGATTCTAGGGACAGCTTTTGGGGGTTGGGGCGTCTGTGAATTTGAAGGGGAAAAATATCTTCACTTTCATTAATCTTATAATTTTCTTTGTCTAAATACAAAGCGTTCCCTTGGGATTCTATATATTTTATTTGATGCATTTAAAAATGTTATTTTGAGAAAGGGCCCATAGATTTTACCAGATTGCCAACAAAGGGTCAGGAGCCCTTGGCCTAGAGTGAGATAGCCTAGTGGCAATAAATTTGGGTGTTCTGGATCCTCCATGCCATCAACAAGCCTTTCTTCTGTGACTCCAACAACTGATGAATGCCAGGGGCTTCAAATCATGGAATCAGAGATTTGGAAGACACCTCAAAGATCATCTAATTCAGCCCACACTGACCCTTTCTTTCCGTGCTACAGATCCGCTGCCCTGAAATAAGACCGGCCACAAATTCATAGCTATGTAGATTTTACAGAAGTTAATTTGATCATGGGGAGAACTCTCCAGGTAAAGGGAGGTTGGATGAGGCTGGAGGGTGGGACTTGGTTGAGTAGGACAAGGCTTAAAACTCTTATCTTATGCATATGTGAGGTCAGTGAATTGAAATCATTCTGTCTACTTCAATCTTTGTTTAAATGATGATTATGTTTTCTTTTAATGTTATTGCTATTTGTTTCTCTTATTCTAGATTGTCATTCCCTTCTGTGTATTTGCATTCCCAATCAATTGTTCTCTTTTTTGTTTCTTTGTTGAGACTTGCTATCATGGGTTCAAGTTTTCCTATTCTGCCAATTATTTCTGCAGTGAAAGCCATAAATTCTGCTTTTACAATTCTTATTTCTCTTTTAAACCATTCAGGAACACCCCACTGTGGTACCATGCTCTCTTTGGAATCCACATAGTCCTCTAAGGGTAACGCAAGATAAAATTGAATTTTTTATCTCCTTTGACTATTTATGGTTCTTGTTCTTATATATTTCAGTCAGTTCCTTACATCTCTTGCATATCATTCCTTTATCAGAGAAACTTGCTATAAAGATTTTCTTCCTAGTTACCTGTTTCCCTTCTAATTTTAAATGTGTTGATTTTGTAAAAAAATCTTTTCAATTTCATGTAATCAAAACAGCCCATTTTATTTTCTGTGATCATCTCTATTTCTTGGTTGGTTACAAATTCTTTCCCAATCCATAATTGTGAAAGTTATTTCCTTTCCAGGTCCTCTGATTTTTTTTTCATGATACGATATCTAAGTCCTTTATCCATTTGGAGATTATCTTAGTATTTGGTGTAGTATATTTGTCTGAACCTAATTTCTGAAAACCTGCTTTACAGTTTTCCAAGCAGTTGTTGAATAGTGAGTTCTTACCCCAGTAACATCTACTACCATGCTGCTTGCTTCTCCATGGTGTGTCCATATCCACCATCTAACAGTTGAGTATTCTAGTTTTTAACCAGTACAAGGCAATTTCAGTGATTATTGTTTATAGTAGAGACTGAGATCTGGTGCTGCTAGTTTCCCCTCACATTTAAAAAAATTATTACCCTTGACATTTTTGACTTTTTGTTCCTCCAGATGAATTTTAATATTATTTTTTCTAACTCCACAAAATAATCATTCAGAAGTTTGATTAGTATGGCACTGAATATGTAGATCATGGGTAGTATTGTCATTTTTATTATATTGGCAGGGCCAACTATGAAAAATTAATATCTAAGCAATTATTTAAATCTGTTTTTTTTCTGTAAAGAGTGTTTTGTTGTTGCATTCATATGGTTCCCATATGTGCCTTAGTAAGTGGATTCTCCAATATTTTATATCTTCTGTAGTTATTTTGAATAGATTTTCTCTACCTCTTCCTTGAGCCTCACTTTCCTCATCTGTAAAATAATAATAATAATTAACAATAATATTTGTAGTAGTTAACTCACAGGTTTATTGTGATATACTATCATTATTATTTAAGTTATCGGTGATTCTATCTTCTCCTTTTAATAGACTGTAGGATCTATGAGGGCAGGGACTGTTTTACCTTATGGAGTGGGGAAACTGTAGCCTCAAAGCTACATATGGTCTTCTATGTTCTTGGATATGGCCTTTTGACTGGGTCCAGGTTTTACAGAACAAATCCTTTCATTAAGGAGATTTGTTTTGAAGTTTGGATTCAGTCACAGGGCCATACTTGAGGACCTAGAGGGCCACATGTGGCCTCAAGCCTGCAGGTTCCCCACTCCTGACTAAACTTTGTATTTCTCCTGTTGTCTCAACACAATGTATGCAGTAGGAACTTAATAAGTGTTTATTGAGTTATATGTATATTCTAGTCAAAGTCTATGCCTAAAAAGTGCACCTACAAGCCAAAACAAGGCTCTTAAAGATGTGTGGGCCCAGTGTTTTGAGAGGAAAGTATGCTTCTTTCTTGGTCCTCACTTCTTAATCTTGTTACCACAGTCAAGAGAAGGGGCTGGGCTGTGAGAAGATGAGAGATTTGTTAGTTACAGAGGAATTTTTCTAAAGTAAAGGGCCTGAAAACTCTTGATCGGGATCCATTCAGTTTAGAGCTAGAAGGAACCTCAGAGAGATCACATAGTCCAAGCCCCTCATTTTATGGATGAGGAAACTACGAGGAGCAAGAGCCCTTAGAGATTTCTAAGCTAGGAAGGTTTCGATGATAATTAGAGATTTGGATTATACTTTACATGTCCTCTCTTATTGGATCCTCACAACAGCTTTGGGGGGTCAGGTGCTATTGTCATCCTCATTTTGAAGATGAGGAAACTGAGAGGTTAAATGTTTTACCCGAGGTCACACAATTCTAGCTGTAGAGAAACTAAACCCAACACCGTCCACTCTGATATCTAGATGACTGGAACAGTGCTTGAGGAAGTTAATTGTGTGCTTCTGTCGGGACTTGGCTGGGAATACAGGATTAGAAAGAGGGAGGCTGGAGGCAGAGAGGCTGTAAGGTTAATGGGGAATAAGGTCTTCCCCACCCACCAATAGGCCTCACGTGGAGCCCATTAAGAGAAGCTTGCTTGCTTGGAGGAAGGCTTTACACACATTTTGTTAATTTCTAATTAACCTATTAGCTGAAAGAGTATATTTTCTGAGAGAGGTGAGCTTTTGCTTTAGGGGCTTGCTTATGAGAAAGATGTTGTGATTTCCCTGGTTGAGACTCTGAGTGACTATATGTTCAGAGCTCTCTGACTCCTCAGGGGTAAAGGCTATCTCAATTCAGTGGTGGATGTAAAGCTTTTATTGGGGCAGTAGAGCTCTGTTGGTCTTTATTTCTCTTCTCTCTATTTTTTCTGTTTAATTAAAGAAGATTGTTGACCCCTGAAACAGCTGTCTTTCCTAGTAAAGTGGGTAAAAGAACCTGCACTGGCAGCCATCCTGGATATGCCAGTGTAGTTGCCATTACAGAGGCTGGTCAAGCACCTTTTTTTTTTTCCAGTAATCTGGGCAAGAAGAGTTGTTGACCTGTTCTAGAACAGTGGGAGAAGGAAGGAACAGATCCTGAGGACTGTTTTTAAATTCAAGTCCAACGATCATTTCTTTTTTCTTTTTTTGTTTTGTCTTGGAGGCAATTGGGATTAAGTGACTTACTTAGGGTCACCAACAGCTATTTATTGATCACCTACTATATCGTGGGGCTTATGCAAGGCACTGAGTATACAAAGACAAAAATGAAGTTCCTCCAAGGAGCTTACATTCCAATGGGGAGAATGACATGCACATAGGTGAGTAAATACACAATTACATAAAATGAATGAAAAGTAATGTGGAGGCTTGAGGACATTGATAAGGGAATTGGGAAAGTTCTCTTGTGGGAAGGGGAGTCTTACCTGAGCTTTGAAGGGAGACAGGGATTTTAAGAGGTGCAGGTGAGGTAGACTAGTCAGGTAGGACAGCTTGTACAACAGTATGGAAACGGGAGATAGAATGTTGTGCATGAGGAAAATCAAGAATGGTTGACTGGAACACAGAAGGTCTGGGAGCAAGGGGAAAGGGTCACAGAATCTGAAAGCTAAAAGAGAACTCAGAGCCCACTTAGTCTGAGCTGTACCTCAGCAGGAATTGCATCTATACCATGCTCTACAAGTGTTCATCTAAGTAACTCAGAGTTAAAAACTGGGGGCCCTGGAGGAAAGTGGCAGAGTGTCCTCAAAGGGAAGAAGGCTGTGGTCATAGTGAGGACCACGAGGCCAGTTATAATCTCTGGTTAAGAGACACAGTTGGGAAAAATAAATTCCTTTCATTTTTGCAAGGTGGCTGATGGCCTGAATGATAGCTGAAAAAGAGAAGAACAAGGAGCCACTGCTTATTAAGTGCTGACACTGGCAAATAGCCACAAGAACAGACGGTGGGAAACATTGTCATCAAGATCTCAACTGAGAACTCATAAACAAGAGCTGTGACTGATTGAGCGTAACTGAGAAGTCATTAGGAAGTGCTGATCAAGGGATATTTGGGGATTGTATCTCCTTTTGAATGACCAATGAAATTAGACTTAAGTACAAAGAATGGGAGTTTATAGAAGGGACAATTAGATAAAAACAAGTGAGACGGGATAGTCCCTGTCTAGAGGCGCCACTTTGGCCTGGAGGATTGGTAATTAGTGAATGAAAGGTGTTAAGCTGTTTCCTTGTTCCATTTTTCCTTTGTCTTCTTACTCTGAAGGGTCTAACAAAATGCTGGACTGGGGTTCGAGGCTCAAAAGAGCCAGAGGTGCTTCTCTGTAATGTCCCTCTCTGCACAGGGTCAAAAACCGCCAGGTAGACTGAAATTGAAGCAGTCAGCAGCCAAAAGGTTGATGAATTAATTTTTCTATATTCTTTGCCTACAGTAAGTCCTTAATAGATACTTGTTGAATTGAATAGAATTGAACTGAATTTAGGAGAGAAAAAAACAAACTCGATAAATGTGGACTGGCTAATGCTGATGTTGCCACAGTGTGCAACGGAAAAAGATTGAGAATCCTAGTGCATCACCCGAATAATATCTAGCCAGGGTTTCACTATATATACATATATATGTATATTTATGTATATATATACACACACATATATATACATATATACGTATATATGTATGTATATGTATGTATATATATGTGTGTATATATATGTGTGTATACACACACACACACACACACACATATATATATATATATATATACATATATATGTTTCTTTGAGGCATCCATGGTGTATAGATACATAAATAACTTGTAGGAACCATCTGCCATGTGTTTAGCAACCGGTCAGAGCCCTGATGGCTTTTGTTTCAACAACCACAACTGTAGAGAGAAGTGTGGAACTTGAAAGACCAGAGAGGAACAAGGAACAGTGTACCTACTAGCTGTCCGACCCTGTCTAGGTAGTATGTCACTTCTATGCCATGAGTAAGGAGGTATCTTGTATGTGATTTTTCCTCCGGGCCATTGGTTCGGTTTTCTTTTACTTAGAGTCTGACTTCCTTCCAGTGATCTTTTCCTTTCTATTTTAATGGTCATTGTGTATATGGTTCTGGTTCTTCTTATTTTACTTGGCACTCATTCATATGCATTTCCCCACATTTATTTGAATCCTTCATATTGTCACTTTGTACTGCACAATAACATTCATATATCATAGGTTTTTCTAGCATTGCCAATCCATTAGTCTTTTTTGTTTGTTTGGGGTTTTTTTTTGGAGGGGGGGGAAGGCAGGGCAATTGGGGTTAAGTGACTTGCCCAAAGTCACAAGCTAGTAAACGTGTCAAATGTCTGAGGTCAGATTTGAACTCAGATCCTCCTGACTCCAGGGTGGGTGCTCTACTCACTGTGCCACCTAGCTGCCCCCAAGAAACATTCTTTATATACAACTTGGCTTTTTAGTCATTTGATCTGTTTATCTACATCCGTAACACTCTGAATATACCTAGTCTCAGAAACTAAGCAGGGTCAGGCCTGGTTAGTAAGTACTTCTTGGATGGGAGACCACCTGGGAGTACTGGGTACTGTAGTCTTTTCCTTGAGAAGTAGCATAGTATTGAACTTGGGGCTAAGGAGACCTTGGTTCAAATCCTACCTCACACATTTATTATCTCTATGCCCCTATGATCCTGTATCTCATTTTTCTCATCTGTAAGATGAAAAGATTAGGTTTTATGGCCTCTAAGGTCCCTTCCAGACCTAAATCTGTGGTAATTATTATGGTCCTATGGTAATCAACTAACAAGCATTTATTAACTATATACTATGTGCCAGGCATTCGCAGCTAGGCAGCACAGCAGATAGAACATTGGGCCTGGAGTCAGGAAGACCTAAGTTCAAATCTGGCCTCAGATACTTATTAGCTGTGTGACTTTGGGCAAGTCGCTTTACCTTGTTTACCTCTGTTTCCTCATCTCATTTAAAATGAACAGGAAAAGGAAATGGCAAACCATTCCAGTCTCTTTGCCAAGAAAACCCCAAATAGGGTCACAAAAAGTCAGATCTTACTGAAACAAATGAACAACATCAGCAATATATTCCAGGCATTATAAAAGGTTCTGGGTATACGAAGACAAAAATGACAATCCTTACCTTCAAGGAACTTACAATCTATTGATTATGATAACAGCGATTATTCGAAGAGTTCACATTACTGTGGGGCTTTAAAGTTTACAAAATGCTTTCCTCACAATAACCATCAAAGATAGGTAGTAGTATTTTTCCAGATGAAAAATGTACTCTCTCTTCTCAAGTTTTCTCAGAGCCCTTTGGTCTGGATCTCTACCTTTGTCCCCATTGCATCTGACCTTCTATTATACTAATATGTATTTCTTTCATATCCCCACTAACAGAAAGTAAACTCCCTGAGGGAAGGAATTGTGTCATTTTCTTTGTATTTCAGCATCTAGCATGGATGCCTTACACTGAATAAGAGCTCAATAAATATTAGTTAACTATTTGAATAATGAAACCCCATTCTGTGGATGAAGAAAGTGGTATTCAGAAAGGTTAAATCACTTATCGAAGATGGCACTGCTGATAAAGGCAAGGCTGAATGACCATTTGTCCGCCATGTTGTGGAGGAAATTCTTATTCAGTCACGAACTAGATGACCACTGAGGACCTTTACAACTTTCAAATTTTGTTTCTATGATATGGCAGATCTGGAATTTGATGATCCAAGTCTGTTCTCCAAATCTAGTTAGTGGTTTTTCTGTCCTACCATATTGCCTCTGTGGGCATGTGTTGTGGGTTTCGTGCTCTTGAGGAGCTCTAGGTTTTTAATTGGACTTAGATCTCCCTGATCAGATTTTGACTTTGTTGATGGAATAGTGGGATAATTCAACAAGGAAACAGCTGCTTCCATCCCAAAGGCCTTGTTGGGAAGGAATCCAACCTACTATCTTCTCCTTTGCTTTCAGGATAATTGAGGGGAACAGGGGAACGTGAAATAGTAGAAGAAACCTTTTAAACCTCTGCCCTGATGGGGAGTGGAACAACTTGTTCAAATCTTTTCCAGAAGTCAGCTGGAGAACTTGAAATTATGGTGACTTAAGCAACAATCCATATTGTTGTGCAAACAGCCTTGAACTTAGAGTCAGAAACAATGACAGTTGAAGATACGTCCTGCTTGGAAGCCCCAGAGTTTGTTGATGTTTTTGTCACTAGCTACAATATAACACTGAAAAACCTTAAAAATATGTGCAGCAACCCTTTTAAAAATGGAAAGGAGGTTTGTTGTTCTGTTACTTTATTTACGAGCTGTTTCTCACTCCCCAAAGCTTCACTGTGGCGTCAAAGGCTATCTAGTCCAGCCCTCTCATTTTACAGATTAGGAAACTGAGACAAAAGGAGATTCAGTGATTTGCCCAAAGCCATATAGGTGCAAAGAATCAGAAGGGAGATTTAAACACAAGTTCTCACACTCTAGAGACAGCTTTTTCTGTCATACTACTGTATTGAAACAGCTATTTCTAAATTGTGTCTTCACATGGGCAGTAGGGGATGCTCATCCCCCTAGAGAGTATTATTGTGGGGTTTGATGGGGAAAAGATAGGTCTTGGAAGAGGGATGTCATGGTGATAGAACCTTGGGGGTGGTGTGGGTTGGTGGAGAGCAACAAGGCCAAGCTATGGAGGCTATGGTCATTGTGGAAAAAGAGTTCCTTAGGTGTTGGTGCCCTGGGGTACAGCCTCAGTAACCCCATGCTATTTGTGGCTCTGGGACCCAGTGATGGGCTGTGTATCGTCTGAGGACTAGTCTAGCTAAGTTCAGAGAGGTTCACTCTTGGGATGACTGCAGAGTGATGACTTTTATGACCCCAGCAACTCTCAGAGACGATTTTAACTATTGAGTTGAATGCCATCTGCCCCAGTGAAATGAGACAACATCAAAATTACAGATCCTTGGAGTATCTTTGCATCTTAATTATGTTGAAATACAAAAATCAGCCCTAAGTAGTGCTCTCTTTTTATTTTGAGAACATTACAAGGACTCATCTTACATGGAAGTCCTATTCCAGTGAACTCCTCATCATGATGTGGACATGCCCCTGAGTTCTCAAAGGCTATGTCAGCAGAATTCAAGTTCTGGCAGATCCTCTGAAGCAGGAAAGACTTTGAGTACATGCCTGGCAATGTTCTGAATGACTGTTGTCTAAGAACCAGCCTAGCTAAGTTCAGAGAAGTTCATCCACAGAAGGCTGAGTCCCCATGACTCTTTTTGTTATAGCCATTCAGAGAACCATTTCTTAAGGCAGAGTGGGCTCAGATCTGCCTCAGTGGAGGAAGAACAACTAACAATGCAAACGAGGACCCTTGAAATGGAATAAAGACTTGTAAATTTATAAAAGGACTGGATTCAGAAAGTACAAAATGTATATTATCAAGTTATCGAAATAATCACAAATATAAAATCAAAGGCAATGAATTTGAGAGTTAACAATCATTAAATAAATATTAACAAAATCACATAATATTTTTCTAAATAATATGAAAATAATCTCATGAATTAACTCTCACAACACTGGGGCTCCATAGCTTGTGGGAATGGGTCAGATAGAGCAGGAGAAGCTCTTTGATCTCAACTATGTGAGAACTCCCTCCACTAGTTTAGATTGCTCCCTCCCCATTCCCTCTCATCCTGTGTGATTCTCATCCAGTTTTTCCTGTATGTCTTCCATGGGGTGGGGGGGGCGGGGAGGTGGCCAGAGGTTCATCTAATATTCGCCCTTCCTCCAGATCCCTTGGCAATGTGTAGACACCAACAGAGCATGTGGACTCTCTATTTGGTTACCCCTTGCTCTTCCTGCACGACTAGCCCAACTTCATATATCTTCCCTGATTCTATCTCTTATGACTCTTTTGTACAATTCTTGGTTGATAATGACAGACTACTTATGGCTGCCATACATCTCTCCATTGTCCTTTGGGTGACTCTCCACTTTTTTTCTTTGGAGACTGTGTAATTCATGACTTGCCATACAAGAGTAGCCAGTAGCACTGGAAGAATATTGTTGTTAAAAAGGAAGAAATGCAGTGTCATTAAAAGCACTACACAATTTCCCCAAAGATAATCCAGCCCTTTCTCTTCTTCCTGGACCCAGTTCACTGTCCAGATCCAGTGTCTGTCTAAGATATATTATGAATCAACAGACCAGCTCTATGAATTACCTCTCCATTGTATATCATAATCCAGACTGTAGGTGTTCTTCATCCACTTAGTTTTTCCTAGGTGAATAGTCAACCTGGATTCTTTTGAGAGATAAATTAATTAATTGAGATCTTAATTAGAAGGCTCTGCAATTGTTCCAGGGTTAGATATCAGTACAAAGTCATCTGTAGGATCTCATTAATTTGTAAGTGGTCTCTTTTCCATTTGAAGTCTTCTGTGGACATCATCCACGACAGAGACAAACACCTTGTGAGCATATGTCTCCTACTTTATGCCTCAATTGATATTAATAAGAGAGTTGTTGAACAAATGTAATTCCATGTAATTTTAGGAATCTTGTGTAATTTTAACATATGCCAGGGAGAAACCCTATCAGGGGAGAGCCCTTAAGGCAGCTTTTTACTATTCATATCAAATGTAAGAGGAATAATATGGAATGATTCATGAATTTGTGTGTCATGCGGGGCCATCACCAGTCATCCTGACCTATGTCTTGCCACTGGACTCCGATGACTCTGGAGGAGAGAGCGAGGACGATGCCTTTACACAGCCCTGCCTCACTCGCAAGTCAAGACATCACCCTCTTGACATCATTGGTCTTCTTGCAGAATGAAGGATGAACAGCAGCAGCAGCAATAATAATAATAATAGATGATATCTGTATGACACCTTGGACTTTACAGAGTTTTAGATACATCAGCTCCTCAGCTCCTCTGTGCCTCACGGTAGCTGTGCAGGACGGTGCTGCAGGTATTAGTATCATCCCTATTTTATAAATGAAGAAACTAAAGCTCAGAAGAGACTAGATAACTTGCCTGTAGTCATGCAGCTAGTTAAGTTTAGGAGGCAAGATTCAGACCTAGGTCTCTTCTGATTCGTTGAAGGCAACTCGGTGATGCAGGGGATAGAGGGCTAGTCTGGGAGACAGGAAGACCTGAGTTCAAATTTGGCCTCAGGCATGACTTTGGGGAAATCACTTACCTGCTATTTCCCTCAGTTTCCTCAACCGGATAATAACTGCATCTTCAACAGCATCTATCTAACAAGGTTGTTGTGAGGATAATACCCCCCACCCTACCATCTGCAGTGCCACAAATCATTGTTAAGATCCCTAGGCTATATATAATGACACATGTATAACCTGTATTGAATTGCTTGCCTTCTCAGTGAGGGTGGGTGGGGAGGGAAGAAGGGAGAGAATTTGGAGCTCAAAGCTTTAAAAATGAATGTTAAAAACTGTTTTTACATGAAACTGGGAAATAAGATATACAGGCAATGGGGTATAGAAATCTATCTTGCCCTACAAGAAAGTAAGGGAGAAGGAGATAAGAGAGAGGAGAGGGGTGGTGGGGTGATAGAAGGGAGGGCAGACTAGGGCAAGGGGTAATTGGAATGCATGCCATCTTGGGGTGGGGGAGGGGAGGGATGGGGAGAAAATTTGGAACTCAAAATCTTGTGGAAACGAATGTTGAAAACTAAAAATAATTTAATTATAATAATAATAATAATAATGATAATTATAATAATAAAGATTCCCCAGGCTAGTGTTAAGCCCAGGCCAGGGCCTGAGAAAGTGGTGTCAGTTCAGGCTTGATGGGGGAGGACGAGACTCTGGATCTATTCATAGCACTACTTGTATCCTGTCTTTTACCCGGAGGAGCTGGGCTAGGACAGGACCTGGAACCCAAGGCTGTTGTGATACTAAGGACAAAAATGCGATCAATGTAATAAACCAATGGTTTAAAGCCTGTGCTATGCAATCAATCAATCAATCAATCAATTTATTGTGGTCGTTCAGTCCTTTCATTCATGTCAGTCTGTTTGTGACCCCACTTGGGGTTTTCTTGGCAAAGATACTTGAGTGGTTTGCCATTTCCTTTTCCAGCTCATTTTACAGAGGAGGAAACTGAGGCAAACAGGGTTAAGTGACTTGTCCAGGGTCACAAAGAAGTATCTGAGGCCAGATTTGAACTCGGGTTTTCCCAACTCCCTGCCCTGCACTCTATCTACTACACCACCTAGCTGCCCCATGTATTAAGCACCAACTGTGCACCAGGCTTTGTGGGGCAGCAAATTTTACTTGCATTCCAGTGTGGCTACTTAATTAGATGTGTGGCTTTGGACAAATCACTTAACCTCTCTGGTTAAGAGGATCTCCGATCCTCTGTTAACTCATAGAACTGTTGTGAAGGCTGAGTGAGAGAATAGAGGTCAAAGTGCTTTATAAACCATAGCACTATGTAAATGTCAGCTATTAGAAGCGGCCTGGGACAGCCTTGGAGTCAGAAAACCTGGCCTACCCTTCATTTACTCATGGTAGTTGTGAGACCCTGGACAAATCACTTCTCTTCGGTCACTTCACCTAAGTCTCAATTTCTTCTTCTGTAAATTGGAGTTGCTATTTGCCTTATCTGCCTCCACCTAGTCAGTCCCTAGTCAGAAAGCATTTTAGTTTATTTTTTATTTTTAATTTATGGAACAAAACAAGCATTTTCATAACAGAGAACCATAAAAAAAGATGATTGCGCATGAAACTTCAAATCTACTTATGCACAACTTGCTATTTCTTTCAAATATACAACAAATTTATCATGTAAATTTATCAGTTCTTTGGGTATAGATAGCATCGTTCTTCATATGTCCTTTGTAGATTTTGGGATATTTATAGATTTGAGATTTTTAAAATCCCAAAGCACTCTGTAATGGGGACTCTTGTCATGATCTGATGTTGGCTTCCATCTGGAGTATTGTGTTCTGGAGGCCACCTTTTAGGAAAGACATTGACGAGTTGGAGGGTTACCAGGATGATAGAAGACTTGAAACCATCTCACGTGAGGAGAATTGTTTAAAGTAACTGGATCTGAATAGGCGGAACAAGATGGTCGAGGGGGTTGGGGAC
Source organism: Phalanger gymnotis (assembly GCA_028646595.1). Classification (NCBI taxonomy): domain Eukaryota; kingdom Metazoa; phylum Chordata; class Mammalia; order Diprotodontia; family Phalangeridae; genus Phalanger; species Phalanger gymnotis. The sequence goes on from CM053625.1 coordinate 232,661,695, forward strand.
AGGGCCACAGTCGCCAAGGGTTCGAAGGATGGTTCTGCAGGAGCAATGCTCTATTTGTGCTTCCTGACCTGGGAGGGCAGCACAGGGAGCCATTATGGGTGTAAGATTCCTTGGGGCACATTTCTGTTCCATGTAAGGAGTTCTTTCCCAATACTTAGAGCGACTCTGGAGTATCATGGTCTGCTTCTGGAGGTCCTCAGACAAAGACGGCCGGAGCACTTTGGGGGAGGTCACTAAATGACGCTCAGGTAGGGGTGGAAGTGGGTGAAGTCTCTTAGAACTGTGAAATTCTTTCTATTGTTGTTCCTGTTAGTTGACACAGGGTATTGTCGTCTAACAGTGAGGAAGCCAAGATTCAGGCCTGTGAAAGAGTGATATTGGCAGCAATAAAGTACAAGAGGGAAGAAAATAAGCATTTATATTGCACCTACTATGTGCCAGGCATTGTGTATGCTAAGCTCTTTACAAATATGATCTCATTTGTTCCCTACAGCAACCCTGTGAGGTAGGTGTTGTTATTATGTCCATTTTACAATTGAGGAAACTGAGGCAACAGAGGTTAAGTGACTTACCTAGGGTCACACAGTAAATTGTCTGGGGCTTAATTTGAACTCAGGACTTCAGGTGACTTGAGCTCCTGCCCAGTGCTGTAGCCGCTGCTTGACCTAGCTACCTCAAGGTAAAACATGCAAGATAATGTGATGTAAGGCTAAGCTGCAGAATCTTCCCATAGGAGGCCAAAGGAAGGGAAAAGTAATGAGGATGGTTATCAGGGAAGACGTCGTGGAGGCCAGACAGGAGCTAGACTTTGAAGGTTGAGCTGTGGCTCATGGCAAAGGGAGGAGGAGAGAAGAAAGCCTTCAAGCCTGCTTCAGGGGAGGGGAGGAGTGGAAACAAGCCTTCTTCAGTGAGATTGTGCCTCCCCCCCATTTGGGCCCCCTCCCTGGCACAGAGCTCCCTCCATCCATCCAACCATCTTTTCTCTGTCCTGATTCTCCTCCGTCTCGGCAACATCGACACAGTATACTGGTCACCAGCTTCTATGCGCTCTGGCCCCTAGGACTTCATCACCCTCTTCTCTCCTGGTGTTCTTTTTATCTTTCTGACCATTCCTTAGCCCTCTCCTTAGCTGGTTCTTCATCCATGTCATGGAGGTCCCCCGTCCTGGATGCTTTTCTCTTTACTTCTTATATTATCTTGCTTGGTCATCTCATTTGTTCCCACAGCAGCGAGGTGGTACAGTGGATGGAATTCTGGGCTTAGAGTCAGGAAGAACTGAGTTTCAGTCCAGCTATATTTATTAAATATGAGCAAGTCACCTAATCTCTGTCTGTCTCAGGTTCCTCATCTACAAAATGGGAGAAAATAATAGCATCTGTTTCCCAGGCTTGTTGTAAGGATCAAAACAGATAGTATTTGTAAAGTGCTTAGCACAGTGCCTGGTGCATAGTAGGCACTTAAGTGCTTCTTTCCTTCCTTCCTTCCTTCCTTCCTTCCTTCCTTCCTTCCTTCCTTCCTTCCTTCCTTCCTTCCTTCCTTCCTTCCTTCCTTCCTTCCTTCCTTCCTTCTTTCCCTTCCTCATTCCTTCCCTCCTTCATCTCCTCCCTTCCTCCTGCTTCCTTCCCTCCTTCTTTCTATCCTTCCTTCCCTCCCTCCCTCCTTCCCTCTTTCTTTCTCTCCCTCCCTCCTTCCTTCCTTCCTTCCTTCCTTCTTTCTTTCCTTCCTTCCTTCCTTCCTTCCTTCCTTCCTTCCTTCCTTCCTTCCTTCCTTCCTTCCTTCCTTCCTTCCTTCCTTCCTTCCTTCCTTCCTCAGCTCCAAGATCTCTGCTTCTAGTCTATTTCAAGCACATACATAACAACTCCCCTCACCCTTCCATCAGTTTAGCTGAATTTGTCTCAGGTGCTGGAATTTCCAGTTGCAGCTCTGCCTGGGGCTAACTCTACAAGGGGGCTCTGATTGTTGGACAAAGATGAGAAATCAGGAGATGACTGAGTGCCTTCAAGAGGCTGGCCAGTGGTCAGGGTGACTGCTCTGTCCAGCAAGAGGTTTGTTTCCTGCTAAGGAGGCTGACCACTGATTTCTGGCTCTAGACCCTCAGCGAGTCTCCTGTAACAGCCAAAGAAGTGGGTGGAGAAGAGAGAGTATCTCAACCTTATCCAAGATGCCCAGGAACCAGGCAGGGAGGCAGGCAGGCAAGCAGGGAGGCCTGCTAGGGAGGCAGCCGGCTCCAGTCCATTAAGCCAATTGGCCGGGGCTGCTAATGCAGAGTGGGCGCTCTGTTCTCCGAGCTATTATCCATTTAAGCATCTTTAATATTTTACAGTGCACAACAAGGGAATCAATGTCCTGTTTATAGCTCAGTGTTTATGGGAGTCACTGACATCCCAAGGCTAGAGAGATTGAGGCAGCAAAGGCACAGAGTGGGAAGGAGGTGACCTCCTTTGGGACCAATGACCCGTCCCCACCAGAAGTTAGGAGGCTTGACCTTTTGTGCATGTATGCCCAAGAACAACTGCCAAGTGCTGATCAACTGTTAATGCCCCTTTATCTGCGGGACGAGGAAGGAGATTCCTGCCCTCGGAAAAGAACCCAAACAGCTCCCTGCACAGATTACTGTGGATTCCACCAATTTGGATTTGATGGTGGTTTGCTTTGCAATGAGGCTGACTTGGCTCCATCTGTGGAGTGGAAGGGCTTGCTAAGGAAATGAACTGAGCAAATAAGATTGTAGGGAGCATATTTAAGCTACTTAATAAGCCATTTTAAGGACTTCAGTACATTAGTGGGTTTAACTTTAACAAATATAATTACTTGTTTCTCTACTCACCAGCAGGACCTCTGATTAGGAATATAGTAGTTTTAATCCATCTGTACATATTTACTGGGGGTGGGGGAGGAAATAAGCATTTTACATAGCACCTACTATGTGCCAGGCACTGTGCCAAGCGCTTTACAAATATTCTCTCATTTCATCCTCACACCAACCCCATGAGATAGCTGCTGTTATTATCTCCATTTTACCACTGAGGAAACAGGTAAATGGGGAGATGAAATGACAAGCCCGGGGTCGCAAAGCTAGTGTCTGGGGCTGGATTTGAACTCAGGTCTTCCTGACTATAGGTCTGGTGCTCTATCCACTTAGCCACCTAGCTATCCAAAAGAGAGACAACTTGGCATATTGGAAAGAAGACTGGACTGGCTGGTTGAGGTATTTGTATTCTAGTCCAGGTTCTGTCACTAACCAGTTCTGTGGCCATGGACAAACCACTTCAGCAATTCATTTCTACTCTAAAGACATTTCTTGAGCAACCTCTGTGGATTAGGTATTGGGGGCAGGGATAAAAAAGACAAAAATGAGAAAATAATCCCTGCTCTCAAAAAGTTTACATTCTACTAAGGGATACTGGATGTACAGAGATCAATATTAGATAATCTGGGGAGGGCAGAGAGAGAGAAAGCTAACAGCTAGGACAGGGGCTCTTAATCTGTCCCTTCTTAAGCGGTCTAGTGGAGCCTAGGCCTACCTTCCCAGAATCTTCTTTTTAAATGGATAAAATAAAATACATAGGATTATAAAGGAAACCGATTATGCTGAAATATGATTATCAAAGTAAAAAAACAAGTTCGTGGGTGCCAGGTTAAGAACCCCTGAGCTAGAAAGATCATAAAAAGCTTCGAGTAGGCCTTAAAGGGGATTCTGAGAGGTGAGGATGAGGAGGAACACACATTCAGGTGTCAGGGAAAGCCCATGCAAAGAAATGGATGTGGGAGATGGACTAGCACATTTGGGGAGTAGTGAGTAGGTCAGTTTGGCCAGATCATACAATGTGTAGAGGGGAAGAATATGAAGTAAGTCTGGGAGGGTAGGTGAGAGCCAGATTGTAGATGGCTTGGACAATGCCACGATGAGATTGTATTTGGTCCTAGAGACAAGAGGGACCCAGTCAAGGGAAATGGTCAGACCTGTGTGTGTCTTAGGGAGATTGTTTTGGCAGCTGTATGGGGGATGGATTAGAGAAGGGAGAGAATGGGGGAAGAGCATATAGCACCTACTGTGTGCCAGGCGCTGTGTTTACACAATTACAAAAATTATCTCATTTGATCTGTACAACAACCCTGGGAGGTAGGCTATTATCACCCTTATTTTACAATTAAGGAAATTGAAGCAAACAGAGGTTAAGTGACTGGCTCAGAGTCACACATTATGTTTTTGTTTTTTTTTTTTGAGGGGCGAAAGTGAGATTGGGGTTAAGTCACTTGCCCAAGGTCAAAGACCTAGTAAGTGTCAAGTGTCTGAGGCCAGATTTGAAATCAGGTCCTCTTGACTCCAGGGGTGGTGCTCTATTCACTGCGCCTCCTAGCTGCCCCCACAGGAGGCTTTTAAGGGGGAATTTGAACTCGGGTCTTCCTGACCTGACCTCAGGCCCAGCACTCTAGCTACTACTCCATCTAATTTCCTTGGAAGAGGCTGATTGCTTGGAAAGATAGATTGGGGCCAGGAAGTGAAGGGCCTTAAAAACTGAATGGGGAAGTTTCTATTTGCCCCTAGAGACATAGGGAGTCTATTGTCTCAAGCCCTACTGGTTGTATCCCCTCTCCTAGCTATCAGTAACTGGTGCCTGATTCCATTTAACCACTTACCATTGATTAACTTTTATAAAGGGATATTTACTTTGAAGATAAAGCAACATGAAAGTACAAACCTTTTCCCCAGACACAACACTTAGGAGATTGGGGTGGGGGTGGGGTAGATGACACTCTCTCTTTATCTCAACTGTGTCTGGGGATAGTGAGCTCAGACTTAGCACACTTTCTGTATAATGTTGATCCCAACAGTCAGTCAACAGTCAAAGGCATGAAGTGCCTACTATACACCAGGCACGGTGCTAAACGCTAAAGATACAAAGAATGGCAAAAAATTGTCCTTGCTCTCAAGGAGATCACAATTGAATTGGAGAGAAAACATGCAAACAGCTACATATAAAAAAGATCTATACCAGTGAAGTTTGATGAAATCTTGGAGGAAAGGCACTAAGATTAATGAGGCTGAGAAAGATTCTTGTAGAAGGCAGAACCTTAGCTGAGACTTGAAGGAAGCCAGGAGGCAGAGATGAGGAGACAGAAAGTTCCTGGCATGGGGGGCAGCCAGTGAAAATGGCTGCATCTCAGTCAGGAGATGGAATGTTGTGTGAGGAACAGCAAGGAGGCTGGCGAATCACAGCGAACTTGGAGAGGATAATGTGTAAGAAGACTACAAAGGTGGGAAGATGCCAGGTTATGGAAATTTCTATAAGCCAAACAGAAGACTTTATATTCCAGAAGCAATGAGCCCTTGGGTAGCTGATTGAATTCCTGACTGAATAGGGGAATGACATGATCAGACTTGCACTTTAGAAAAATTAATTTGATATCTGAATGGAGGATAAATTGTAGTGGAGAGATATTTAAGGTAGGGAAACTGAGCAACGAGGAATTGCAATGGTCTAGGTGTGAGGGCATGAGGGCTTGAACCAGGTGTTGGCAGTGACAGAGGAGAGGAGACGTAGATGAGAGATATTATAAAGGTAGAAGCAACAGGATTTGACCATTGATTGCATATGGGGGTAGGGTAAGGATGAGAGAGAGTGATGAGTCAAGGATGACCCCCTAGGGTGCAAGCCAAAATGACTTACAGAATAGTAGCATCCTTGATAGCAACAGAGAAGTTAGGAAGGGGGATAGTTTTGGAAGAAAGATAATGAGTTCAGATTTAGAGTTTAAGATATGTAAGAGACAACTAGTTCAAGATGTATGATAGATGGTTGGAGATGTGAGACCAGAGGTCAGGAGAGGCGTTAGGGCTGGACGAACAAATGTGAGAATACATAGAGATGATAATTGAATCCATGGGAGCTGATGAGATCTCTAATAATTATCGCTAATTAAAAATGAAATAGTGTAGAGGAAGAAGGGAAGAGGGCCCAGGACAGAGCCTTGGGAGACACCAAGGTTTAGCAGACATGATCTTGATGAATATCCAGCAAAGGAGACTGAGAAGGAACATTCAGACACATAAGAGGAGAATGAGGAAAGAACAGTGTCATGAAAACCTAGAGAGAGGAGAATATCAAGAAGAGAATGTCTGACAATGTCAAAAGCTGAAGAGAGGTCAAAAAGCATGAAGACGGAGAAGAGGCTACTGGAGTTGCCAATTAAGAAAGAATTTGAGAGAGAATAGTTTCAGTTGAATGATAAGGTCAGGAACCTAAATATAGAGAATTAAAAGAGAGGGAGAGGAAAAGAAGTGGAGAGCACCAAGTGTAGATGGCTTTCTCAAGGAACTTAACCAAAAAAAGGAAGAAGAGATATAGGAGGGCAGTCATCAGAGATGGATTGATTAAATGAAGGTGGTCAACATATGAGTGTGTTTGTAGGCAGTAGGGAAGCAGTCAGTAGACAAGGAGAGATTGAAGAAGTGAAAGAATGGAGATGATCTGCTAGACAATCTGCCAGAGAAGACAGCATGAAATGGAATCACTTGTACATGTTAAGCAGATTGTCTTGAAAAAGAGAAGCACCACCTCTTGTGACGTGGGAGTGAAGCAGAAGAAAATGGCAGAAGGCATCTGAGTGAAGTAAGATAGGGAAGAGGGAAGTAGAAGCTCTCACTGAATGGCCTCAAAATATTAGGTAAGGTTTTCAACTGAGAGGGTGGGGTAAAGTAGTTTATGAGTAATTTAAAAAGGAATAAAAAGGTTTAGAAAAGCTGCTTCAGTGAGTGGGATAGTGACTCAATTAGACTAGTGTAAAAGGATTGCCTTGCTGCAGAGAGAGCCTGGTTAAGATCAAGTAGCAGAAATTTGTAGTGGATCCAGTCAACAGTTTCATGATTTTCTCTAGCTCCCTTCAGCAACATGTAAGTTAGTGTAAAGGCAGAGGATGGTGAGAATAATCCAGGGCTGAGGACTGGCAGACAAGATTTTTGATAGAATAAAGAGGCAAGGACTCAAAAGAAGAGGACAATGTACAACTGAACTGATTCACCAAGGGGTCAAGATAGGGAAGAGAGAGGGGTGAATCCAGTACAACAGCGATGGCTTGGGAAAGAATTGAGTGTCGGAAGGACTGGAGCTTATGGTGAGGACAAAGGACAAGTTTTGGGGTTTTGACGCCAAGGGAGAGGTAGAATGACAATAGCTTGTGATCAAATAAAGGAAATTCAGAATTTATGAATATGGAAGTAGGGTGATTTGAGGGTGATGGCAAGGTCAAAGTTATGATCATCTACATATATAGCTGTGGTAGGGTGGAAGAGGTCATATGACATGAGTAAGTTGAGGAACTGGTAGGTTAGGGTGTTCAAGAGACACCCTATATGTTGAAGACCTCTAATTTGAGGGCAGGAATTGGGGGGGAAAGAAAGACTACGAGCCTGTCACAGAACTACAGACAAGTAGACAACAGCCACCAGAATCTTGAATGGGTGATAAAATATGGATTGAAGGGAGAGCCTAGAAGTGACAAGGGGGAACAAAGAACATTCTTTTTTCCAACTCCACCGGTATGCCCACTGAAATAGGGTGGGGAAGTATGAGCAAAAGTGCTAGAAAGGGTAGGCAGGGAAGGTGTGTCATCAGGAGGGAGCCAAGTCTCAGTGAGTATAAGAAAATGGATCTCTTCCATAAAGGAAGAGATCTAAGATGAAAACAAGTTAGCTATGGAGCAAGCATTCCTGAGAGCACAGTGGAAGGGGTGGGTAGCTTTAGAATAGGTCACTGTTGGAGTTGGGTTGAGGGGGATGGGAATAAGAGAACAGTCAGTGAAGGACCAAAAATAAGGTTTGAAAAATGGCAGGCACACGGGGATGATATGGACTTCATAATAACCTGGAAAAACCTACACGATATAATCCTGAGCGAGGGGAGCAGAGTCAGGAGGACATTATACACAACCACAGATATATGGATTCTGTGATGACTAAACCCTATAGACTTTGCTCTTCTCAGCAATACAAGGTGCAAAGACAACTCCAAAGGATTCATGATGGAGAGGGCTATCTACATCCAGAGAAAGAACAATGGAGTCTGAATGCAGATTGAGGCACAGTTTATGCTTGCCTTTTCCCCCCTGCCCCACTTTTTTCTCTTTTGTTTTTGTCTTTTTTTTTTTTGGTTTTGTTTCTTCTTTCTCATGATTCATTCTATTGGTCATAATTCTTCTTTACAATTTGACTATTGTGTAAATAAATTCAATGTGAAGTTATATGTAGAAGGTATATCAGATTCCATGCCTTCTTGGGGAGGGAGGGGGAGAGAGAGAGGGAAGAAAATCTGGAACTCAAAGTTATATGGAACTGAGTGTTGTAAACTAAAAATAAAAAATCTTAATTATAAAAAGTAAATAAATAAAAAGAAAAATGGCAGGCATGGGTTCAGAATCACTAGGATGAAGAGAGAGTGATAGGGTGGGAATATGTTAATCCCTGAGAAATGAGTTCAGGTAATAAGTTATCCTTGTTCATAGGGGTTCAAGCCTGGGGAAAGTTGTTCCAGGGAATCAGGCGCAGTGAATATCTGTAAAATGGGCGGGCAGAGAGCAAGGCAACTTCTGTGGAGTTGTAGGTAGCCAGAGAATGCTTGGAACATGATCTCAGACAAGTCATGTCCAGATAGATCATGACTGCTTGATGACTCCTCATCTCCCCTACCACTGAGCTGGGTCCTGTGGGTCACTCTTTGCTCCTCAGGGCATCAGTGCTGAGATTGCTGCAAAACCTGGGCACCAGAATGCTGTGTCCATGAAGCTTGGTCTCCTGACTTTGTGAAACTCACAAGGTTGGAGGTTCCAATTCCTTCATTTAAAATGGAAGAGGACAAATGTAAAGGCCAAGGACCACTTCCTAGTATTGGAGGGGACAGCCAAAGGCCACTCCTCTTAAGGCATTTTTTCTCGCCTCGGTGGAATTAAAGAGATCCCTCAAGAACAAGCAGCAACAGAGAAAAGGGTGGAGGTGTTGGCCACTGGTGCTTTCAGAATGCTTTCATCACATGGATTTACAGTGAATCAAAGAGCCTTGCTATTCACCATGTGGTTACCTAACCAGAACCGTTACAGAATGTCTACACATATTCCAATGTTTTTCCAAGAAGCAGGCTCCTTCTTCCCTTCCACATGGAAAGCCACCATCAGAGGCATTCTGAGCATATGCTACTCCCTATTAAGGAGGATAGCAGAGCCTGGGGAAGGTTTTATAAGGATGGAAGCGACATGGTCATGCTTAAAGGCAGTAGAAAAGGAACCAGTAGATGAGGAGAGGCTGAAGAATTGAGTGAGGGTACTACTGAGGTTGCAGTCTACTGGAAAAGACAAGGAGAAGCAGGGATCAAGGGCACCTGGAGAGGTGTTAGCAAGAATGGCCACCTTGTTGTCTGAGACTAGGAACAAGGAGGGAGTAAGGGATAACAAAAGGTTTTGAGATGAAAAGAAGGTGAGAAGAGGGAACTCACATAGAATGGACTCAGTGTTTTCTGTAAAGAAAAAAGCTAAGGTCCTCCATCAGCTGAGATAGAGGGGGTAGGGAGAGGTGCCAGAGGCTTGAAAGATGTTTTGGGATATCTCCTAGAATTACAGGATCTTAATAAATGTCTGATGGGTTGAAGTGTTATAGTGAACTCTAAATGATCATGGATTTGAGTCTGAGGTTTGGGGTTCCAAACATGGCTCTGTCCAGATTCTGGCCTCTGGGCAAAACAATCTCGAGAGACATTTAACTCCCACAAAAGGCCTAGGAAATCTTTTCTTTTCTCTACTTTGAGAGGCACCTCCTGCTTCCCAGCCTGCTAAAAGAGATCATTCCTTCCATTTGCCTGGATTCCTCTTTGGCCCTTTCTATATTCTGGCTTTGATTGATATACATTCTGTGTGACCTTGAAAAAGTCAAGTTTCCTTGTGTGTTCAATGAGAGGATTGGTTTGGATATTAAATCCTATCTGTCACTCAGCAAACATTTATTAAGTACTTACTGTGTGCCTGGCACTGTGCCAAGTGGTGGGAATATAAATACAAGCAGAAAGAAAGACAACCCTTGCCCTCCGAGAACTTTTATTCTAATGAGGTAAGAGAACTTATAAAAGGAAGTTGTAAAGGGGGTAGACGATGACAGGGGAAGAATGGCCTTGTAGAGTCATAGTAAAGAAAGTCTAGAGAGGCCAGAGTACAGCCTGGACAGAAATGAGACATAGCTGGCCTGGGTACCCTCTGTAAATGGAGGCTCTAGGAAGAGTCCCCCAATTAGAGGGAGTCATCCAATTAGAGTCATCCAATTAGTGGTGGCAGGCATATCCAATGTATGGATTCCAAGGTTGGAGTGGCCTTCCAGGAGGCAGAGGTGTCTGGAGTTTGGTAGAAAAGCCTAGATTATAGCCTATAGAGGAAGAAAGTATCCTATGACACTAATCTCGTGTACACTCCTCAGATTCAATTCAGGGACTAAGGATAAACTATTCAGTTAGATTAAAGGGATACAATGAACGAGGGGGAAAATGGCCCCAGGCTTCAAATTACTTCTATTCTAAGATCCATTCCCTCCTCTCTGTTAGTTAGTGTGGTGCTAATGTGATCAAAGATCTTCCCTTCCCATTCAATAGGCCTCAGGTAGAGCTAGTGGAGGGAAGCTTGATTAGGAAAGGCTTGCTTGTAGGCAGGATTGCTATTAGATGCTAAGCCCCAGGCCTATACAAGGTATATATACTCTGTGGGTAGCCATTAAGTTCAATCTAGGGAGCTGTGGATACTAGAGAGCTTTGAAGACTACAGAGCTCCAAGAAGAAGAGAGAACTGGAAGACGTCTGAGAACTGAAAGGGCTTTCAGAACTTCGGGAGGAGAGGGCCCAGGCAAGTAGACAGTTAGGATTCATGAGTGTTTATGAGAAGGCCCTAGCAGAAAGGAAGGTTACAGGATGGCTTAGCTCTTTGCTGTGATACCGTGTTTTAATGTCCTTGCTGTTACATTGAGGTAGACTTACTGGTTTTGGAATACAATTACTGCTATGCCAAATTGGAGTTATTGGTTCTGGGATTTGATCCTCTGGTATCTGAATAAATGTTTTACTTCTGCCTTCTGTACAGACAGTCTTTTATACTTTGCAATTCTGAACTATATAGGCATATTCATAGTCACCATCGATATCATGAATCTTGCCTTACTGATAAAGTTAGTAAACTCCTTGAGGGCAGGGACTGGGTCCTTTTTCATCTCTGTATTGCTAGCATCTATTCAGCAAAATGCCTTAAAACCTTACACACAATAGGAACTTAATTTGCTTGCTGAATCAGACAATATAAAAAATGAAACCTTGATACCTTACCCTTCCTCCCTCCACGTTTGCAGTCCTTTGGGACTTTTGGACCTCCTTTTTCAGCACCCTATTTTCTTCTATTGGCTTTCCCCATCATGATATCTCTTACTGTCCCATGATCAGGCACTTGTATCCACAGCATGTGTTGGTATGCAGGTGCACAGGCAGGGCTGTTCTCTCCTTATACCAGCTTATGTAGGAAGGAATATTTGCGTGTGTTTTCTTTGAGGATTGAGAGACATTAAACTCCCACAAAAATGCACCAGCAACCCCCCAAACCTCTTCCACCATTCCGTCCCCCATCCCTTCCCCAGTATTTTCCTGTTCAGTTTCTTCAAGCTGTCTGGAGGAAAATTCACACTTAGGTGTTAATGAGTATAGAACCTGGGATTTTAGAATTGGACTCTCTGAGCCACTCCCACCCAGAAATGTTTACACGTTGAAAGAAGAGCCTGAAATGGCAATGTTTAACCCAAGAGAATGGATTTCTTCTAATGGATATATGTGATATCTAGGTATCTGGACGTCAAGGGGCCTTTTCTATTTGTGGTGTGTGTGTGTGTGTGTGTGTGTGTGTGTGTGTGTGTGTGTGTGTGTGCGCGCTTGTGTGGTGTGTAAAGGAGGGAGTGAAGTTCTGTTATCAGAGCCAAGCTGAGGATTGCTTCCTAAAGTGGTAAACCAAGGTGAACTTTGTTTCCTGAGAGTGGAGCCTCCCTTCCCTCTTCTCCCTCCCTCCCTATCTCTCTTTCTCTCCTTCCCTCCCTTTCGCAGTCCTTTTCCTCCTGGGCCGCTAGCACAGTGTGAGATCACCTTCTCCCAGGACACCCTGTCCACTCCCTGGGCTCATGCCCTCCTCCCTAAAGCACCGCGCTATTACCACCAGCGGGTAAGGTGTTCCCCTGGGATGGCTGGCGTTGTCATGGTGATCTTTTATCTCAATCAATGCAGGCAGGACCAGGGAGGGGCAGAGAAAGGGGGAGTGGAATGAAGAAAGGGGAGGAGAGCAAAATGACCCACCCAGCCCCGTCTCTTGGCTCGCTCCCTCCTCCCCCTTTCTCCCCCGCTCTGAGAGGGGTGGGACACAGGGGGCTGGGCGGGGGAGGGGTGGGTTGGAATTGTTTTATAGCGGTTCTGAGGCCAATGAGAGTGCGGGGAACTGGGATGGAGGTTGGGAGGGAGCCGAGGGGTTTCCCGGGGCTGCCCGCCGGCCCCCAGCAGCCCAGTAGTGACCCCCGCCCCCTGCGCGTCACCCACCTGGGACCTTTCCCTCCCCCTTGCACTCACTCCTCCGCCCCTCTGGCCTTGGAAGCGGTCAGCTCCCGATGGAGGCGCCTGTGCCCAGGGATGCCCGGAGCTGCCGGGAGCTCCGCTGGGCGATAAAGTTTGCCGGCTGACTCGGAAAGTTGCTGCTTCTCCCCGCTCCGCTCTCTTCCCTCCTCTCTTGCCTTCTTGGCTCTGCAAGGCCAGTTTTTCCGTCCTCCTCCCGGCTCCCGCCTCCTGCAGTCCCCTGGCCCCTGCCTGCCTAGAGATCTCAGACACAGGGGGATGTGAGCCTCCCAGCTGCTGATCAGAGGGAGGGAGGGAGGGAGGGAGGGAAAGAGGAAGAGAGTCAGGGTACCAGGGAGCCAGCAGGGTACCAGGGAACCGCTGGTCCTCTACTGCTATCGCCCAGGAGACTGGGCTTATTGCTCGGGCTGGGTCACTCTCCCAGAGAACCTGAGCTGGCCAGGGGGACAAGTGGAGTGGCCCCAGCCCCACCGGACCTCGCCCCACCATGGGCATCCAGGGCATGGAACTCTGTGCCATGGCGGTGGTGGTGTTGCTCTTCATTGCTGTCCTCAAGCAGTTTGGGATCCTGGAACCTATGTCCATGGAAGGTAATCTTTGCTGTGCTTCCTCTGGGCCTCCGTTATCCCCTCTTTCTATCCCCTCCTTTCTGGGCAGATGGGACTCTTAGAGGCTCCCTCCCAGTTGTCTTCTTTTCACAGAACTCCTGGATCCTTAGAGGGACCCCCGCCCCCGCAATTGCTGTTCTCCTCTAGGACTACAGCTGGCATCCTGGCCTGGATGATGGAGAGAAGCAGGGTGTCCTAGCTTTCTGCTGCCTCCCCCTTCCCTGGCTGAGTTGGTGGGTCTTCCCTAGCCATCTCCAGAGGAAGTGCTGGACAGTGTAAAATGTTGGTTCCTTGAGGCTGGCTGACCTTTGGGGATGCTGGAAGAAGAGGTTTATTATATGAGGCCAGTGAGCTCCTTCCCCTCTGACTGACCCCTTCTTTTCTGTGTTGCTGTGGCCCCTTTAAGTTAGTCTCCATCAATATTAACCCTTTCCTCCTTTCCTCACTGACTTGGTCTTGGACAACTGCAATGTTTTCGGGGAGGAAGAGGAAGTTAGGGGTGACAAAAATGAACATGAGGAAGGGGTAAGGGGAAAAAGTGGGGTCCTGTAGCTTTTCTCCCAAACATACTTGTCCTATGACCCCGGGAGGAATGCTGGACAGCTGAGCCAGGATTTAGGGTTAACAGTATGAAGCTGGTTTTAGAGCCTTGATGTATTCTATGCTGGCCAAGGCCCATTTTCTCTGGGATACTCAGATTTCCAGCATCCTGTTTTTATTCTCAGGCATGGAATATGTGTGTGTGGGAGAGCAGCCCAGCGTGTCCTCCATGCCATTCCAAGCTATTGAGGGTGACAAAGAGTGTTCTAAGAGACATATGGTGGTAACAGGAGAGGAAGGGAAGAGATCTTGGGGCAGAGATTCCCAGGCCCTCCCATCCCATCCCATCCCATCTTTCCATCTGATCAAGTCACTAGCAACCAGTAACACCTGGCTTAATAGATCTCCTATCCTGCCCTTCTCTTCACCTCTCTGGCAGGAAGGAAGACCCCACTGAGGTTAAGGTCACACGTCTCCACCTGCAGCCATCGAATCCTCCTTAGAGAGAGGACAGTCACTGCCATATCAGTTACTACAGCGCCACCTCAGCATTAACCAAAGAGCAAAGCGGCTTCTACTTGCCCTTAAATCAAGACATTGAATCCTTTCCCAGGACCCCTCAAGGACGCTTGTCTGCGGCTCCCTCCCCATCCCCACCCCGCCTCCTGCTTCCCTCTTCAATGCATCATTTCTGTGGCATCTGACCAACCAGCCTGGTTAAGAGGAACCAGAAGGGAGGTGGGATTCCTTAATGTCATTCTCCCCAGCCTTTCTAAACTCTATTCTGAACCTTCCATCCTTTCCTTTCCTTCTCCCCTCTACCACATAAAGTACATTCCCTTTCGCTCCCCCAAACCCCTCCCCCTTTTTCTTCTCCCAGCCCAGCCAGGGCAGCTCTTAGATAGAGATATACTGGGATTGGATCAGTCACCACTGCCACTGCATGTCCCCAGATTCTGGAGTGATAAAGGACAGTGTCCTGCCTGCCTCAGCATTGTGTTGACCTTGTGTTACTGACCCCAGCCCTGTGGGGCTGTAGCTCTGAGCTCCCTAAGTGAAGTATGGGGAAGAGGGAAAACTTCACTATAGATTCTTGTGCTGCAACAGCAGGGTAGTGTCTCCAGGGACAGAGCCACGAATCCCCTTGTTCCCTAGGAGAGAGTGTGCTGCCCCACCTTGGACAAGGAACAGATGAGGTCATGTTGAGAAAGGAGGAGCTAGGAACCCTAGCGTTTCTTTGCAATGAAGAGAGAGCATTAGTTGGGGCAGTGTGGCTTGTTGGTGGGTGGGAACTGCTGATGTGCCTTCAAATGATTCAACTATCTGCCCCTTCCCCAGGGTCCCAGGCAGACTTTATCTCTACAGGGATCCAGAATCAGAGAAATATTGTGCCCCTACTTCTTCTTTATGCAAAGTGTCACGGTGGTCCCATCTATAAAGCATGAGGTTATATTTCCAATGAGATTATTGAATTCTAGAATGTAGGCGCTTGAAAAAGACCTTAGAGATCAGCAACCTGAAAAAAGAAAGGGCAGACTCAGAGAAGTAGTGACATCTCAAGTCTAATCTGGGATGATGTCAACTTGGCTTTCAGGGATTTTTCCTGTTTGGGAGAAGCAGAACTCATAAGACAGCGAGCCCAGGGGCCTGATGACTCAAGGCTGCATAAAATGATCAGTCCATTGATAGAGGAAGACTAGGGGCATGGGGTCGGCTCATGACGGAAAATGGATGAGGTGACTCGGACATACAAAAAGCTTTCAATTTGGAGGGAGGGAGGAGAGAGACAGAAAGAGACACACAGTCAGATAGACAGAGAGTGCAAGCTCCCCCAAGCCCTTCCAGGGCAGATAGTTGACAGCTTGGTCTAGAGTCAAGAAGACCCAAGTTCAAAGTTGGCCTCAGGCATACTTAATAGCTGTATGACCCTGGTCATGTCACTTAATCCTATTTGCCTTAGTTTCCTCATCTGTAAAATGAGGTGAAGAAGGACATGGCAAACCACTCCAGCATCTTTGTTAAGAAAACCCTAAATGGGGTCATGAAGAGTCCGACAGTAAGAACTTTGCCAAAGAGCATCAAAAAATTATAGGACACTGAGCACTTAGTGTCCTTTCTTGGCATAGAAACATGGATCTTAACACCTAATTAGTAAAATAATTTATTAACATAGGAAGTTACTAGAAGACATGGTATGGTGGCATCCCAGGTGAACTCTTCTCCAGGAGAACTCTTCTGTGACATACCCTCCTGCTGCACTGGAGAGGTAGTATGTTACCTGGGTCCATTTTGCCCCAGACACAAACATTTATAGGTAAAGCTCTGGAGGGAAAATGCCGTCTAAGGCATTCTTTGAGGACTTAAATCCACACTACTGGATTTAATCAATCAACATTTATTAAGCACCTACTATGTGCCTGGCACTGTGCTAAATACTTTGGCTACAAAATGGGACAAAAGACAGTCCCTGTCCTCAAGGAGCTTACAATCTAACGGGGGAAACAACACGCAAACAAATATGTGCAAAGCAAGCTATGCGCAGGATGAATTAGAAATATTGTTTATCCTTTGTTTTTGAAGGGGACCAATGGCATAATAGGTGATATCTTGACTTGTTCTTGAATTGGATGTAAGTGAGGCAGGGTTGCACAAAGTTGTCAAGCTCGCTCTCTCTTCCTTTTGTCTTGCCACTGGGCTTCAATGACTTAGGAAATAAAAAAAATAATTAACAGACGGAAGATCCTAGAATTAAAAGGAGTTGGGGAGGGCTTCCTGTAGAAGGTGGGATTTTAGCTGAGAGTTAAAGGAAGCCAGGGAGGTAATTAATTGTAGTGGAGGAAGGAGAGCATCCCAGGCATGAGAGACAGCCAAAGAAAATACCCAGAGTGGAGAGATGGAATGTCTTGTTTATGGAACAGCCAGAAGGTTGGTGTCATTGGATTGAAGAGTATGTGGTGGGGAGTAAGACTGGGAAGGCAGGAAGGGATGAGGTGATGAATGCCAAGCAGAGTAGTTTGTATCTGCTCCTGGAGGCCATAGGGAGCCACTGGAGTTCAATGAGTAGGAAAGTGACATGATGGGACCTGTGCTTTAGGAAAATCACTTTAGTGGCTGAATGGAGGATAGACTGGAGTGGAGAGAGACTTGAGGCAGGCAGACCCACTAGCGGGTTACTGTAATAGTCCAGGTGCGAGGTGATGAGGTCCTGTACCAAAGTGCATTGCTAGACAGCATTTTAAGGGTCAGATCCTTTCTCCTAGCTGGAGTTGGATGGGAGAGGAGGATCAGTGCTGAAGTAGATTGTGAACTCAAATAACTGGACATGACACCTCACCCTCTGCGCTACTATTTTCTACGCTTTCTTATAGTGTTTAGGCTAAGCGATCATGGGGATTGTTAGAAGGAACATTCAAGGTCATTAATAAAGCTCCTCCATTTTACAGCTGAGAAAATTGAGGCACACAGAAGGTGTGACTTGTTCCAGTTCACACAGATAAGTAAATAGCAGATTAGGGCTTCAAAGTCAGATGCCAGTGTCTAAGAATAAGGACTAGATTGGGAATTAGATCAACTGGGTGTGAATGCCAGGTCATTTGACCTGTAAGTTAGTGAACCTCAGTTTTCTCATCTGTAAAGTGAAGGGGTTGGAAGTTTGAAGTCATGACCAGATGAACTTGGGTCTTTCCCAGCTCTGAAATCTATGAACCTCTGAGTTCAAATCCACCCAATTCAGAATTTAATGGTTATCTAAAATGATGTATGCTGGTGTCCTTCCTCTGGAAGTGAGTTCATAAATATTTTGTATATAATTTTCTATGTCCACTATTTACCCTCCAATGCAGGAAACTCCTTGAGAACAGAATCTTGTTTCATTTTTGCCTTTCCCTCCATTTCACACAGTTCCACTTACATCGTAAAGACTTTAAAAATGCTCGTTGTTGAATATTCTAGATGAGGGCTAGGCTACAGTTTGCTTTTCCTTGTCATATGAGAAAAAGTTTTCTGGTTCAGATACATGGCAATATAGAGAACAAAGGACTAGGATTCTATTTCTAAGAGAATGAGTTTTTCAAGCATTTTGGAAGTTCCTGTTTTTATATATTCAATTTAGATATGCCAATTATGAATTATCCTTACCTATCCATTCATAGTTATAGTATCATGTTCATAGTAGGTGCTTAATAAATTTTTGTTAGATTGCATTAGATTAAAGCAGATTCAGCAAGATCTCTAGTAGGCAACACATTATTAATCTAGTTCAAGTTATTATATGGATTTGAAATTACATTTCTTGAAAAATTCAGACTCTTAACTTACATAGATTGTCTGCCCCATAATGATTCTTGGAGGGCTTGAGATTGACTCCGTCTCACTAGTTACCATGGTGGCTCTAGTGTAGATTTCTAGACTACAAGGCTAGCAGTTTGATTGTGAAG
This sequence comes from Phalanger gymnotis, assembly GCA_028646595.1. Taxonomy (NCBI): domain Eukaryota; kingdom Metazoa; phylum Chordata; class Mammalia; order Diprotodontia; family Phalangeridae; genus Phalanger; species Phalanger gymnotis. The sequence goes on from CM053625.1 coordinate 232,679,902, forward strand.
GTAAGAGGGAAAGGATGAGTGGAAAGAAGAGGAAGAAATTAAATTTTATTTTGAGCTCTGAAGTATCTCCCTCCCTTCTTTTCCTCCATTACCCACTGAGAAAGCATAAGAAACAAAATTTGTTACAAATATTCATAGTCAAGCAAAATAAATCCCCATGTTATCCTGTCCAAAAAAAAATTGTTTCGTTCTGTATTCTGAGTTTATCACTTCTCTGTCTGGAGGGATAATGTATTCCACCATGAGTTTTCTGGAGTGTGGTTGGTTCCATTGTGTTGATTAGAGTTCTTAAATCTTTCAAAGTTGTTTGTCTTTATATTATTGTTGTTACTATATAAATTGTTCCTTTGGTTCTGTTCACTTTACTTTGCATCAGATCATACAAGTCTTCCCAAGTTTTTCTACAACTATCCCCTTCCTCATTTCTTATAGCACAATAGCATTCCATCACGTACTTACACTATAATGTATTCAGCCATTCCCAGTTGATGGAAATGTTTTCAGTTCTTTAGTTCTTTGCCACCAAGAGAAGAGTTGCTATACGTGTTTTTATACATATAGGTCCTTTTCCTCTTTCTTTGATCTCTTTGAGGCATGGACCTAATGACAGTATCATTGGGTAAAAGGGTATGTACAGTTGAATAGCTTTGGGGGCAGAGTTCCAAATTTTAGCCCTTTCTAGTGAGGCAGCTAGGTGATAACAGTAGATAGAACACTGGCCTGGGAGTCAAGAAAACTTAAGTTCAAATCTAGTAGACACTTATTAACTCTGTGACCCTGGGTAAATACTTAACCTCTGTTTGCCTCAGTTTCCTCATCGGTAAAATGGGGATAACAATAGCACCTACCTCCCGGGGTTGTTTATGAAGATCAAATGAAATCATATTTGTAAAGTGCCTAGCACAGTGCCTGGCACATAAGTGCTATATAAATACTTAGCCCCTTCCCTTCCTCTTTCTTCCTTTCCCCTTTTCTTATTATTACTGACCCAGATGAGTACTAGAAAAGACAAAGCCCAAACGAAACAGGTAATGATGGAAAAAGCACCAGACGGGAGGCATACCTCTGTCCCTGAATAGCTGTAGAACCGTGGACATGTCTGAGTCTGTCTTCTTGTCTCTAACATGGGCATAACATTTGCTCTGCCTGGCTCATGGGGTTTGTTTGAGGACTAAGTTGATAGTTATGAATAATGTTTTGTATACATGCATAGAAGTACATATATGCATTTATATGTGTATACACACATACACAGTGTTATATATCTATCATACATGCATATATATACATACAAGTATATATGGATATATATGCATATGTGTATGTGTACACAATGTTCTCAGAACATTATTGTGTGTTTAAGCTCTTAAAACTGCACTAAGACTTATATCATAGGACCATAGGCCATAGAATTATGATCTATGTGACTGCTTTAGGGTTACCTGGAAGATTGGGGCACGATAAAAGCTTATCGCTGAGTAATCAATTAGATTTGTACACTATCTCCAATATGGTGGTCAAGACTGGACTGATTATTCAACCTTTCTTACCCAATGGATTGGGTCAGTCAAGATGATTCACTTGATGGCCTGGAAACTGGCCCAGACTGAGGCTGAACTTGGAGCCAAGAGCAACCTGGGTTTGAATCACTTATTAACTGCATGACCTTGGGCAAGTCATTTAACGTCTCTGACCCTCAGTTTTGTCGTCTGTAAAACGGTGATAATAATAGCACCTATTCCACAGTTGCTGTGAGAATCAGATGAGGTAGTGTACATAAAAATGTAAGGCATGTTATAGACTGTAATGTGTCATATAAATGTTGCTGCTATCATCATCATCACCATCATTGTTATTATTGTAAACTGAACTGAAAACAACTAACTTGATATGGCGAAGAGACAGGACCGTTTTTCTCCCTTTCATCCTCTGCCCCACCTTTATATTCTTACCTTCCTTTCCTGGAGTTGAGGATTGAATAGTAAATAGGTTTCACAATCTCAAGTGGGTACACCAGGAGTGTAGTGAGAGCTCTTGGAGAATTAATTAACTGAAACATTTATGAAGAGGGGGCCCTGGCACACTTGCTTGTGTCAGTTGGGACATCTCTGAGATCCCATGAGGGAATTTCATGTCTGCTGAAAGGGGGAGGGCAATGGAGACAGAAGGGAGAGATTATGGCATCGTATAAGGTGGATCCAGCCCTTTTCCTTTCTGGCTGTAGTAGATTTACAACTAGTCAATTTGCAAAGGTTTATTAAGTGCCTCCTATGTGAAAGGTACCATTCTATCTATCTATCTGTCTGTCTGTCTGTCTGTCTATCATCTCTATCCATCTATCTATTCATCTATATATCATCTATTATCTCTATCCATCCATCATATCTATCTATATTTATCATCTATATCCATCTGACTATCCATCCATCATCTTTCTATCAATCTATCATTTCATGTCTATCTGTCATCTATCTATCATCTCCATCCATCTAGCATATCTATAATCTCTATCCATCCATGATCTATCATATATATCTATCAGCTGTTATCTACATCCATCTATCCATCTGTCTAACATATTTATCATATCTATATTTACAATATCTATCCATCCATCCATCAGCTGTCAATCTATCATACCATGTCTATCATCTATTATATCTATCATATTTATTGTATTTATTGATATAATCTATCTACTGATCTATCAGATCTATCCATCTACTTCTGAAATGTTTTGTTCAGTTTAGGACAATGCCAAATCAGAGCTTGTCCAGAGGTGAGAGACTTGGAGATCATATCCTAGGAAAATCAGTCGAATAAAATGGCAGATGTTTATCCTGGAAAAAAAAAAGATGTATGGGAGACATGATAGTTGTCTTGAAGCATTTGAAGGGAGCTAAGATGAGGTTTGTTCCGCTCAGCTCTAGAGGGTAGAATTAAGAGCAGTGGGTGGAAGCTACCGAAAGGCAGATTTTAGCCTGAAAAGCTTCCTAACAATTAGAGGTGTCCAAAAGTGGAGCAGGCTTCCCTAGACGTGGTGTGTTTCCTCTTACTGGAGGTAGATTTTTAAGTAGATGGCAGATGACTACTTGTTGTCATGGGGATTCCTTTTGTGTACATGTTAGATGCACTGGTGACTGATGCATCTCTGCCAGCTCTCAAATAGTTATTCAGCAAAGTGCCATGTAAATGCCAGATATTATTATTATCGCACCCAACAGTCCATGCTAAATGTATTAGAGTGCTATTTGAGGTCTGGGGGTGGGGGAGGGTATTACTGATGTGCAGGCTCAGGGAAGATTTCACAGGGGTTTTAAATTTAGGCAGGAATTCAAGGTGCTAGAGGAAATACAAAGTTTGGATTAGATTTGCTCAAGATAATGAGATCTTGAACTAGAGTAGTGGGAGTGAAAGGATGAGGATGGAGGTGAGAGATGTTTTGGAGAAAAATAGAACATTAACCACCTCCAGGGGTAGCTAGTTAGCTCAGTGGATGGAACATCACTCCTGGAGTCAGAAAGACTCATTTTCATGAGTTCACACCTGGCCTCAGACATTTACTAGCTGTGTGACCCTGGACAAGGCACTTTACCCTGTTTGCCTCAGTTTCCTCATCTACAAAATGAACTGGAGGAGGAAATGGCAAACCACTCCAGTATCCTTACCAAGAAAATTCCAAATGGAGTCACAAAGAGTTGGACACTATTGAATAAACATCCTCCAACATCCTTCAGCTACCTCTTCTCAAGCCCAACCCTTTCCCTTACCCTATCTGTCTACAACAATTCTGTGCATCTTTATTTCTGGAAGAGGAGAAAGGAATAAAATTGAAACCATCCAAAGAACAACTCAATTCAATGATACTCTATTAATCACTTATTATATATCAGACACTATGATAGGTGCTAGGGATACAAAGACAAAAACCAAAACAGTCTCTGCCCTCAAGGAGCTTACACTCTGCCGCCTACATTCTCTGCTCCTCTGCCTCTATTCCTTCCACCCCCATGGAAAAGATAATGTGTGAGGGCACGTATCATAGGGATAGGTAAAAGTGATTTTAAATAGCGGTTGGACTGGAAAGTTGTGAAGTGTAGTCTATCCTGGAGATTTTAAAGAAAAAGAGAAATAGGGAGAGGAGCAAAGGGGACCGAGGCCCCCTTTCTTAGAGAACTAAATGAAAGGCAATGTGATATTATAGAAAGAGAATGGGATTTAGGGTCACAGGGGACCTTCGTTTAAATCCTAGCTCTACTTCCTGAGTGGCTTTAGGCCAGTCACTTGGAGTTCAGATGAGAGGGCTTGGCCTGGATGACCTCTAACTAAATTTCTGTAATTCTGGGTTTGGTTTGCATCTCATTTCTTCTGAGGGTCCTAGAAGTACTCTAGAATGCCCCTTGGAAGTCCTCTTCTTCTCTCTCTCACCTTTCTGGTCCTCAGCTGCTTAGTTTCTCTGTTATTCTCTCCTTAGGGAAGGAAACGTAGAGCAGGGAGGAGGGAGAGAGTCATCAGCACCACTTCCCCTCCTCCCTACTGCTCCCACCTCAAGCCACCGGTAGATACATTATACACATCAAGGATGATTTTAGGATTATCTTGCTTCAAAAAGGTGTACTGGAGCTGGGGGGACCCGAAGATCTCTTTTTTACCTTAGTATTCCCAATTTTGTTTTTGCAAGACTGCTACATTCATGGTTCTAGTAAAGGATGTTAGATCATCCTGTTCAACCCCGCTTTGTTTTTTTAAACGGGGCTGGAGTGGTAGCATGACTTCCTTAAAATCACACAGATAGTCACAGAATAAGGATTCATACCAGTTCTTCTGACTCTTAGGTACTCTTTCTACTATGAATACATTGCTGTTGGGGTCATTGTTTTTTGAATTCTGATATGGATTGAACCTCCATTCCCTTTATGGGACAGGAGAAGTAGCCAGTGAGTCCAATTCAGGGTTATAACATCATAAGATCAAGATTTAGAGCTTGAAGGGACTGGAGATGGAATGAGTCCAACCTCTTGATTGACATATGAGGAAACTGAGGCAGAGAGAAGTAAGCAAAACCCTTTGCTTTGGGAGGAATAAGGATTTCTCCCAGTATCTTTTTTAGCGGCTTCATAGAATGCCCCAAAATCTCTTCTTCAAGTACTTGTCAACTGTTATTCAGACGAAACATACTCAGGTTCCTTTACAGAAGCATAATTAAAGAAGGAGAGAAGAAGAGAGGAGAGGAAAGGAGACAAGATGCATGAGATGAGAACGAACTCCCTGGTGGGCTGTCTGGCACAACTCATTAGAGATGAGGAAACTGCGGCGCCAAGAAATTGTCACTTGCCTCAAGTTACACGATCTCAAGAGTTGGTCTTCAGAGGCCCTTTCAACCTCAACAAGGATCTTCTCTATCACAGATCTAATAAGTTGGCCTCTAGATCTTGCTTGAAAACCTCTAGTTTTCTTCCCTCCAGAGGCAGCCCATTCCTTTTTTTTTGGTAAATTTTTAAATTTTAAACTTAAATACAAAATAAGAAAAGAAAAAAGCAAATAGTAAAACTGAAATAATACAAAATAAGAAGAGAACAAAAAGCATTGCCTTGTGCACAGCAGACCATGAGAGAGGATACAAAATACACAGCAATAAATTTCCATTTCAAGAAAGCCTGCCCTACATAATAAATACTACACATTGTGTTGAGAGCTGTACATCTTTTCCTTGCTTCCCTGTAGGTTTTCTTTTGTTCTCTACTGTGCATTATTTACTTTGCTCTTTTTCCCTCTTCTTCCCCACCTCTCCCCCACCCTGAGGCTAAAATTAAGCATGGATATATTTATATATAGATACACACACATATACACACATATATATAGATACATACACATATACACACACATATATATCTACATATATAGACATATACACATAAAGATATACATATATGCCTAAACACACGTACTTACATATACTTACACATATATAAACTTAGTTATTGATAGTCATAGTCATATATGGACATATGCACTCATATGCATCTATGTAAGACCATACTATACTTATTTATCCTGTGTTTGTCTGCGGGTAGATAACCTCTTCCGTCATAAGTCCAAGTCTTTCCATATTTTTCAAATTCCACCAACTCATCATTTCCTACACCACAGATATATTCCCACCTTATATATTGTGTGGTTGTTTTTAAGTAGTCCAAAACAACATTGACATATAGTGTAGTTTCTCTGTTTTTCTCTTTTGATTAAATCTATTTTAGCCTTAACTTCATCCCAGATTATCACCCCTGCTCCTTTTTCCCTATCAAATTCTACTCCTGATTTTTATTTTATGTTTGTGCATATCTCTTATTTCCTATCCCTCCTGACTCTTATACTTTACTTCTACCAGCTACCTTGCCTTCCTATTACTTAACCTACCTGCCCCCCCAGCATCCCTCCCTTATCCTGCCATTGTCAGTAATCTAAACACCCTTGTATACCCCCTTTTAACCTATTCCCTTACCCTCCCCTCTAAAGATCCCTCCTTTATCCTCTCTCCCCTCCTTATCCCCTTAGTACTTTTTCCCTTTCCGAATTTAGAAGACTTTTATACTCTTCTAGTGAAAGTAGGTTTCCAGAACTACCAGCCCTCCTCTCCCATCTAATTCTTCTGTCAGTTCTTCCTCTAGCAACTAATTTGTATAAGATAATTATTCTTTTTAGCCATTCCTAAACAGTTTTACTTTTTAAAGTCATATCATACTCAGGTGTACCCCAAACTTTCTTACGAACTACATTTTCCATACATAAAAGGTAAACAGTCAGTCCTTATTGAGTATTATTATTTATTTGGTATGTACCTTATATTTCTCTTGGCTCTTGTATACCAAATCTTCTATTAAATTCAGTTTTTTTAAACAAAATCCTGAAAGTCTGACAATTCACTAAATGTCCATTTTTCTTTTCATTCAGGATTATGCTTAGCTTTGCTGCGTATATTTTCTGCCAGAGCTCCAGTTCTTTTGCTCTTTGATATGTCGTATTTCAAGACTTGTGGTCTTTTAGTGTCACTGCTGCTAGGTCTTGTGTGATTCTAATTGTGGCACCGCCATATTTAAATTGTTTTTTTCTTGTTGCTCATAATATCTTATCCTTGAGCCAGGGGTTTTAGAATTTGATTATGATATTCCTGTGGGTTTTTCTTGCAGGATCTCTTTCAGGTGGTGATCAGTGGATTTTTTCTATTTCTACTTTTCCCCTCTGGTTCTAATGCTTCAGGACAATTTCCCTTAGTTATTTCTTGTATTATTGTATCAAGATTCTTTTTCTGATCATAGCTTTCACATAGTCCGATTATTCTTATCTTTTCTCTTCTTGATCTGTTCTCCAGATCAGTTGTTTTTCTTGTGAGATGTTTCACCTTCTCTTCTATTTTTTCATTCTTTGTATTTCGTTTTATTATTTCTTGATCCCCTATAACTTTGCTAGCTTTCCCTTGCCCAATTCTGATTTTCAAAGAGTCGTTTTCTTCCTTAAGATTCTGGATCTCCTTTTCTAATTGGTTGACTTTCTTTTCATAATTTTCTCGTTTTTCTTAGATCATCCTTATTTTTTTAAAAGTTTTTTCTCAATTTCTCTCATTTGATTTTTAAAATCTTCTATGAATTTTTTTGGTTAAGTGACCATTTGACATTACTCTTTGGGGTAGAAGAGGGTTTCTTTGCTTCAGTACCCTCCTCAGAAGACAAACTCTGGTCTTCTCTATTCTTATAGTAACTCTCTGTGATTGGATTCTTTCTCCTTTGCCAGTTAATTTTTATTTTTATTTGTAGCAGTTCATTTTTATAATCGCCTCTAGTCTAGGAGCTGGGGGATGGTGCCTCTAGCCTTGGATCCTCCTTTAGTTCTCCCCTCTGGCCTGGAACTGAAACCAAGATCTCTAGCCTCCAAGTGGCCACAGCCAGCAGTGTCCCCACCCCACTGCTTCTATACTCACTGGGCATGTGCTGGTTCCTTCTTGCCCTCCCCCGCCCCCCAAGTCTCTGCAGCACAGCTGGGTCTGGCATTCTTTGTCAGCAGAGGTTCCCTTGATCTTCCCAGTCAGATGCCCAACTCCCCTCACTGTCCTGGGTGTAAAAGTTCCTGTGGCTGGGGCCAAGGAAGCTTCCCGATTCAGCTAACCCCAGGGCTTGCCACTTGTTGTTTAAGTGGACCTAGCCTAGTGTTTGCTCTTCACCAAACCTCATCCTGGGATTTTTCTTCAGATCTTCTCCAATTGTCCCAAGAGGACCACTATTCTGCCCCTACTCTTATTTGTTTTTACCTTTCTATGTTTGCCCTGAGGTGCTACTATTATCTGTTTGTGGGGAAAATCTGGGGAGCTTAGAATTTTCTGACCTACTCCGCCATCTTCCCAGAGTCCTCTCTCCATTTCATTTTCTGAGTGTCTCTAAATGTTCACAAATTTTCATCATGTGTAATTGAAATCTGTTTTTTAGCAGCTTCTACCCATTGCCCCTGTTCTGCTCTCTGGGGCCAAATAGGATAAGCCTTGGGTTGGAGGCCACATCACTAACTCCTAGGACTCCCCACTCCTAGCTCCATGTTGTTTCAACTATTTCATGTGGACTTGGGGTCAAGTCTGGCTTTACCACTTATTTACTAAGTTACTTTGGCCAAGTCATTGAACCATGGCAGGTGGCTGTGGGTGTGTTTCCTTGGCTATAAAATGAGGATAACAATAGCTACCCTAAAGATGCCATAGTGATATGCTGTGAGAATGGAATGAGATATGAGTTTGGAAAATTCCTTGAAAAAGTTAAATGTGATACGCAAACTTATAAAGTCACAGAATTTAGAATTGGAAGAGCTCTAGGTGGCCATTATAATCAGTCCATCAATCGATACACATTGATTAATCATCTGTTTTGTACTGGGCACTGTCCTATAACATAGCCAATGGTGGTCATCCAGTATTTCCTTTAAGAGCTACAGTGAAGGGGAACCCACTGCCTCCTCAGGCTGCCCATTCAACCTGAACATAGCTCTAATTATCACAAAGTTTTTTCTGACATATTATGGGAAGGGAAGCTAACTCCTAAAAGATAGTGCCAACTGGTAACATTTGGGGTTTGTTCATAAGAGTTTTGTGCCAAGAACCTTCCTTTATTCAGGTCAAGGTTCTGCTTTGGAGGCTGGTATTTTAATAGCAATGCTTCACCTTTCTCTGATATCTTTCAAATTTCCAAAATTTCATCTAAATTTTTTAAGTCACTATTTTTGTCAGTGTTCAGTTTAAAAAAAAAACGACCTGGTGAAATGAAGTGACAGATCTTTTTCTCAGATGTCCACTGTTCTGATTATGTGAATTTTCCTGTTCAATCTTGGAGCTATAAAATCCTCTACATATAGAAATAATAGAAAATAAAAAAATAGAAAAAAAATCCTCTATATTTGTCTCAATGTCTCCTCCCCTCTTTCCCTCATCCCTCTATAGTATGTAGATTAACCCCGATGTTACTGGTCTGAAGTGGTGAAAATACATTTGGATTTTCATTGCCCTTAAAGTTTATGCTAAGATTGATATTGAGGCAGGTTGGGGCCTGGAAATAGAAGAGGCTTGAGGAGGGATCTGAGAGAAGGAAGTGATACAAGTTGTGAAAAAGGTTGGGAGCTTAGGAAAAAACTGAAAGGGAAAAAAGACAGAAATTTTAGGAGATGAAGATATGAGAGAGGAAACACAGCTATCAATGACTAGAATTGGGGAACAACTAAGACCTTTCTTGCATATTCATCTTGAGTGATGTGCCAGGAAAGGCTGAGTCTAGTTCAGGGAAATTCTCAGAGTGAGGTCCAGGAAAGCCGCTGATTCAAGGTTTGGGTGGCTTCATGGAAAGCAGTTTTGCACCAAGAGGAGGATGGAATCAGGACCCAGATGTGTTGAGAAGACCTACAAGAAAGAGCTTTGGTGTAGTGTGGGGGTGGGGCAGAGACTGGTGGGAGAACCTGTGCAGAAGAATAGTGAAAAATAGGAAATGGTTCTTAGAGTACACTGATAACAGATTAATCTATATGGGAATGTGCACCAAGACAGTGTGAGTGATAAGACCTGATTTGTAATTACCCACTTGTGTATAGTTTAACCACTGATTGGGAGTATGGTAGACGGAGAGAGAAATACTTTAAGGGAAAAGAGATCAGCTGGCATGTGCATGTTATTCTAGCACCCACCTCAGTGCCTTTGCAAAAGTGGCCCTCCATGTCTGGAGAGACACTCCCTCTTCCCCTTTGCCCCATAGAATCACTTTAGATTTACTTACCTGTGTACATATTTGATCCCAACCACACCTCTCAAAGCACCAACCATCACACTGCCCACCCCGCCACCTCCCACCAGTGGATGATTTCTTTTTTTGTCTCTATGTCCTTTATTTTGTATACATCCTATATTTATTCATCTGTGAACCTATTGGATCTCCCTAGTAGAATCTAAGCTCCTTGAGGTGAGGAACTGTCTCATTTTAGTATTTGTATCCCCAGTACCTAACACAGTTCTGAGCCCATTGTAATAAATATTTGTTGATGGATGGCTGGATGGATGGAAGATTTCAATTATCAGAGATACTTCCTATACCTCTTACTCTGCCAAATGCAGAACAATTAATAATTTCTTGACATGATTTAATGATAATTCCCTCCTTCCAATAAAGGAAATTTCTATTCTGGATCTGAGTATTAATCAATAGAGAAGAGCCAGCTGCTGAGTTGGAAATGATAGGAACCTTGGAGGGGGATCGATCTTAGAATTAGTGACACAAGAGAAGAAAGTCTGAATGAACCCCAGATTTTGGGAAATAAGATTTAAGAGGGTTCTAAGAAAGAATTAGTGGGATCCCATAACTTAAAATTGTACAGGGGAAGTCAGCCCAGGGGGGATGGGAAGCCCTTAAGATTGAAATTCTGAAAACTCAAACACAAAACCAATTCCAGTTAAAAGGAAAAGGGGACATTGTCTTAAGAGGCTGATGTGAATGCACAGGGAATTCTGATCAACTTGGATTTTGAAAAGGCACCTACAAGAATTGTAAGTAAGGGCAAGTAGTGGGCGACGAATGCAACAGCCTAGCATAGTCTTTGAAGCATAGTCTTTGAAGTCTTTGAAGACCAGAGTACTCAAGTTTGAATGAACTGGTACTTTGGGGTAAAGCAAAGTCCAAGCTGTATTGCAGAAGAGAGAATGGCCAAAGAAGGATCCAGAATGCTGTTTGGGGCAGCAAAAGCTGCAAAGGACAGAAGGCAGAGAGTGCCTCAACTCCTATTTTGCTCCCACTTTTCACCTCAAGGAAAATTGCCTTTGGACCAGTGAGGACAGAACAAAAATGACTATAGAATTCATATGCGAGATAAACAAGGGGCTAGTGATAAGAGCAAGAGCCAGCATTTATATAGTGCTTTAAGGCTCACAAAGTGCTTTACATATTGGAGCTCATTGGGTCCTCACAACAGCCCTGTGAAGAAGGTGCTGTTATTACTCCCATTTGACATATGAGGAAACTGAGGCAGAGAGAGGTTAAGTGATTTGTTCATGGTCACACGGTTAGTAATAATAGCTAACATTTATATCATGTTTTAAGGTATAGAGGGCACCTTACGTATATTAAGTCATTTGATCTGCCCTATGAAGTAGTTAGTTGCTAATAAGTTGCCCAGGCTCATATGGCTATTAAGTGTCTGGGACAGGATTCAAACTCAGATCTCCCCAATTCTAGGTCCAGCATTGGGTCACCTAGCTACCTCTAGATGATTTCAACAGGCCCGAATGAACTTCATGTCAGGGCCCTAGAAGAATTGGTAGATGCCATTGCTGAGACACTGTCAGTGATCTCTAACATATCATGAGCAACAGGAGAGGGGCCACAAGACTGGAGAAACACAAATGTCCTGGTTTTGCAAAAAGAAAAGTAAAATGGAGCCTTTAAACTAGAGGTCGATGAACTTGACTTTGATTCTTTTTTTTAAATTTAATTTAATTTTATTTTTAGTTTACAACATTTGGTTCTACATTATTTTGAGTTCCAGATTTTCTTCCCTCCCTCCCCAAGATGGTATGGA
>CM053625.1:232692494-232719551 GCA_028646595.1 Phalanger gymnotis
GTATATTCCCTGGGGGAGGGAAATGAAGGGAACAGGACACAGGTAGTGGAGAGAAGCAGCAGTGCCACAGTGAGTGATGGAATAGGGGAGGGAAAAGATGGTGCTGCTCTCTGAATAGCCCCTAGTACACAGGGGTCAGATTGCCCTTCAGAGTCAGAGGGTATGGAATCCTGACTTTGTCTCTCTGAGGAATAACAATAGGGATGTTATAAATCTCCATCATTAGGCTGGGCAGCTAGGTGGTATAGTGGTTAGAGCAATGGGCCTGGAATCAGGAAGACTCATCTTCATGAGTTCAAATCCAGCCTCAGACATTTACTAGCTGTGTGACCCTGAGCATTTAATCCCATTTGCCTCAGTTTCCTCATCAGCAAAATTAGGTGGAGAAGGAAATGGCAAACCACTCCAGTCTTTGCTAAGAAAACCCCAAATGGGGTCACAGTCTGAAATGACTCAACAACATCAAGAGACACTTTATTTAGTGTCAAGTCTTGTGCTAGACTCTGGGGATACAAAGACAGAAGTAAAATAATTCCTGCCCTCAAGAGCTTACAATATATCATAAGGTCTTCTCATCCCATGTAGTCATTAATCATATACTCCTCTCATTTCTTCTCAAGCTATTCCTCTTATCCCTCCTTCTCCCACAAGACTGTCCCACCTCCTTTCACCAGTCTCATGATTCCCCAGAAGATACCTGATATGCTACTTCTTGCACCTAGGTTACCACTGGAAATATTCTATGTGGCTGTGACCTTGAAATGTTACATGTAATTTCTGAAGAATCAAGGTTATGAGATCTAAAATGTATTATAAAGCAGCAATCATCAAAACTACTTGGTACTGACTAAGAAACAGGGTGGTGGATCAGTGATAGTTTAATGCACAAAACACAGTAGTCAATGATTATAGTAATCTACTGTTTGATAAACCCAAAGACTCCAGCTGCTGGGATAAGAACTCACTATTTGACAAAAACTGCTAGGAAAGCTAGAAAATATTATGGCAAAACTAGGCACAGACCAACATCTTATAATGTGTACCAAAATAAGGTCAAAATGAGTACATGATTTAGACATAAAGGGTGATACTATAAGCAAGCTAGGAGAGCAAGGAATAGTTTACCTGTCAGATCCATGGAGAAGGGAAGAATTTATGACCAAAAAGAGATAGAGAACATTATGAAATGCAATGGATAATTTTTATTACGTTAAATTTAAAAGGTTTTGCGTGAACAAATCCAATGCAACCAAGATTAGAAGGAAATCAGAAAGACGGGGAACAATTTTTATAGACTGTCTCTGATAAAGGCTTCATTTCTAAAATATATAGAAACAATAAAATATATAGAGGACTGAGTCAAATTTATAGGAATACAAGTCATTCCCAATTGATAAATGGTCAAAAGATATGAATAAGCAGTGTTCAGATGAAGAAATTAAAGCTATCTATAGTCATATGAAAAAATACTCTAAATCACTATTGATTAGAGAAATGCAAATTCAAACAACTCTATCAGATTGGCTAATATGACAAAAAAGGAAAATGATAAATGTTGGAGAAAATGCGGGAATATTGGAACATTAATGCATTGTTGGTGGAGTTGTGAACTGATCCAACCATTCTGGAGAGCAATTTGGAACTATGCCCAAAGGGCTATAAAACTGTATGTGTGTATGTGTTTGTATATGCATGCATGCATCCATATGTATATGTGTATGTATACACATATACACATGCATGTATGTATATACATATAATACATGTAATATACATTATAAAATATTCAATATATTATGTGTGTGTGTGTGTGTGTATATATGTGTGTGTGTGTGTGTATATATATATATATACATCCCTAAACCCCTTTGATCCAGAAATACCACTACTAGGTCCAGTTCCCTGCATCAGTAAAGCAATAATAACAATGTAGATGATAATGTCAAAATGCCTATGTAGTTCTGTAACGCAAAGTATACGAGACTCTCCACATAGAAGGTATAAGAAGTAAACCATTTATTCAGACACCAGAGAACCATATCCTACAAGCCATTCATCCAATCTATCAGAGCAGTAATACATTCCATACAGAATATCACAACATGGAGCCTGGCCATCCCAAAACCTCTCTGGTCCCCTGCTGGGGTCTTCCCCAGAAACAAACTCACAGTATAGCTAAGTCAGCCTGTTCAGTTCTGACCATCATGAGGGTAGCCATTAGCAGCCATAACTGTGCTTGCGCTCTCTGTCTCTGTCTCTGTCTCTGTCTCTGTCTCTTTCTCTGTCTCTGTCTCTCTCTGTCTCTGTCTCTCTTTCTCTCTCCATTTCCTGTGACATAACTTCCTTTTCCTGTCAGGAAGCTCCTCCCACCACATGTGACTTAGGGTTCCTGTGACATAAGCAGGTCACATGGCCTATTAATAGGTGGGGAAGATTTTCAAATCTAAATTGCTACTACATTCCCAAAGAGATTATAAAAAAGGGAAAAGCCAAAAAGAAAAGAATTATATACAAAAATATTTATAGCAGCTCTTTTTGTGGTGGCAAAGAATTGGAAATTGAGAGGGTGCCCATCAATTGGGGAATGACTGAACAAGCTGTGGTATATGAATGTAATTGAATGCTATTGTGCTATAAGACATGATGAGCAAGCGGATTTCAGGAAAACCTGGAAACACTAACATGAACTGATACTGAGTGAAGTGAGAAGAACCAGGAGAACATTGTACACAGCAATAGTAACATTGTATAATGACCAACTTTGATAGACTTAGCTCTTCTCAGCAATACAATGATCTAAGATAATTCCAAAAGACCCATGATGGAAAATGCTATCCACACCCAGAGAAAGAACTATGGAGTCTGAATGCAGATTGAAGCATACTATTTTCTCTCTTTTTTTCTTTCTTGTGGTTTTCCTCTTTTATTCTGATTATCCTTTCACAACATGACTAATGCGGAAATACGTTTAATATGATTGTACATATATAGCCTATATCAGATTGCCTGCCATCTTGGGGAGGGGGAAGAAGAGGGAGGAAGAAAAAATTTTGAACTCAAAGTCTTATAAAAGTGAATGTTGAAAACTATCTTTACATGTAATTGGAAAAATAAAATACTATTAAGTAGGAAAAAATTAAAAATAAAAAAAGAATCAAGGTTATGGGTGGTGGGAGATAGGAAAAGATGATGAATACCTCCCAGCTCTCTTTCCATTCACATAGTCACCAGGATAGGACTTTGAGACCTCATCTATAACCCACTGGAGCAATTGGTGCCACAGAGGATAGAGTGATAGAGGATAGAGCCTGAAGTCAGAAAGAACTGAGTTCAAGTCTGGCCTCAGACACTTCCTAGCTGTGTGATATTGGACAAGTCACTTAACCCTGTTTACCTCAGTTTCCTGATCTGTAAAATGATATGTAAAAGGAAATGGCAAACCATTGCTAGGAAACCTCAAATGAAGTCATGAAGGAGTTGGACATGACTGAAATGCCTGAACAACAAAAAGAAAATGAGCTGGAGAAGGAAAATAGTAATATCTTTGCCAAGAAAACCCCAAATGGGGTCATGAAGAGTCAGACTCAACTGAAACAAATAAACAATAACAACAATAATCTACTGGAGGGACTAGTGTCCCTTAATCTCCTAACGTCAGGCTCGGTTGCCCGCTGTGGCAGTGGGAAAGGGAAGCACAAACTAGTGTCCTCTCTCTGCCCTTAGATCCAAAGGCAGTTCAACTTTTTTAGCTGCTCATCCTTCTTGTGAACTGTTTCCTAAGAATGAATCTGTCTCTGATTCCTTTTCTGCTAGATCAATTCTGTCCTTATTTTAAATCTCCCCTTACCTTGCTCGGCTTTCCTGACTGCGCCACCTTGGTTTTGTTCACACTGTCAGCTCCAAAGCTGCCTGATCCCTGGTCTCTCTGACCCTGTGTGTCTATGCTTTCATACACTTAGGAATGTGCTCGGATGCAGATAGGTGTGTGACATTCAGAAAGTATCTGCTGTTGCAGTCGGGCATATTAATCTTGTCTAGGGATGAGGAACCTGTGTCCTTTCTAAGTTCTTTAAGGAAAGGAATTGCTTCTCCCCTCTCATTAGCATCACTGTGTGAATACCTTGTGCCATGCTCAGTAAATATTTGCCCTTACTCAACAAATATTTGGCGATTGATTGATCCATCTGGCTTGTTTGTTGATTGTGGCGTTGTTGCTGATTTAGGACCTCTGTTGTTCTTCAGAGAGACAAAGTCATGTTTCTATGTACTCCAACTGTGCTGGCTCATCTCCTCCTGAAGGGCAGTCTGACCTCTGTGTCCTAGAGGTCATTCAGAAAGCAGTACCTGTCTTCTCTTTCCTTTGCTCTAATACTCACTATGGCAATGTTGCTGCCCTCCTTGGTACCTGTGTCTTGTTTCCTCTGTTTCGCTCCCCATCCCCACCTCTACTCCCACCCTTATAGACCATTCTTATTGCTGTCTTGTTGTTTCAACAGGATAACCAATCAACAATCAACATGCATATATTAAGAACTTACTATTTGTCAGGCACTGTGTCAAGTACTTGGGGATACAAAGAAAAGCTAAAACAATTTCTGCCAGGTATGAGAAAACAGCTACGTTAATTGGTGAAACTATGGATTTGTCTAGCCATTTTGGAAAGCAATTGGGAACTGTGCCCCCAAATTTATTGAGCTATGTATACTCTTTGATCCACCTATACTACTACTAGGCCTAGACCTCCAAAGAGATCAGAGCAAGAGGAAAAGGACCCATATGGACAAAAATATTTATTTGTATATATATATATATGTACATATATATATATTTGTGTGTTTTATACATTTATATGTAGTGTCAAAGAACTAGAAACTCCAGGGAATGCCCATCAATTGGGGAATGACTAAACAAATTATGGTATATGAATGCAATAAAATGCTATTGTGCTATAACAAATGATGAAAGGGATAGTTTCAGTGAAACTTGGGGAAGACTTGTATGAACTGATGCAGAGTGCAGTGAGCAGAACCAGGGAAACAATTTATACAATAACAACATTGTAAAGACCAACAATTCTGAAATACTTAAGAACTCTGATTAATTCATAGACTAACCACAATTCCAGAGGACTCGTGCTACTCCTGACAGAGAGTTTGTGGATTAAGGATACAGAATGAGACATACTTTTTGGACATGGCCAATGCTGGAATTTGTTTTGCTGGACTATGCAAAAATAGGGTTTTGTCATAAGGGCTTTCTTTTTCTTTTTTTTTCTTTTTTTTGGTTGGGGAAAGTGGGAGAAAGAAAATCTATTTTTGTTCATTGAAAAGAATTAAATTTGTATTAAAAAATAAATCCTTACCCATAAGGAGCTTACATTCAGTATATCTCTGTGTGTGTGTATATGTATGTATGTATGTATATACATTTGCATACATATGTATGTGTATATATACATACTATATATTATTTACATACATAATATACATGTATGTGTGTATATGTAAGGTACATACAAAGTTGTTGTTGAGTCATTTGAGTCATGTCCAATTTTCCATGACCTCATCTGGATTTTTTTTGTTTTGTTTTGTTTTTATTAGTTTATTTATTTTTAGTTTTCAACATTCAGTTCCATAAGTTTTAAATTTTCTCTCCCTCCTTTGCCCTCTCTCCATTTGGGGTTTTCTTGACAATGATACTAGAGTGATTTGCCATTTCCTCCTCCAGCTCAGGTACCCAATAACCTTAGAGAAGACACTGGTATTTAAAGGATCTACTTGCTGCAGAAGGTAGAATTTCAGCTGAGTCTTGAAGGAAGCCAGGGATTCTAAGAGGCAGAGGTGAGGAGGGAAAGGCATGGGGAGACAGCCAGGACAAAGACAGGGAGATGGGAAATGAAATATCACACGTGAGGAACATCCAGGGCTCTCATGTTGTTGTACTGTGGAGAAGAGAGTAATGTGTAAGTATCCTGGAAAGGTATGAGGAGACCCAAACGCCATAAAGAGCTTTATGTGCTGAAGGAATTTATATTTGATTATAGAAGTAAGAGAAAGCCGCTGGAGCCTAATGTGTCAGATGGTGTCACAATCAGGTGACTTTAGGAAATTTTCTTGTCAGCTTTATTTGGAACAGAGAGAAACGTGAGGCAGGCAGCCTAGAAGGCTATTGCAATGAGGCGGCTATTGCAATAATGTAAGGTGATGGCTAAATGAGTAGAGAGAAGGAGACATATACGAAAGATAGTGTAGAGATAAAAATGACAAAATTTGGCCTCTGATTTGATACGTGGGATGAGATTGAAGAGTTGATGATGACACTATCGGGAGGACAGAGTGACTTCAGTAGAAATAAGGAAGTTCTCTAAAGGGAATGTTTAGGGCAGAGAGTTGACTTGTTTTTAATTTGTTGAGTTTGAGATGTTTCCAGGACATCCAATCTTAAGTGTCCCATAGGCAGTTTTTGATGAGCTCAGGAAAAGAAACAAGGACTGACTATATAAATCTGGGAACCATTACTAAATAGAGACGATAAAAAAAAACCCATGGGAGTTGATGAGATAACCAAGTCAAAAAGTATGGAGAGTAAAGGGAAGAGGGCCCAAGATAGAGGCTTGTGGACACCCGAAGTTAGTGGGTGTGTCACAGATGAAGCTCCAGCAAAGGGACTAAGAAGGATTAGTGATATAAGTGGGGGGAGGACCAAGAAGATAGGGCCATAAAAACTCAAAGAGAAGAGAGTCCTAAGGAAAAAAACGATGTTTGACAATGTCAAATGCTTTGAAAAGATCAAGAAGGATGAGGATTGTGGAAAGGCCATTAGATTTGGCAATTGAGAGATGAATGGCAGCTTTGGAGAGAGCAGTTTCTGTTGAATGATGAAGTCAGAACAGAGATTGCAGAGGGTTTGGAAAAGAGAAGAGAGGAAATGAAATATATATACACGTACCTCTGTGTGTGTGTGTGTGTGTGTGTGTGTGTGTGTGCGTGTGTAGGTATATATATATATATATATATAAATATGCATATATATATTTCCTAGGAGTTTAGTGAAGGGGAGAAGAGATTTGGAACCATAGCTTGTGGAAATAATAGGCTTAAGATAGAGTTTTTGAGGAGAGGGAAAATATTGGGCATATTTTTAAGAAACAGGGAAAATCAGTAGGTTGGGAGTGATTGAAAATTGGAGGATGATAGTGGGATGATAGTGCCAGAGAAGACAGGAGGTAATGGGATTGAGAGTGTATATAGTGTATAGTGTATATATATATATATAGAAAGACTGGCCTTGGCAAGGTGAAGGCCTATCTCTGTCATTAGAGACTGGTGTAAAGGAGAGGAGAACATAGTGGGATGAGGCAAGGAGGATATAAGATGAGGAGGAGGAGGAGGGGAAGAAAAGGAGCTTGAGATGAATGACTTCAATTTTTTTGGGGGGTGAAGTATGAGATAAGGTCCACAATCCAGACGATGGGGGATGCTGTTGTACATTTGAGAAGAAAATAGATTTATAATAGCTGCTGTGGTGAGTGGGATCAAGCATCAATTAAGGAGGAATGTAAGCTTCAGTGAAGTCCTAGGTGAGATTAGATAAATGTAAATTTGTAGTGGATGCAGCGAGCATGGTGGTGTGACTTCTTCCAGCCCCATTCAGAAGTTTCTGAATAGGAGCAAAGGAAGTGGTGGGAGGTGGGAGTAATCCAGGTATGGGGTTTGGCAAGGTGTGAGTTCTGTTAAGACAACAGGACAAGAAAGAAAAGCATTTGAGAATAGATAGCAGTTTAAAATTGAACTGCTTTCATCAAGGGGTCAAGATTCAAGATTTGGAAGGAAGGAAGTTATCACTAGAGCAGAAGTGATAGCCTTGGAACCTACCAAGGAGTGAAGATTACCAGGAAAATGAGAGATGAAATAATCAAAGATGATCAGGTAACAGAATTTTGAGGTTCTTGAACATGGAAATGGAGCACTTGTGGGTGATTGCACGATCAAAGGCTTCTCCCCTTAATTCAGTCCTAGACCCTTGTTTCCCATAAACTGACTTGGCATGGGTGGGTGGCACTCTCACATCCTTCCCTCTTTCTCTCAGTTTTACTTTTTCCCAAGGGAGCCTGGCCTCTCATAGAATCACACACCCAGACTGACCTCACAGATCTTCTAGTCTGGGGTTCTTAACCTTTCTTGTGTCATGGACTCCCTTGGCAATCTGGTGAAGCCTGTGCAGGGTTCCTGCTCAGAATAGTATTTTGTTAACTACCATTCATAACAGAAGGAAATACCAAATTTCAGTTAGAAGTTAGAGCAGGGGTGGGGAACCTGTGGACTTGAGGCCGCATGTAGCCCTCTAGGCCCTCAAGGGCAGCCCTTTTGAGCCCTAGAGGGCCACAAGTCAAAGGGCCCCACTTGAAGACCTAGATGGCCACGTGTGGCCTCGAGGCCACAGATTCTCCACCCCTGGGTTAGAGTATGTTTTTCCCATCCAAGTCCATGGGCCCCTGAAAATTTATTCATGGATCTTTGGACCCTAGATTAAGAGCCTCTAATCTAACCCTTTCATTTTATGGATAAGGAAAAAAAAAGTGATAGAAGTTGTGACCTGCTCAAGATCACAAAGCTCAGAAGTGGGAAAGGCAGAATTTGAACTCAGATCCTCCAACTCTCAAATCCATTGCTCTTTTTCCCACACTGCACCACCACTCACTGAGCTGTGTGCCTGTTTCTCTTCTTCCAGATAGTAGTGACAGTGAACTGGAGCTCTCTGCTGTTCGCCACCAGCCAGAGGGGTTGGACCAACTCCAGGCTCAGACCAAGTTCACCAAGAAGGAGCTGCAGTCTTTGTATAGAGGATTCAAAAATGTGAGTATCTCCCGGGTTGTAGTGGGGAAGGAAGGTCATAGTCATAGTCCGTATCTCTAGATCTCCGAGGGTAGGCTATGGATCTGACGATGACTCTTTCTATAGTAACCTCTGAGTTAGGTCAAGAAAGTGGCCATGAGTAACTCAAGAGGCATGAAGTGAGAGTCACAGCCCAGTGAGGGAGCATCAGAGTTGAATTCAGCATGTCCCATAACCAGCCCTAGTGTTTCTGTTGCCATTGGCTGCAACTCTGTCACCTGGCTCTCACTTCTAACATTGCTGCATTGGGTTATATGGTTTGTGGAGGGCCATCTCCCCTTCTCATGGCTCAGGTCTTTTCTTAGCTATAGAAGAAGGGGTGATTAGTAGGACAACGCAATTTGGAAAGGGGAGACCAACCATGGCACCACCATTTCTCCCCCTGCCCCACAGTCCTTTCCTCAGAGCTGGATGAAATGAATTTCTTAGATGGCCTAGAGGTTATTATTGAAAGAGAAAAAGAAAGGGGAGGAAAGAAGGTGGCATATGATGAGACTCCATATATAGATGAGGCATAATAGGGTGGTCTGGGACAAAAAAGGCTGGAGAACTGCCATCTGCTTTCCCGGGGTTTGGGGAGTGGAGGCTGTGGACCATGTCACTAAGAAGGGTAAGTGTTTTGTTGTAGGAATGTCCCACTGGCTTGGTGGATGAAGACACCTTCAAGCTCATCTACTCCCAGTTCTTCCCTCAGGGAGGTGAGTTTTCCAGTTATGAACCTGTCACTTCACCAATCAGAAAGGAAGATTGGCATCATTAGTTCCTCCTCCCATTTCCATTCCCCTAGGTGCTAAAGGCCCATTCACCCTTCAGTTTCATGTCTCCAAGGTCAACAGCAAGGTAGCTGGGCAAATTCACCCCTTCATCCTTCCCTCCCCTTGACATCTACAGCAAGGGCTGACTGAGGATTCAGGGCATATTCTGGGGCCAGTGCTGACCTGTTGGCACATTGCTCACTGGAGGCATATAAAAGCTACCCCCTCCATGTGCAACTCTCCCAATTTAGGCATCCATGGAGGTGAGATAAATGTTGTAGCTGTCAGCTTTCAAGCACCTTGTCTGACACCAGAGTCTTGCCCTCCACTCTCCAGAGGGCTCTAAATTCTTTCTACCATCATGCATCATGCTCCAGGCTGTGAAGCATCCCTTCCCCTGGGCATGCCCTATACAACTGTTCCTGGTGGGAGCAAGGCAAGGGGGTGGGAGGCCTCTTGGCAGGTCCCTGGCACTCAACATCAGCCCTCTCCCTCTGTCTGTCCCTGCAGATGCTACCACATATGCACATTTCCTCTTCAATGCCTTTGATGCAGATGGGAATGGGGCCATTCACTTTGAGGTAGGTCCCTTGTTCCTGCTTTTCTTAGTTTGCCTGGCTGCGGCTCTGGAGGGATTTCTGGTCTTGCTCCTTCCCCCTAGGCTTCCTTCCTCTCTCTTGTGAAAGAATGCAACTAATTCTCTGTTGCCTCTCCCCTCAAGAGGCATTTCTCAGATACCGTCCCCAGCAATAGTTGGTCATTTCCAAGGTAGCAATCTTAGAGTCAGGAATTTCATCTCAGCCACTTGGTGGCCAGGCACCATATTAAGCATTAGGGACGTAAAGACAAAAGTGAAACAGCCTCTGCACTCGAGGACCTTACATTCCAGTAGTTCCCACGAACTTAAGCTTTCAGAGCCTCGGTTTCCTCATCTGTAAAATGGATTAGTAATAGCTTGTCCCACTAAGTAACAAGGTAACTTAGTAAGTTGAGTGCTGGGCCTCAAGTCAGGAAGATCTGAGTTTGAATCCAGCCTCAGACACTTATTAATTGTGTAATCCTGGGCAAGTCACTAAACCATTGTGTGCCTCAGTTTCCTCAACTATAAAATGGGGATGATAGCAGCATTCACCTCCCAGGGTTGTTGCAAGGATCAAATGAGGTATTTGTGCATAGTGCCTGGCACATAATAGGTGCTTAATAAATATTTGTTCCCTTCCTTCTTCCCCTTCTAATAACTACCTCACAAGGTTTTCGTAAAGAATGTGTTTTGCAAACTTGAAAGCACTACAGTTATCCCTTCCCCGTCGTGACTTTCCTCATTGCGGTTTTGATATATTGAGGGTTGGCATAAGAAATTAAATAGAAAGCTTGGGAGGAGTTTTGTGGGAGCCCTAGATGACATGTAAAGGCCAGCAGATGACACAGAAAATGTTTAAAAACTCAGAAATTTATGCATAAGTAAAAATGAATAAAATCTATTAATTTAATTTTAATAATTTTAATTTAATTGATTTAATTAAAATGCATTAAAATGCATAAGATATATGTATAGTATTGTATAATACCAACATTTTTTATCTTTTAATACTATAATAATTCAGACTTCCTCTCTGGCATGAAGGGGGGGCCAAAAAATTTTACATGGATTTTTCATATCGCGGGGGCACTGGGTCCCTACCCCCAGTGATGTGGAAGGGGTAACTGTGTATTAATGTGTTATCAGCCATCTTGTCCAATCTAAGACAGCTTGGGTAGAGCCAGACTAAGAGTCAGGCCCAAGTCCTTACCATACCTTTTTGCCCTTCAAAAGGCACAAATTTTCTGTCCGATTATATTTAGATTTTCATTTGAAGAATTTATTCTCCATGGCTTGAGTCCAACTGTTTGACCCCGAGTAATTCTCTGAACTGCTTAGCTCCCCATGCAACTCACTGAGATGAGAAATGAAAGAGAAGGTTCTGACATTCCATAGTGAAGGAAGTTTCTCACTTAGAGCTCCCTGCACCAAAGAAACCAAAAGTTTGGTTAAAAAAAAAAAAACTGCTGGAGATCAAGAAGTGTGTAAGCCTCTGGTACACTGGACACTTACTGGATCTTAGTGGAGAGAGGGGCAGCCTAGCCACAGTGATCACAACGGATCTACTGAGCCAGAACATCCTAGGGCTGAGAAGTCACCTAGGCCAGTGTCTCCCAGCTGTCAGTGCCCAGATCTATACTGGTCTGAAGCAAATTCTTCTCCATCTACAAAAATGTTAATACTGAAGGCACAAACTTTGTTTTTACTTTTTAAAATAATATACTTAAAAAAACCCAAACAAACCCTAAAGCCTCCTAAACCTAAACCCCGGAAGCTTTCCTTCTAAAAGCTTCCTCCTTTATCCTTACTAGCCTGAGCTGAGACTGGGGAGGCAGAGCAGCCTGAGGCAGAGAGTCTAAATATTTCACACAATATAGGCTGGTTGACAAACACTGATTTTATCCATCTGCCTGCCTCTGGGTAGTGTCATATCTAAGCTATTTAAAAGTATAGCATTATCTATCTATAGATAGCTGTAGTCTGTCTGTCTCTCTGTCTCCATCTGTCTCTATTTCTCTCTGTCTGTTTCTGTCTTTCTTTCTTTCTGTCTCTGTGATCTAGTGCAGGGGTCAGCACACTTTGGCTAGTGGAACCAAATCTACAAACCCCTTCCCCCTCTTGTTTTTGCATATCCCAAGTTAAGAATGTCATTTTTTTTTAATTGCAAATGTAAAACTCATTCTTAGCTGGCAGGGCACTACAAAAATAGACTGCATGCACTGGATTTAGCCCTCAGGCTGTAGTTTGTTGACCCTTGATTTAGTGTATAGAAAGCTGGCCTCAGAGCCAGAAAAACCTGAGTTCAAGTCCTGCCTCTGACACATACTGACTCTGTGACCCCTGGGTGAGTCACTTAAATTCAAATGCTGAGGCAACTCTCAAAGACTTAATTTTCACAGAATGCGCTGCCCTGCTTTGGTGGATGAAGTTTCTTCATTTCTGTAGTTGTTCATTTGTTTCAGTTGTGTCCGAGTCTTGACCACATTTGGGGTTTTCTTGGCAAAGATACTGGAGTGGTTTGCCATTTCCTTCTCCAGCTCATTTTACAGATGAGGAAACGGGGACAAACAGGGTTAAGTGACCTGCCTAGCCCAGTCACGCAGCTAGTAAATATCTTAGGCAGGATTTGAATTCAGGTCTCTCTGACTCCAGGCCCAGTGCTCTATCCACTGTGCCACCTAGCTGCCCTTCATTGGGAATTCCCTATACCGGTGGCATCACAGTCCTTAGCCCCTCTATCTTTAGGCATCTCCAAAGGGTATGACATCTCCTCATTCCAGCAACTAGCCACCCTCCAATCATCATAGGAGCATAGATTTAGAAGTGGACAAGATTGTAGAGATAGTGTAGGGGAGAAACCTCTTCATGTGATAGCACAGGAGACCGAGGCCCAAAGAAATTGTTACATGCCCAAAGTCACACGGTTAGTAAACAGGAGGAATAGGATTCTCACTGGGAAGAAATTTTTCCTTTTGTCTAACTTAAACCCCTCAACTATCAGCCAGCCCTCTCCACTCTTCCATCTCCCTCCCTATCTTCAGAAGCGGGAAGAGGAATTCGGCTGTCTGTTGTTATTACTATGTTGTTGTGGCCTTTGTCTGAGAAGTCATCTCACCCCTAACCCACTCAAACCCCAAGGCTTTGCATCAGCCCTAGAGGAGTGGAGATGAATAGGAAGCTGTGTTCTTAAGAAAGGACTTACAGGCCTTACATGGTGTGGGCTCATTCACGTACCTTGTGACCTAGAAGCTTATGATAACAAATGGAATGCAGTCCTCGGCTCATTAGAAATGCTGTCTTTTAAACCATGTTGATAAATTTTTAAATTTGCCAGCTCACTCTAATTTGTTTTCATTGGCCCTCACCCAGAGGACATGTCGAGAAGTAATATCACTGAAATAATTCTTTCTTTCTCTTTTTTATATTTTTATGGATGCTTTTTGTTTTTAAATCACCATCTTTTATAGATATTCCCTTTCTTACTGACCGCTTGTGAGAAGAAAACAGTTAAGCAAAAATGTCGGAGAGTTTTCAAGATTCCACATCCCTAATCTTCCACCTTTCAGAATCTTATGTTTAGAGCTGGAAGGGCCATCAGAGGTCATCTAGCCCTAAGCAGAGGCATGCTAGAGCCAGCTAGAACCTGCTCACTGGAACAGATTGTTAAATTTTCAGTGTAATCATTTATAACTTGGAAATCCTCAAATGCCACCAATCAGGGCTTAATGTACTGTTTTTTATTGATCATCTAGACTTAAGAAAGTGATAGAGAAAATGCTAATAATGAAGATTAAACTGAAAAGTGTGTTGTACACATACTTTTGGAGAGCTGGTTGTTAAACATTTGCTAGAACACCCCTAAGTCTAACCCTCTCATTTTGAGGAAATAGACCTGGTACAGGTGTGATCCTTACCTAGGATCGCATAGCTAGAAAGTAGAAATTGACTCAGGTCCTCTCACTTCAAATCTTCTTTTTACTGGGCCAGCATTGGTTTTTATAATAACACAGTTCTTTCCTTCATTTTGCTGTTCTTTTCATTCATATTCCTATAGTCATTATGTGTGTTTTCCTGTTGCTACTTATTTATCAATTCATACAAATCTTCCATAGGGCAACTATGTGGCACAGTGGGTAGAACATTGGGCCTGGAGTCAGGAAGAGTTCAAATCTGGCCTCAGGCACTTACTAGCTGTGTGACCCTAGGCAAGTCCCTTAACCCTGTTTGCCTCAGTTTCCTCATCTGTAAAATGAGCTAGAGAAGGAAATGGCAAACCACTCCAGTATCTTTGCCAAGAAAATCCTGTGAAGAGTCAGACATGACCGAAAAGCAATTAAACTGAACACGTCTTCCTATGTTCCTCTGAATTCCTCATAGTTATTATTTCTTATTGCACAATAGCATTCATTGTAATCGTGTACCAGATTATTCATTCATTCTTCTATTGATAGGTGTCTTCTTTGATCCCTATTCTTTGCTACTGCATAACAGTTTGAGCATTTTTTTGGAGAGGGCAAGGCAGGGCAATTGGGGTTAAGTGACTTGCCCAAGGTTACATAGCTAGTAAGTGTGTCAAGTGTCTGAGGCTGGATTTGAACTCAGGTTCTCCTGACTCCAGGGCCAGTGCTCTATTCACTGTGCCACCTAGCTGCCCCAGTTAGATCATTAAAAAAAAAAAGAGTTTTGTTGATGGAAGGAAACAAGCCTTTTATTTTTTGTACCAGTCATTTCCTGAAAAGAGGCAATGTGGCATAGTAGAGAGGCCCCCTCAAAGTTGAGAAGACCTAGATTTAGTCTTGATCTCGGACCCATACTGCCTTGCTGACCCTGGGCAAGTCTCTCACCTCTAGCAGTGCCCTGAACAACTCTAAGGATATAAGTTGTAGAGAAAGTACCAGCATGCATCAGTAGAGCCTCTTCTAAGTAGAGGAGAGCTGGTGCTAAAAACCTTCTATACTGCTTTGCTTCTAGGCCTAAGTCTGTCTACTCCCCCAGCAAGCGTAGATGGCTTTTTTCTAGCAGTGTGACTGAGAGTGGGGATGATAGTTTGAGGGGGTGGCAGGATCTAGTAAAGGTTTTCAAGGATGGGGGAGACTTGAGTACTTTGGAAGGCAGGATGCAGTAGGGTGGTAGGTGGTGGTCCCTTGGTCACAGGGGACCTCTATGTTGGGGCTCCAGACTACTTTTTTCATGATCTAAGGAAGGAAAGAAGGAAACAATCATTTGTTAAGCACCTACTAGGTACCAGGCACTGTGCTAAGTATTTTACAAATATCTCATTTGAGACTCACAAAAACCCTGGGAGGTAGGTGCTGTCATTACCTCCATTTTATAGGAAACATAGGCAAACAGAGGTTAAATGACTTATCCTGGTTTGCACGGCTAGTAAATGTCTGAGGGGGAATTTAAGCTCAGGATTGAACCCAGAGCTCTATCCGCTGGGCCACTCAGCTGTCCCTAATGTATTACTCTCCTTCCCCCCACCCCATGTTTGCACTTTAAAAGGAGCATGGAGAGGGCCAGTTCTTAAAACAAAGAAATGAATTGTTCATGGTGAAATTTTAGGTACCAATTAACATTTGGGTGGGTCTGAGCCCTTCAGATCCCGTCACTGCCCTAGATTCAGGATAACACACAAGCACTGTGTTCAAAGGGTCAGCTCACTTGGGGACCAGTGGAACGAAGCCCAGGTTCTGTGTCCTGCCAGGAAATAGAAGCCCGCCCCTAGGAGAGAGCACTGGATTGCTCTGCTCGGGGCTCCCGCCCCTGGCCAGGCATGGAGGTCTGTTTCAAAGAGGCCCCTGGTTTGGTGGATTCCAGGCCTCTAAAAATAGCTGCAGCTGAAAGCTCAAACCTCATCACAGAGAGGAAAACCTCGCCGAGAGTCTCGGGATCGATACGCCTCAGACTCGGCTTTCTGAGGTTCAAGGGCAGCTAACGGGAAAGAGGCAAAGCAAGCATGTTTGACTTGAAAAACCTCGGGATTAGTGATGGTGTTAATAATAACTATATCGATAATGCTTTAAAAACGTTTTTTAAATATTAGTAGCTAGCTCCAGGCGCTCTGGAGGCACTATCACGTTACCTTCGAGCGATGTTTGTGAAGTAGAGGAATGAGCCCCGTGCTGTCCTGGGAACCAGAAATCCTCCCTACCAATGTAGGTCAGCACATTCTCTGCAACTTGTAGGCTTATACAGGTGCCTAGACTGTGTCAAAGGCAGCTAGATGTTATAGTGGATAGAGTGCTGGGCCTGGAGTCAGGAAGACCTGAGTTCAAATCCAGCCTCAGGCACTTGATAGCTGTGTGACCCTGGGCAAGTTACTTAACCTTGTTTGCCTCGGTTTCCTTACCCGTAAAATGAGGTGGAGAAGGAATTGGAAACTACTCCAATATCTTTGCCAGGAAACCCCCAAATGAAGTCACAAAGAGTCAGATACAACTGAAAAATGACAGAACAACAGAATGTGTTAAACTCACAGCCAGTGATATGTAATGGGAAGGATTTACCCAGAGTCATACAGCCAGTATATGCCAGATGGGGAATTCAAACCCAGGTCTTCACGGTTCCCTATTCACTGCATCATACTGCCTCTGAGAGGCAGTGTAGCATAGTGGATAGATACATCAGAGAACAATACAGCAAAGTAGACAGCTGGCCTTAAAAGATCTGGGTTAAAGTCCTACCCCTGACACACACTGGCTTTATGATTCTGGGCCAATCTGTCATTGTCTTAGGCAATCTAAGACCATAAATAGATAAATTGAAGCAAAGGTGATAACCTGCATTGGTACAGGGACTTTCTGATTGGGATTTCATTCTTTTGTAATCGCAGGACTCTTTCTCCCTCTCTTCCTTCTACTTCTCTCTCTCTTTTCCTCTCTTCCCACCTCTCTTCTCTCTTTGTCTGTCTGTCTGTCTGTCTGTCTCTCTCTCTCTCTCTCTTTCTCTCTCTCTCTCTCTATGTATATATATATATACACACACATATATATACATATATATGTTGCTATAGAAAATATGTATTCTAACTTCTTGAAGCAACTTATTTAATTTCATTTATGTGATTTAATCTGCAATTTCTTTTGTATTGGGGCATGGTACTTTTAAGAAGCCATAAAGAAGCCATATAAAAATGATAGACTTTGCCACTGGGAAGGAGTTCTGAGGAAACGAGTTAAAAATAGCTAGAGGCGGATATATTTACATTCCTTCAGTGCAGCAGAGAGGGTCCAGTTGAGACTGGATAAATTAAATTTGTAGTGAACCCAGTTGCCTAATTGCATGATCCCTATCCCCCATGCAATGAAAAGAAGGCTTTTTTTGCAGCATATGAATGAATAGGAATGGAGAAGGCAGACAGTAAGGGTAACCCAGGATCAGAGTCTGACCAAACAGGACAGGCAATAGAACAAGGTGGCAAGAGATTCAAGGGTAACTGATAATAAGAGAGAGAAGTAAGGCCGGGGAAGGGGTGATGGAGTGAAACAACAGAGATGAGTGAAAGCGTTGAGAGTCAAGATGGGCATGAGGAATAGGTTTAGGAGGGGTGAAGCAGAAAGAGAGATGGTAGGGTAGGAGATTGTGGCAGGATGGAGGAATTTCAGAATTCTGGACCATGGAGCAATAGAAAGATTCCCATGTGACTAAGATGAAGTGAAGATGATGGTCATGGCAGTTGAGGAAGGTGATGAACTTGGAGGCCAAAGTATCAAGGGGGCATCACTATATATGTTGAAGTCTCCAAGTGTAAGGGTAAAGGTTGGAGGAGAGAAGAGAAATGTGAGCTACGTTCTGAAGTCCTGGAAAAAGGAATAACCTGGAGTAAATGACTGACCTAAAGTAGATGATAAAGCTGAATGGAATGAGGCTAAAAGAAGAGAATTTGATGAGTAATGGTAGCAGGAAGACAATTCAGAAAATGAGGGCATGGCATATACTTACTCTCCTCCTGTCGTAGTTCTTCTGAAGCAGGCACTGTGGAGCTCTTAGAGCTTGGTCAGGCATCGAAAAAACACCAAGATCATTCACATCACCCTGGGCCATCACCGGTAGTCTTGACTTCTGTTCTGCCGCTGGACTCGAATGATTCTGGAAGAGAGAAGGAAGCTGATGACTTTGTGCAAAATCCAATTCATGCTTGTCAAGATTTCACTCATTATGTCATTGGTTCTCTTCAAAAATGAAGGACCACCACCGCCACCACCACCACAACAGCAACGGCAACATGCTGCTTCTAGGAAACAAAAGAAAAGAATCATCCGTTACTAAAGGGGGAGGCCAGAGCTTCAGTGTTTCCTGGGGAGAGCCAGGCTTCTGTTAGTGCAAGATGTAAGAATGTGTTGTGAAGGTTACAGGGAAGCTCGTTTAATAGTAGAGTGAACATTCTGGGGAATGTAATAAAATGGGTGCGTAGAAAATTATATAGAGAGGAAGTCTAAGGTAGATAGGGAGGAGGTTATGGGAAGAAGACATTGATTCTGAAGTATGGTGATAAGGGGAGTGGGAGTTGGTAATTTGCCCATCATAAGATAGGGAGTAACTAGTTGATAGGAGCCATTGTACCCTCTAGGGTCATATGGTAACTAAGTACAGAGTTGGTATGGGTCCTCACTGCCTCTGACTCACAAAGGGTCAGCATCTTTTCAAGTTCTGAGATATGCTAATAACTGAGAAACACGTAGGTGATTGGGTCCCAGGACCTGACCAGATTTACATACAAGGAAGATTGGTCTCATAATAGTATGAAGGACTGATTAGAGAGGGAAAAGAATAAAGGTGCAAAGATCTGCTAAATCCAGGTAGGTGGTAATAGGTGCCTGTATTAAGATGGCAGCCATGAAAAATAGGTAATGGGAAACAGGAGAGATACTGAAGAAGTCTAATTGATGAGGTTTGAGAGTTGATTAGAAATGAAAAGGGTATGGCATAAGGAAGAGTCAAAAATAACTCCAAGGTTACAAACATGGGAACCTGAGTTAAAGTGATGCCAAAGACAGAAATAGTAGAGTCAGAAAGAGGCCCAGGAAGGTTTAGGGGAAAAGATAATTTTTTTGCTTTTTTGGAGCCTTGTGGAAATGCCATTATAAATTACTGTCTCACTGGGGGAAGCATTTGAGATGGTGGAAAATGCCCTTTGTGGGATACAGTAATACTCACATTCATAGTAGGGAAGAGAACAAGCATTTATAAGGAACCTACTATGTGTCAGGCACTGCGCTAAATGCTTTACAAATATTATCTCTTTTAATCCTCAAAATAGCCCTGGGAAGTAGGGGCTAATTCTAGTTGAGGAAACTGAGGCATCAGATGTTAAATGACTTGTCCAAGGGTCACAAAGCTAAAAGTGGTAGAGGTTGGATTTGAACTCAGGTCTTCCTGACTCCAAGACTAAGAGCTCTATCCACTGCACTGCCAAAGCTACCTCTAAAAATAAAATTTAATTCTATGTGAGTGGTAAAGCCCACTAGGACCTTCCTTAACACTCTCCTTTTATATAGCACATAGTATCATAGGATTCTAGAGTTGGAACTGGAAGGAACCTTGAGGTGAATCTAATTCAGCCCCTTCATTTTACATATGAAGAAATGAAGTCCCAGAAAGAGTAAGTGAGTTACCAAAGTCACACAATTATTAAATGACAACATCTGGATTTGAAGCCAAGTTCTCTGACTCCAAATCTAGTGCCCTTTCCATTGTGCTACTCGCTCCTTGCCAACCAAGCCTGCAGAACCCAAATCTCCAAAAAACAAACATGGGACATAGAGATTGATTCACTGGAAACGTACTCATTGAGTACCCAGCCCCAAGGGTCTTATGAGGCTTAGTCTTAACATCAGAAATGTTGAATTTAACCTATTCATTTTTACTTTTCCAAGATTCTTTAAAGAAATAAAACTCACTTATCTGCTGAATGTGGCAGGTTAGGAACTGACCACTGGAATTATTAGCTTTGCAGAAGAGGGTCATGAGCCAGGAACTTAAGCCCCTTCTTGTCTTGGGGTTTTGAAATAGCTGTTGATTTCTTGATAGCGGAGAGGGTCCCAGTGCACTGCTGCATGTCTCTTGCAGTCAGAAAAGCAGAATTGATTGAAGACAGAAGAAACAGCTACTGGGCCAAATGAACCCTCAAAGGGTTTGGTAAACAAATGAATAGTGTTAACAAGATGGCAGGAGAATATTTAAACCACCGAAGAGAAAGGAAAAGACATACACCTGTTTTTAGACATCATCCTGGAAGATAGGATGGGAAATGGTGCCATTAGAACTGTTATTTGCAAATATTAGCTATATTTAAAAAAAAGACATTGATATCTTTTGTTTTTACATCTCTTAAATTTCCCACTATGTATTCCTTTCCTCATCTCCTCCCATAGAGCCATTTCCTACAACAAATAATTTTTTTAGAAGGAAGAAACAAAATAAAGTTTAGCAAAACTAACCAACATATTGACCTAGTCTGATTATATACCATGATTCACATCCATAGTCTGCAAGGAAACAGGGGAAAGTGTCTCCTAACGTCTCTTCTTTTGGGTCATTTGATCATTATGATTTCATAGCATTCAGTTTCATTTATTTTGGTGGTAATGCTATTCTTTCTTTTTACATTGTTGTAGTTTTATGTATATTGATTCCTTGGCTCTTCTTACTTCACTTTGCGTCAGTTCGTGTAAGTCCTTCCATGCTTCTCTGTATTCATCATAGCCATGATTTTTTACAGCAAAGTAATATTCTATTATATTTGCATACCACAGT
Organism: Phalanger gymnotis; assembly: GCA_028646595.1. NCBI lineage: Eukaryota > Metazoa > Chordata > Mammalia > Diprotodontia > Phalangeridae > Phalanger > Phalanger gymnotis. Next base: position 232,713,482 of record CM053625.1, read on the forward strand.
TCATTTAGCCAATCTCCCAACTGATGGACCTCAACTTTGTTTCCAGCTTTTTGCTACCACAAAGGAATATTGCTGCTATAAATATTTTTGGTGTATGGGGGGGGGCGGTCTTTTTGTCAATGACTTCCTTGGGGTGTATACCTAACAGTGCAGTCTCTGGAACAAAGGCTAGGGGTATTTTAGTCACTTTCTTTGCATAATTCCATATTGCTTTCCAGAATGATCGAGCTAATTTAATGTGTTAGCGCGTCCATCTTTCCGTATGTTCTCTCTAGGATTCATTATTCATGTCCTTTGTTATCTTTGCCAGTTTGCTACACATGAAGTGAAATCTTAGGGTTGCTTTGATTTGCATTTTCTTAATATTATGATTTAGGGTATTCTTTCATATGTTGCTATTGTTTCCAATTCTTCTTTTGAGAATTTCGCTCAAATCTTTTGACTACTTATCTATTGATAAAAGGCTTTTGGTCTTATTTATAGTATGTTGTCTTTATATCTTTGACATCATTTGCTTATTTTTTTCCAGTTGATTCTCTTCTTAGCCTAGTTGCATTGATTTTGTTTGTGCAGAAACTTTTCAATTTCATGTAATCAAAATGATCTATTTTATCTTTTGCTCTGTCCCTTTTTGATTTAGAATTCCCTTTATCCTTTTTTGGCTTAGAATTCACCTCTATGCCCCCCCCCCAAAAAAAGCTTTGAAAAATATATGATCTGTTTCTCTTCTAATTTTTTTATGGCATGAGATTTTTTTTAGTATCTAGATCATAAAATGCTTGCTCAATTGAATAGCCCTGTCTACTAAAGCAGGTCCTGTAAGACCTCTATTCAGCAAGTCATTGTTAGCTTAGTTCTAGTTATTGTTTGGACCTGAAAATAATAAAAATTGTACTTCCCCCAAATATTCTGTAATCTAGTCTTTTCACATCAGGGTATAACCCCAAATCAGTCTAAATTAGTGAGTTTTGATGAATTTTTTATTACCAGATAGCATGGAAAATCTGGGTTCAAGTCTTATACACTATCTGTGTGATCCTGGGCAAGTTACCTAACCTGTCAAGGTTTCAGGCAACTCTCTAAGATAAGATGTTTCAGAGAAGGTGCTAACCTACACTGGTAGAAAGAATTTCTTCATCTGAGAGTTCCTTATATATGGTACCAGTGAAATCACAGGTCCACTCCCTCATCCCATATTATTGCCAATAAGCCCCTATTAACCAAATTCAACTGCCTTCAGCTCAGTGCTCTTTTTTTCCTCTCCATTTTTGGACAGGATTTCGTGGTGGGTCTCTCAATTTTGCTTCGAGGAACAGTCCATGAGAAGTTGAAATGGGCCTTTAATCTCTATGATATTAATAAGGATGGATACATCACAAAAGAGGTACCTGCTTGCAAGTGGTAAAGAATGGGAGGTGGGCAACAGAGGGATCAAAAACATTTTTATTAGTTACTAGAATGAGGGCAGGTGTAAGGACTCTGGTCTGTGATTGGCCCGGAGTCAAGGTGAGGCAGGTGTTTTGTTTCAAATGTGCAGTTCTACTAATGAAGGAGATTCTCAGCTTTAGAGTCTCAGTTTGATTCGTTCTGAAGCACTGGGTGCTTTAGGTTCTTTTATGGGGTAAGACACTAGGACTTGTGAATTATTTGGTTTTAGTTCTTAATTCCTTATTCAGCTGAAGTTGGATAAAATACCACTCTGATGCCACGTTAGGGAGATGATTTGGTGTTTCTGAAGGCTGTGCCAGAGGAGGGATAAGACCTGCTGGGTCTTCCTAAACTGAAAGACTTTGAGTGTGAGCCCAGGGACACTTGTCCTGTCAGCCAAGGACCAGCCTACGTCAAAATTCAAAGCAGCTCATCTTTAAGTTGCCTGCAGGATGATGAATTTTTCAGCCCTAGCACCCCTTGCAGATAGGCAGCATGGATAGAGAACAGGATTTGGAGTCAGAAACATCTGAGTTCAGATGTTGTCTCTAACATTTAGAAGCTCTGTGACCTCGTTAAGTCACTTAGCCTCTCTCGGCCTCAGTTTCCTTGTCTGCTCAATAAGGGGTTGTATTTGATGGCTTTTAGGGTCCCTTCCAGTTCTATATCCCCAAACCATCGAAGAAGCTACAGAGGACTCACAATCAATTTTGGTGGTGTGCCCCCACCAATCATGGATCCTTGTATTATTGAAATGGTGCGATATTGAACACTGTAGTGTGATGTGGTAGAAAGAGTCCTGAGTTTGAGTCTTGGCTCTGATGTGTTAGTTATATGACCTTGGGCTTAACATCTCTAAGCCTCAGTTTCCTTAATTTCAAAATGGGGATAAAAATACTAGCACTACACATTTCATAGGGCACTTGGGAGACTCAAATGAGGGGCTGCATATAAAGCACTAGACACAAAAGCCTCATTACTACTACTACTTCTGTCAGGCACCTAACTTTGAGGATTCACTCATATATAGAATGTTTGATATATGGTTCTTGACCTGAATTGAATTGTGCAGTCCTAGAGGCCAGTGGTTTTGGTAGTCTTTCAATCTTAGAACCAGAAGGAACCTTACAGATCAGCCAATCTAACCCTTTTATTTTACAGATGAATAAACTGAGTCCCAGAGAGGTTAGGTGACTTAAGATCACGTAAGCGGCATGGTGAAGATTTGAAACAAGGTCATCTGATTCCAAATCTCTTTTTTCCTCTCTGTTGTCCTGCACTTCCATAAATGCAAAAGGCCTGCCAGAGTTCTGCCACCCCTGTGTTACCACTGCTTAGTTCTTCATCAGCACTTGGAGTTCACAAGGCTTCTGACTCCTAGCCTAGTGTTTGCAATTACCGGGTAGTTCCGTAAGGGACACTGCTGGAATAGTTTTAATACCAATGAATTATGAGTACAGAAAGAACACCAAGAACAGGACAGAGAAAAACAGGATTCTCTTCTTTTGTTTACCACCAGGAAGACAGGATAGCCAAGTATACTCCTGGGTATAGGAGAACATAATAGAAGAGCAAATGGCAGAACTGATGATAGGCCATTAGCAGATGCTCCTTTAAAGGAGCTGTAATTTTCCTGAGAGTCCGCAGGACCCTTGCCATTGTACCTGCTATTGTCCCCTCTGTTGCAGAAAGAAAGTGTGGAATTCTGCAAGTATGGAAGTATGGAATACTACCAGAAGCACCAGAACAATCCCCAAATGAAGGTCCCTTCTTAGTTCTCCAGACTTCCCATTCCCCCTTCCCCAGTATATGAGAGTCCTCAGGATGCCCCAGACCTTACACTACCCTGTTCCCCATCCTAGGAGATGCTGGCCATTATGAAATCCATTTATGACATGATGGGTCGTCACACCTACCCCATCCTGAGGGAAGAAGCCCCATTGGAGCACGTGGAAAGGTTCTTCCAGGTAATGTCCCAGCTCCTGGGAATGTGATGGAGCCAGAAATCAGAAAACACGGAGAGGTGTGTAAGAGTCTCTCAATTATAGGGCCAAGTTTGTGATTTCTTAGAAAGGATTCCTGAGGAGCCAAAGTCCTGGCAAGGTGATAGCAGACATGGTCTGAGACCACCACACATGAAATGTTTTAGGGAGCTGTTACCTGCTGACACAGAGACTGCTAGTCCCCTTCCATCTCTAGCCCCCTTTGCCTTTCTTTCCCAGAGATGGCCCTCAGACTTCGGAAGCAACTCCATGAGAAGCAGTGGGATGTTGAGGAAAAACTACTAACCGGGGAATTAGGAGCTCTAGGATCCAGCCCCAGCTCCATTAAGTATCTGTGTATCCTTAGGCAAGTCATTTGGATTCTCTTGGCCCTCATCAGTCAACTCAGAGGCTTGGACCATGTGATTTCTAATGTCTATGCCAGCTCTAAACAAATATACAAGTTTTTAAGAATAGGGAGTAGTTTAAAAACTAACCTTTGCTTGAGATGAGACCAAGAGAGTGGTGAAAAGTAAGCTGAACCATCCAGGTTAGAGATGGAGGTCAGTCACAGTTTTAAGGAAACCTGAGTTCTTATTCCAGTGAAGCTGCTGACTTGCTATAGTATCACAGGCAAATCTGTTAACCTCTCAGGGGTTCAGATTTCTTAACTGTAAAATAGAGATAATAATACCTGCCTTGACTACCTCAGATAACTACTTTGAAAGGTGAAGCCAAATAGGGAATTTGTAATATACAAAATAAGAGGCATTATTCATATTATCTAGAATTGGTCCTGAGAGAGGGAGACTGAGGAGGAAGATTTAGAAGTCGCAGGAAAGATCAGTGGTGAGGGCAGGAGGTAAGTGGGAGAGAGACCAGAAGAAAGAAAAGAGGAAAAAGGGAAGTGTCATTGAACATTTTACATTGGGAAGGGAGGGAGGTGATGGGGAGAGTGGTCCAGGAAAGTCCAGGTCCCCAGAGGTTGCCAACAGGACAGTATCTTTTTAAAATTAGTGATATGGTATCCAGTACCTGCTTGAAAAATGTTAAATCAGTGACAACTGAAGGATTCAGGCCTGAAGATGGTTTTCAGATAGATGAGTGCCTAATACAATGCCTTCATATTGTAGGAACTTAATGAAAGTTGTGAGGAAGACAGAGAGAGAGAGAGAGAGAGAGAGAGAGAGAGAGAGAGAGAGAGAGAGAGAGAGAGAGAGAGAGGGGAGGGAAGGGAGGGAGAGAGGGGTGAGGGAGACAGAGAGACAAAGAGAAAAGGGGGAAAGGGAAGAGAAGGAAAGGGAAGAAGGAAAGAAGGAAGACTTGACCAAGTAAGATTCCTGTAGTTTAAGGCATGATTAGGAGATTGCTCCTGGATTTGACATTTCTAAAGAAGGATATGCATGTGTTTCAGAAAATGGACAGGAATCAAGATGGAGTGGTAACCATTGAAGAATTCCTAGAGACTTGTCAAAAGGTGAGCTTCCTTCCCCCTTTAGCCTAGCCAGAAGCATAACAAGATGCTAGGCTCCACTTGCTTAGAAATTTCTCCTTCTGAGGATCCTGGGAAATGGGAATATTTGGGGGATTTCTCTTTTCTTATTCCATATCTTCTCCACCCCCATCTTTCCTTTGGGAAGGTTTCAGGGCATCTTGCTTAGTCTTGGGTCCTCAGAAAGACTTTATCCTGTCCTTTCTCCTCCCGAGAGACATTAACAATTAACTCTTAGGCAGGGAGATGACCTAGGACTATGGTGATTCTCTTAGGACTTCAACAGGAGTCTAAACTCTCAGAGCTCAGGCTAAGTGAGAACAGCCTAGAGAGTCTAGTTACACACATTGTTTAAGTCTGGGTCTATTCCTGGCCCTCACCTAGCTTGGGTTCATCCTATTTGGAGTCATTTCCTGGAATCCTTTAGAGAGTCTTGCAAGCCTGGCATTTCTTCCTGGCCCATTGCTATTGCCCCTGCCTGTACCTCTGCACCAAAATCCTGAGATCATAGTTTCCAAATCCTCCATTCATACTCTCAGACAAAGAAAAGGTTTGTATAGGATCAGACAGAGTTCCTTTGAGTGCAGTGGTTTATTTGTGACTGTGACCTTTGGGAGATTGGACAGATCTTTGGAGAAAAGGTCACCAGAAGCCTCTCTCCCAATCAATATCAACTGACCTCAAAACCTCTTCCAGCCAGGCAGCCTCTCCCCTCCTCACATGACCCAGTAAACTCTACATTCCTTTTTAATCTGTTTTCTCATGATGAAATTATGTTTAATTACCTAATCACTGTCATCATTTTTGTAACTGTTTCTAGAATCTGTTTACAATGAATTCTACTGTCGTGCTGGATAGCTCCTAACAATGTCCGCTCTTCATTTTTTTTCTTTCTTACTCCAAATAGGATGAAAACATCATGAGTTCCATGCAGTTATTTGAGAACGTGATATAGAAGGGAGAAGCATTCAGTTGCCACCCTCCCCAGCCTCTGCCTCAGAAGGCCACCTTCATACTGACAGGCGCCACCATCACAAGAAACTTTTTTTTTTTTTTACTAATTTACAAAAAAAGAAGAAAAAAAACAACAAAAGTTTAAAAGTTCACTACACACATACACAAGATTCCCCTAGGCTTGAAGAGGGAGAGAAAGAGACAGAAAGAGAAA
>CM053625.1:232720051-232737723 GCA_028646595.1 Phalanger gymnotis
TGAGGTGTCTCTCATATCTCTCCTTCGGGGCCAAGCTTGGTCATTATAATTTCACAGAATTGCATTTCTCTGTTTTGGTTGTTTTTGTTCTTGTCCTTTACGTTGTAGTTATGGTGTATATTATTTTCCTGGTCCTGCTTACTTCTCCTGACCTCAATTCACATGTCTTCCCAGGCTTCTCTTTCTAGTCATCATGTTTATGCTTTCATTCAGCACAGTCACATTCCATTTAGGTACCACAATTTGTTTTTCCATTTGCTAGTGGATGTGTGTCTGCTCTGTTTCCACAAAGAAGAGTTGCTATAAATATTTTATTTTTAGAGGCAATTGGGGTTAAGTGACCTGCCCAGGTTCACACAGCTTGTAAGTGTCTGAGGTTGGAGTTGAACTCAGGTCCTCCTTACTCCAGGGCCATTTACTCTATTCAGTGCACCACCTAGCTGCCCCTGCTGTAAATATTTTAGTATACATGAGGCCTTCCTTTTTGTCATCTACCTCTCTGGGGTATATCTTATGCAGTAGAGTCTGGATCAAAGAGCATGGGGAATTTAGTAAGTTTCTTCATGTAATTCCAAATTGCTTTCTAGAACGGTTGAATCAACTTGCAGCTACACCACAATTCCTGTGCCTCTCTTCCCACAGAGCCTCCACTATTGACTACTCCCATCTTTTGTCATTTTTGCCAATTTGCTGGATATGTGGTAAAAACTCAGAACTGCTTTGATTTGCATGTTTTTTTTTCCTTTTTAGGGATTTGGAGCTTCCTTTCATATGGTTATTAATAATTTGCAATTCTTTTTGGAGGCAATGGGGGTTAAGTGACTTGCCCAGGGTCACACAGCTAGTACACATCTGAGGCTGGATTTGAACTTGGGTCCTCCTGACTTCAGGGTCAGTGTTCTATCCTCCTAGCTGACCTGGCAATTCTTTTTGAGAATTGTTTGTTCATATCCTTTCATCACTCACCTTTTTTTGTTGTTCAGTCACTTTTTCAGTCATGTCCGACTTTTCCTGACCCCATTTGGAGTTTTCTTGGAAGATACTGGAGTGGTTTGCCATTTGCTTCTCCAGCTCATTTTATAAATGAGGAAACTGAGGCAAACAGGGTTAAGTGACATACACAGGGTCACACAGCTAGAAAGTATCTGAGGCCACATTTAAACTCAGGAAGAAGAATTTTCCTGACTCCAGGCCTGGTACTCTATCCACTATGCCACCTAGATGCCCAGAAGAAGCATGAAGTACTCAAATAGCCCACAGGCTACCTCCTCAATGACCTCTCCATACCCAGGGGAAATGAACTTGGGGTTGCTCTTAAGGCAACCCCCTGATATTCCAGTGAGTTCCTCTTTCTCAAAGAATCCTACTGTCCTGTGTTATGGTTTAGATCCTTCCAAAAGGTAAACGTACTGAAGACTGTTGAATATGCAGACCCTCTTCTTACTCCACTGTCTGAAGAACTCTGGAGCCATGTGGTCTGTTTTCTCCCTTCTTCAAGGAGCACCATGGATCAGGAAACCTTATCTTTGTACAAGGTCCGATGCCCAAATTCTCAAGCATGAGGCCACTGTCAAAGCTGAAGTAGTCAAGGAATCTCCCTTCTCTGCTAGAAAGCTGGATTCTGAGGTCACAGTGCTTGGGGTATTCAAAAATCTGCCTGGACCTTTACAAAAGGGGCTGGAATATAGGAACAGTATTCCTAAAAACATGCCTTAGGTTGTGCAAGTATTTGTTCCTCACTTGTCCTGTGCTTTAGCTAAGTCACCTTGGGGTGGGGAGGGAGGATGGGAATGGGGGCTGGGGGAGGGGAGTGAAAAGAGAAATCCTATGCTTCTTGCTGAACTTTGGAAGAAAACAAAATGGAAAAAGCAAAGAGCAAATCTTTAAGAACTCTGAGCTTGCTTTATAGGCTATCAAGGAGTGGCTGTTACTTCACTACTACTCCTACTGACTAGGAGATCTCCGTGTCCCCTCAGTTTGATTGGGGACTCTTCATTTGATTAGGGACTAACAACAGCCCATTGCACACCATTTCATCTGGTTGATTGATGTACCCCTCCATTCGATCAAAAACTCCACCGATCAACCCCCTTTCACACTTGAGGCAGCCAGATGGCACAGCAGATACAATGCTAGGGAGACCTGAATTCATATCCAGCCTCAGACATTTACTAGCTATGTGATCGTGGGAAATCTCCCTCTGCCTCATCTGTAAAAGGAGGACCATACTAGCACCTGCCTGCCCAGGTTGTTGTTTAAACTCGGATAATATTTGTAAAGAATCTACACAGTACATGGTACATAGTAGGCATTTAACAAATGCTTGTCCCCTCTGCCCACTTGCAAGTAGTACCCTTTTGAAATGATGAGCTTGGCCCATATTATAGAGAATAAATCTACCATACGTCTATCAGCATTTTTGTCCTTGGATTTCAGTATAGACTCTCATGATTACGTAAAATAAATCAATAGAACAATCTATTTTGGAGTTGACAACTGCTTTGATTTCCACCCCACCCCAATTCTCTCTCCTTTTCCCAAACACACAAATGCACTTTATGTTACTTCTTTTTATTTTTCTTCCCTGCTGGTCTCTAGTAGCTGCGGTTTGTTCATAGATGCAGTTCCACTGGGCACAAGGTTGTAGAGCTTTTCTGCTTATCTCCATTCATACATTATCTCATTTATACCTCGCAACCGTGAGGTCAATGCTACAGATGTTAATATTCTCATTTTACAGATGAGGAAATTGACACTCAGAGAGGTTCAGTAACTTTTCTAGGGTCCTATAGCTATTAAGCCTCTGAGGCTGGATTTGAATTCACATGTTTCTGACTCCAAGTCTCACTCTATCCACTCTACCACACTTCCTTTCAGTTCTGATATTCCCCTACTATGGTTCAATAAGTCAGACTGATGAGGACCCAGCCTATGAATTATCAGAGGAGCCCTCCCTGCCTGCATGTTCTTGGTCCTCAGCCAGCATAGGCTGTAATCTGACTCCTGGTTCATCCAGGCTCAGTAAAGTTTCCTGTCGCCCTTCAGTCTCAGAACTTAATGAATTGCTTTTAAAGGAAACCCAAGCTCTGCCAGGCAGGCTCTGTTGCCTCTCCTGTTAGAAGCAGTAGACAAGGTCTTTGGTTACTGGGAAGCTGTGATTCCTCCTAGACCTCCCAGCCAAGGTCCTTGTTAATATTTGATAGGGAGTTACTTTGGTTTAAGCGAAGAGGTGAACCTCCTAGCCCGATGGATTCCTGTGGGGATTCCCGAGGATGGCTGTGAACTCATTTTCTATACCAGTGTCTCAGGCCATGAACAACCTCGTAGCATGAGACAAAATGGTAACCAGGGGCACTGACTTCAGAGGAAGCTGAATAGGGTGCTGACAACCCCCTGGCTCCTTTAGCGGCATTGAAACAATGGAGCTCAGCACCTAATTAGTAGGATTCATTCATCAAAATAGAAAACTACCAAATGCTGGACTGGGGTGAGCTCCCCACCCCATCTCCTCCTGATCTGTGTACTGTACCATCCTTATACCTACCTTCCCTCCCCCCACATTCCTTGGCCTCATTCTATTGTCTCAGGATTGCACAATTCCCCTCAACTTGAAGGCACAGTTTATGGTACTTGTACCAGCCAAAAAATTCCAAGTCACCTGTCTGGTGGGAGAAAATTCTTAGTCTGTAAGGAGTTAAGGCATTTATTTAAGATCACACATCTGGATAATAGCAGAGCCTGAACTAGAATCCAAGTGCCCTCGTTTCTAAGTCAATGAAACAGTCATTGCTGCTCCTTTATACAATGGATCCTGGGGCAGCTGGTGATTTAACCTTCTAGCTTCGCCCATAGGTAGAGCAGGCATGAGGGGCTGAGCACAGAACATGCCCTACTCTGATAACCACAAACCTTCAGACAGTTTTCTTGGATATACATCCAGGGTCTGAATCATACCAAAGCATTGATCCTGGGGTTCTGGTTGATAGGACTGGTCTATAATAACCCTGGGAAGCATCCCTGTATCCCAGCACTGACCAGTGAAGCCCATGCGAGTGTAAAGATCCTCATCTTAACTCCCACTCTAATAGAACCAGGTTCCCAAAGCTAGGCAGCATCTGCCTCTTAGGGTCCTGGGGTATCCCTGAGGGAGTCAGGAGTGTGCTTATCCTGAACACTGTCAGTAGCCAGATAAGTAGCTTTTAGAAAGGGGATATTTACTAGGGTGTTACAATAGGAGTAGTCTGTACAAAATATCTCCCCAAGGGTTTGGGACACTCTCCCATCAGTATATGCAGAATCTAGGAGAAATTGGGGTGATGCTTAGAAAGGAAATGTGGCAAAGGAGTAATTCAAAGCTTTTGTTTTCTGGAGGTCCTGTTCCTCATATTTGTAGGATCTTAAAGACATTTCCTTTAGGCATGAGGTGGTTTATTTGCTAGGTTCCTTTATAGAGCCACAAGTCCACTGTGTCTCTGGCCTCAATGATACTGATAGTGCCTACAGCTAATTCAGAGATGCTGTTTAGAACATTGATAGAATATTTCACAAAAGTCAGCATCCTCTAGAACCTTTGAAACTGGAAAGTTCCCTTCTGATTAAAGTAGAATAGGGAGTGGGAGTTGGCAAAAACCCAGGCTTTCTTCCCCTCCCTTCAACCCAGGGAAGTTTCTCCCTCAGCAATGTGCTGGAAAACCACACTTGCTCCAATTTCTGGAATAGCCTCCCCTTGCAGCTAACTTGATGCTTTTAGATGAGACCCCAAAGGACACAATAAAATCCCACAGTCAGTTGGAATAGACCTCTCATCTAGGATTATTAACCCACATCAAATGGCTTTCAAAGGCTTTTCACACAGTCTATTATTCTTGAAAAATCTTTAGTTCATGTGATAGCCAGGTGAAGTACTCTAGCAACCAACTAGCTCTAACTCCGTAACAACAATGCTTCTTGCAGCTGCTGTGGAGGTATAAGGGCAATAACAGTGGCACATAGGAGGGCTGCTAGCACAGGTTCTTTGATCTGCTTTTCTAAGGAAAGCAACTTTAAGGGGTTTACAATCTCACTTTAATTAAACATACATATATCATTCACTTATTTCAGGGGAAAAAGTCAGCACCCTGAACTTCGGAGAAAACATAAACAGAAATTACAAGCAGAAATTATATAAACAGAGCAAATAACACAAATCAGCAGACAGGGCTTCTGTCTGTCCATAGCAATACATACATAGTTACCAGATAGAGAGAGAAGCACCAACACCTATGTTTTCAAAGCTGGGGGTTCTCCTTAATGGCTACCCAGAGTCTCATCTGGCAAAATCACAGGAACAGTCATCCCATGAGTGCGCCCCCAAGCAAAATGCTAACCTCCAAGTATATAAATGCTTCTTCAGGGTCAGAGGGCTTCACAACCATGTGACTCAAATTCATGTGACTTAGATTTTCTTGTGACTTAAGCAGGTCATCAAAGACTCTTGATTCAAACAAAAACTCAATCAAGGGCACTTGATTGCCTTAGTGCTGAGAAGCACTCCAAAAGAAAAAAACAGCAAAAAGTTTCACTTTGCTTGCCATTACAAACTCAAAGGTGCTTAAACATTTTCTTTTTCCTAAGGCAGAAAGTCTGGGGAAGCCCATGGGTCATTTCTCTGAATGATGTTTTTAAATGCATAAAATAAAATAATGGGATTGCGAAGGAAGCCAATTATATAAAAATATTATCAAGGTATTTTTAATGAAACTAGTTAATGGATCCCCGGTTAATGTCCTCTACTGTAGCTAGTGGGTCATTTAACCACTCTGAGTCTTGGTTTCCACATCTGTGAAATAAAAGTTAGGCGGTTTGGTAGTGGTAAGCACACTGGATTGGTAGTCAGAAGACTTGAGTTTTGGTTCCCAGCTCTTTTACTTGCTCAATCTAGGTGACCTTGGGCAAGTCACTTGATATCTTGAGGTTTTATTAAGGGGGTACAGTAGGAATAGTTTGTACAAAATCTCTCCCCAGAGGTCTAGGACACTCTCCTACCAGTATATGCAGAGTCCAGGAGAAAGTGAGACCATGCTGTCTGCCTCAGACATCTTACTAGCTGTGTGACTCGTAGCAAGTTACTTAACCTCTGTCTGCCTCAATTTTCTCATCTGTAAAATGGGGATAACAGCACCTACCCCAAAGGGTTGTTGTGAGGATCAAATGAGATAATATTTGTAAAGCACTTAGCACATAGTGGGCACTTAATAATGATATATAATAATAATTAAATGATTTAACTTCTCTGGGCTTATTCCCTTCTCTTCCCCCCTTCTGAGGCAGCCCCTTCTGCTTTGGGATAGTTCTATCAGGATGCTTTTCTTGACATCAAACCTAAATTTTCATCTTCTAAACTGAATTGCTCCTGGGTTTCCCCTTTGAAGTCAAACAGAACAGGCCTACTCCTCTTTTCTCATGAGACTCTTTTGAGTACTAGAAGACACTATCACTTCCCTTCCCTTCTCCTCTACACCTTCCCCCCTTTCCTCACTCCAAGTCTTTTTTGGCTAAAGATCCTCAGTGGTTTCAACCATTATCATAAGTCTGAACTCGAGGCCCTTCGTTCTGGGTGCCTTTCACTGAATGTTCTCCTTTCGATTAGAGTTGGAAGCCTTGCTTCTCTTGCTGGAGCCCAGCATCTTAATTGGCTTTGTTGCCTCTCACATCACAGTGTTGACTCATCTGACCTTGCTGTTCACTAAAAAACCCCTTTTCTTCCCAACTACTAATTTTACTAATCATGCCCCTCCTATCCTGTACTTGTAGAGTTGATTTTTTGAGCCCATGTATAAGCTTTTACATTGATCCCCATTACATTTCCTCTAATTAGATTTGGCCCAATTGATCTAAGAATACCTTGCTCCCTCACTCCCACCTCCTCCCAATCCCCAAACCCACAGGCTCCTTGAGTCATTGGCCATTGCAATATTGAAAAGGGCCTCAAAGGTCAGGATGTAGGGTAATCCCTGGATTTAGATACAGCAGCTGCTGTGATAACTTGGATATTGGGCTCGGCAAGTACAATCTTATCTTGACAAATACAATAGGCCTTGAGGTGGGAGATTCCAGTCACAGGTTTTTTCCAGCAGTTTCGCTCACTGACAGCTCTAGGTCTTCCAAGGTTGAGAGGTTCTCAACCTTCTTGTCAAGAGAGTCCACCTTTTATTCCCCTTAAGGCTGAAAACAGGTAGGTGGTGAGGATGATGGCAGTGAAGTCCCTGGCTAGGGAGCAGGAATTGGTGGATGACAAGTTCTTAAGTGGGGTGGTCAGGGCTGTACACTTCTGGGAATCCTAGGAAGAAATGGAGAGTGGGCCTGGGTGGGGCACCTGACAAAAAGGGTCACAGTCACACCTAAGCTATCTCTTGCCAACCCTTCGAAGCATAGAGAGGCTTTTCCGTGGGCCTAAGAGGTGCAGGGTATCTTTAAGAACCAGTACACCGCAACCCTTATCTGAGCATTGTCAGAGCATCTGGCAACTCAGTCAGCTCCTGATCCACTGGGCACAGTAGGTCCAGCCTCACTGTCACTTACATTTCTGGATATTACAATCTATGGGAAAATACAGTAGAATATGTATTATAGTGGAAAGAATCATGGCTCTACTTTTTATTAGGTATATGACCTTGGGAAGTGATTTAACTTCTCTAGGCTTAAATCTCTTTTTGTAAAATGAGGGAATCAGACCAGATGGCTTCAAAGGGTCCTTTTATGTTCATATAGGCAATGAATTATCCTGGTAATTCAAGATTTTTAGAGAGCTGAAGGCAGGGGTGCGCTGGCAAATGCTTCATAACTGGCCCTCCAGGAAAAAGAAATGTACCCACAACACACTTTTAAGTTCAATCTGTACTATTAATATTTTCTCTATCCCTTTTTAAGGTCTAAACAATCAACAGAACAACAAATCAAACCCTGATTTGTAATTTAACAATCTTCTCGGAGGAGCTCACTCAGCTGCTAAACTTCCACCCTGGCTGAACAGTTCATCCCATTACATGATGAGGCCCTCTGTGAACCACTTTACATACAGTATCTCATCTGAGCCTTACCACAGCCTGTGAGTAGGTATTAGTATCCCATTGTACAAATGAAGAAGCTGAGATGCAGAGAAGTTGAGAGACTGCCCATGGTCACAAAGCTAGTGACCATTCCAAGCAGTCAGGATGCTGTATACAGCCTTCCTTTCCATCTTAACCCAAATAGTCTTTTCTTGGTGGTTTTAAGGTCATGGTTAGAAAGATTAATTATTGGGCAATGACATAGTGGTTTAATCTAATAAACATTTTCAAAATATTTACTTTGTGGTAAAAGGTTCTGTGTTAGGTGTTGGTGATGCAAAAATGGAACCAAAATATGTCCTCCTGGCTACTGAAGTATGGGCAGCTGAGATGCGTTTGCTGCCCCCTCCCCCAGGCCTCGGAGTATTGGGAGTTTTGAGTTCTTTTATCTGCTTTTTATAGGTTTTTTCTGTCTCCTTCTTTGCTGGCAAGCTACCAGTGTGTACCAGTAACTAACAGCCCCCTTTTCCTACCCTTCATATTGCTTTTGGCTAAGAAACCAGAGATGCAATGTGTCTTGTATAGAAATGGGCCCTGCCTCTGAGTGAAGGCCTCAGGGGCTTTCTCTCCTAGGAGTAAAATTCATTAATATTCATGTACCAGCTTGGTTTGTGTCTGCTTTGGATTCCTTGAGACTTCTTGCTTCATTCTGGTCCTTGATGGTATTCCAGATAGGTGTGAAGTCACAATATTAATTAAGGCTTAGATATCCATTGGCTTGGGCCCCTGGTCTAGGTATTAGTTCTTTTTCCTGTCCTGTGACTAGTTGCTGTGTACTTTCTGTTATCTTGATGATGCTATCCCCTATAATGCCTCCTCCTCATCTCATGCACTAAAAAAAGAGAGAAAAAGTCCACAAACAGTATCCCTACCCTGAGGCAAATGAAGCCCTAGACCCAATGCTACCCTCAGCTCCCCCAATTGGACTAACACCAGATCTTAGTCCTTCCCCATCCTTATTCCCTTTCTATCCCTAAGACTGCCATGGGGACAGGATGAAATTTTAGGATAAAGATTGCAGGAATAAGTGGCTAAAATCAGCTAGATCCCGATCACGGCCTTTGTCAACAGGCTCTAAAGTTCAGTGGGTTAATATTGAGTTAGATGTAGTCATACAGTGTTTTGTGTGGTTGCTTTTCAATTGTGTCTGACTGTCTGTGACCCCATTTGGGGTTTTCTTGGTAAAGATAATGGAGTGTTTTGCCATTTCCTTCTCCAGCTCATTTTACATATGAGGAAACTGAGGCAAACAGGGTCAAGTGACTAGCTTGTCACACAGGTAGTAGATGTCTGGAGCCAGATTTGAACTTAGGAAGATGAGTCTTCCTGACTCCAGGCTGCTGCTTGACATAGTGTTTATCTTTCCCCTGGATTAAGATAGCCAAATGTTGTAATGGATAGTGTTGGGCCTGGAGTCAAGAAGCTATGAGTTCAAACTTGGCCTCAGATACTTACTAACTGTGTGACCCTGGGCAAGTCATTTAACCTCTGTTTGCCTCAGTTTCTTTATCTGTAAAATGGGGATAGTAGCCCCTCACTCACAGGGTTGTCATGAAAAACAAATTTTTATATATATACATACATACGTATGTACTATATATATAATATATATTATATATATACACACACGTATATACATATATACATACACACATGTGTATGTATATACATATGCATGTATATATATATTTACACATATATGCATATCTATGTATCTGTATATGTATGTATTATATATACATATACATATTGTGCTTTGCAAGCTTTAAAGTACTCTATGAATACTATTACCCTTATTATCACTATTCAAGTGGCAGACTGCAAACTCAGTGTGAGAAATAGTAATAGAAGAAGGGCAGCCAAGAAAGCTGCCAGGCATTTTTTAATAAGACTTCAGTCTTCTGGCAAAGCTCTTTGGAGATTTGGTCCATTGCCGAGTGAATCCCAGGACTCAAGCTAAGCGATAGATTAACATTCTCACTAATGGCCTCTGTGGCTATCAAACCCTCCCTGCCACCCTTGGGTGCTTATGGAGGAGAGGACTATGCAGGATGGGGGCAGGGATTTTGGGAAGGAGCTGATGCTTCTCTCTGTCTATATAAATAATACATGCATAAATGTTTTTACATGTAAACATACATATCAGAGAAGAGATACATTGCTATTTAAATGTACATATATACACATATATGTCAGAGAAGAGATACGACTATATAAGAAGGACAGTCAGCTCTTTCCCAATAATCCCCCCTCCTGTGTGTGTGACTATCTATATATACATATATATCTATTCACTGCACTACCTCTGTAAAGAGAGGCCTTGCACCACGAGATTCTATATTGTTGTTTTTAAGTTGTGTCCGACTCTCCGTGACCCCATTTGGGGTTTTCTTGGCAGAGACATTGGTTTGCTTTGCCATTTCCTTCACCAGCTCATTTTACAGATGATGAACTGAGGCAAACAGGGTCAAGTGACCTGCCCAGGGTCACACGGCTAGTAAATGTCTGAGGCCAGATTTGAACTCAGGTAGATGAGTCTTCCTGACTCCAGGCATAGTTCGACATAGTGTTTACTTTTCCCCTATGCTAGGATAGATAGGCATTGCAATGGTTAGTGTTGGACCCGGAGTCTCTTTTCAGAGGCAACCCAGTGCGGCAGAGTCTGAGGACCCAGGTTCAGACCCTGCCTCTGCTCTTTCTTCTTTCTACCTGTGTGATCTTGGCTGTTATTTCATCTTTCTGGGACTTGGTTTGCAGCATTAAAAGGGTTGGAGGACGTGATTTTGTACAGCTATGAATCTGTGAGTCTCCTCCTTCTTGTGCTTAGTTTTATGTTTTTTTTTTAATTTAGCATTCCTTCAATTACATTATTTTAATAGCATTTTATCTTTTCCCATTGCATGTAGACAATTTTTAGCATTCATTTGGAAAAATTTTTTGGGCTCCAAATTTTCTCCTTCCCCAAGATGAAAAGTAATTTGATATAGGTTATATGTGCACAATCATGTAAAATGTGTTTCATATTAGTCATGTTGTGAAAGGAGAAAGAGACTAAAAGAAACACACAGACACACGTGAAAATAGCATGCTTTGATTTGTTGTGCTTAGTTTTAAACGTCTTTCCTGATATCACCATCTTTTCTAGGGGTGGGGGAGATGGAGAGAGAAGACAAAACTAACAGAATCTTAGACATGGATGATGACTTAAATATTCAGGTTTACAAATGAATGAACTTAGGTAGAGAGAGGGCAAGCGACAGGCCCAATTTCACACAGCTAATAGCAAAACTAAGACTCCAACCTCCGTCTTCTGACTCCCCATCTTTCCCCTATGCAGACCGCCCTTTAGTCAAGAAATATTTTTCCACTAGAAAATTATCAGCAAGTATAGTAAAATACTCAGAAATGAAAGACAAGGTAAAATTAGCCTCATCATCATGTTCAATGTATTGCACCATGTGTTGATAAGCTGTAGAAACCAAAGAAAGGACTTTGGGCGTGTTATCTGAAATGCGACTTGAGAGATATAGGATGGAGAAATGGAGTTCAAAGTCTTTGGCTATTGCATTGTGCAATCCTCTGGAATGGATTGTCCCTTCAGTCTCTAAGGAATGAGCTGGTGAGGGAGCACCTGGGAAAGAAGCCATTAGTTTAGGGGCTGGGGCAAGGGGAGGGTGAAGCAGAGAAGCCGTACACTATTGCGGGAGCCAGGCCTAAACCTAAACCAAGAGTGTGTGAGCACAGGGGCCATGCCTGTGCTTCTTGGCACTCTTTTCTATCTTGTATCTTGAGGGGGGAAAGTCAGGGCATTTGGGGTTAAGTGAATGTGTCAAGTGTCTGAGGCTGGATTTGAACTCAGGTCCTCCTGACTCCAGGGCCAGTGCTCTACTCACTGCACCACCTAGCTGCCCCCTTGACTCTCTTTTCTGACTAGATGACACTGAGATAAGAGTTGAGTGGATTGTTGCAGAGGTACCTCGGAAGACTTGTTTGAAATACTGTAGAGTATAGGGAGCTGAACTGGGAGAACAATTTAAACAATATTGTAAACAGTTTTGAAAGATTTAAAAACTCTGATCAAGGCAATGATTAGCTGTGATTCTAGAACACTGATAAAGAATGCTGCCCATCTCATGACAGAGGAGAGCTGGACTAATACGTAAAATGAAAAATGAATGTTTGGATATGGCCAATGTAAGAATTTGTTTTGCTTGACCACACTTGGTTTTGTAATGTTTCCCCCTCCTTGTGGGGTGGGAGGGGAGGTAGGAGGAAGAAAAATTAATACCTGATCATTTTAAAAATCAAATTTATAAAAAAAATGTAATATAAGCCTCTTGAGGGCAGGCACTCTCTCGCTTTCCTATTTGTACTCTCAGCGTTTGTCACAGTGTACAGTTATCCCTTCCGCATCGGTGAGTTTAGGGGTCTGTTCCCCTTCCCCCATCTAGAAAATCCTCATAAAAATTTTTGGCCATCCCTTTGCAATTTAAACAATACAAGATAGGAGAAACTCAAGATGCAAAGACCACTTCGAGATCACTGTGAGATGTCACGTGAGAGATTGCCATAAATACACTTGACGTCCCAAACCAGTGTGTAGAAATGCAGTTCTTTTAACTATAAATTTAGTTTTAAGAAAAAATTATGTAGCTGTTCATTTATGTTATTAAACAGTAAAATACATACTGTAAGGTAATATAATACATTTTATGTTTTTATTAGTTAGTAAACTTTTAAAGATATCTCTATATTTCTAGCCTTTGTGAATCATGTGCTGGCCTTCATGGTTTTTTTTTTGCAAACTTTAACTTTTCATTTATTTTAACTTTAAAAACTTTAAAAAAGAAATTGTGTATACTTACAGTATTAAAAGACAAAATTCGTTGATACTGTATAATGCTATACATATGTTTTATGCCTTTCTGAGTTTCTAAACTTTTTCTGTGTCACCTGGGGGACTTTGCAAGTCATCTGCAGCTTCTCAGGTTCTCAGGAGCCGGGAGGAGAAGAAGAAGAAATAATTAATACAGGTTGACAAGTAGGTGAGTTGTTTTTTCCTAATGGTATAAGGAGCATTACCGTGTCTCTTTCTCTTCGACAAAACATCTGCCTTGCTGGCTTGCTCAGAATGCTTGAAGTTACTCTATTTGAATAAATATTTAGGTAAAATATTGATTTTTTTCCAAGCTGTTTGTTTAAAAAATGCAAGCCTTTCTGGGAATAAGAGCATATTATTGCTTTATTAGAGCCCTCCCAGGAGGCAGCTAGGTAGTTCAGCAGATAGAAACACTGGGCCTGAGTTCAAATGCAGCAACAGATACTACTAGCTGTATGACCTTGGGGAAGTCACTTACCCTCTGTTTAATCCACTGAAGAAGGAAATGGCAATCCACTGCAGTATCTTTGCCAAGAAAGCCCACCGTGGACAGTATGGTCCATGGAGTCACAAAGAGTTGGACAACAACAATAGATCTCTCCTATCTGGACAGGAAGGACTGGGAATCTCAGACCTTTCAAACTAAACTTCTACTGTTGAGGAAACTGAGGCACAGAGGAATTAATCTACAGAAAGTAACTGAGGGAGTCAAGATGTCTTTTGACACTAAGTTCAGTGCACTTTCCACTTTTCAATTCAGTTCTAAAAACTTTATTAAGCACCCACTATAACACAGGCACTGTGCCAAGCACTAGGAATACCAAAAGACTCAAAAGACAGGCCCTGCCTTCAAGAAGGTTACACTCTACTGGAGGAGACAACATGTAAACAAATATATACAAGGCAAGCTATATACAGGATAAATAGAAAACAATTAACAGAGGGAAGGCGCTGGAATTAAGTAACCAGACTGAGGCTCTGGGATCTGGCTGCGAGGACTTCCGGGACTCGAGGTTCCCTGAGGAAGGTGAATTTTTATAATACTGGGATGGGGAAGGACTCAGCACTGAGGTAGCTAAGTGTGAGATATAGCTTTAGGTTGGAGAGGAGCTGTTTAAATCTAATTGTGACTATAGATTGCACCTAGAATGTCACCCTAACCTTAGTAACTCCTCAGGAATACTGGGAATGGATACAAGGAATTTTGGGTTCCCCCAGGTGCTAGATCCCCCCAAAACATTATTGCTTTGGGTCCACCCAAATTTTATTGAATGTTTCTATTTACTGATAGCCATCTCAATCTACCTTGCTTTCAAGTTGCCCTCTCTGCAGTACCATAAAGCACTCTTAGGGCACCTAGGTGGTACAGGTAATAGTCAGGAAGATTCATATTTCTAAGTTTAAATTGGGCCTCAGACTCTTACTAGCTGTGTGACCCTGGGCAAGTCACTTAACCCTGTTTGCCTCAATTCCTCATCTGTAAAATGATCTGGAGAAGGAAATGGCAAACTACTCCAGTATCTTTGCCAAGAAAATCCCAAATGGGGTCACAAAGAGTCAGACATGACTGAAATGACTGAACAACAACAAAGGTACCCTTGTGTGAGTACCTTTGTCTAAATCCTGTATGATGTAAACCCTCCAGAGACTGGATAAGAAGGAGTCACACCTCCTTTCCAGCTTGCTCTCCTCTACCAAGCAACCTAAGAAATTTCTTTCTAAAACTATTTCAGATTTTGAGGTTTGTCCTCAAGGATAATAAGAGGTAGAGTAAAGATATTACCTAAATCTTCAGGGCTGACCAGACCACAAAATTCCAAAAGTGGAGATGAGGAGGGAGTTCCTCTTCCTTTAATTTCCCCCCTATAATATTAACCTTGCAAGATAATGCCAACACTGGTTATGCTGTGAAGAGCCAGGCCAGGATAATGAGCAAACCCTGGTTTCCCTTTTCCAGTCTTTGCCAGTCCAGAATGAATTTTCAGTCTAGAGATCTACAATCTACTGCAATGTTCTATCCTAAGGATATGTATAATTTCTGTTTATGGTTCTCTTTTTACCATTTCGTCACAGACACTTCTTTCTTTCCTTTCTTTTTTTTCCTCTCCCTTCCTTTAATCTCCTGCCCTTTCATTCATTTTTTTCCCTCTCATTTGCCTATGTTTTGGATTTGTCAATATTACTACTACTAACAATAATAATTAACTTTTTATAGCACCTTAAGGCTTACAGAACTCATACACAAGTTAATTTGATTCTCATCACAGTTGTATGAGGTGAGTAGTACAATGATCCTTATTACCTCCTTTTTGGAGACAAGAATACTGAGGTTTGACTTTTGTCTGAAGATCCACAAGCAACATGACCAAGTTTTCTACTGCAAGTCCATTACTGTTGGTACAAAAGTATATTCATAAGCACATTCTAATGGTGTATAAGGTCTCCAATGAAGGCTAGACTAGAAGAGGAAAAATGTAGATTCTGCCTAAAACAAAGAAGCCAGAAACCTGCCAGTTTTCCTTAAGCACAGTTTTAGTCATGGTGTAGCCTGGCTTTCAACAGTCTTCAACAACACCCTACATACTACAAGATATGTGACCATGGGCAGATCATGAGATTCTCTACTCTTCCAGATCTGTGTCTAAATTGGAATGGTGGCACGGCAGTTGTAAAAGTACCTTTTTGACTTCCCCTTTTTATAGGAAAGTTCTCATCTTTGACACGATGGAGATGATACCTCCTTTGCAAGGAGTCCAGGATGGTAACTGATAGACCAAGGTGCCATCTACTATCTCTGCTTCCAGATCTATAATTTGGCATGTTTGACCATAGTAATTGGTTGGAGGAGATGAGAGTAGGGGATTTGAGTATTTCTGGGATGTATGTAACATTAGCCAACAAAGGGTTTTGAAGAGTCCTATTTTTGTTGTCCATTTCAATGGGGTTGTCTAGGACCATATGGATACTTTACCTGTGGAGTTATTAGGAAAGGAAGGGGAGATCTTTTCAACTGATTTTAAGAATAAAAGAAAAAAAACAAGGGACAATTTATACTTATAGGATACATGCCAATTTTTCAATGACTGCTAGGAGAATGCCCTTGGGCTTTCTCAAGTGAGAAATCAAAGATTTTACAAAGGTGCCTATGGTGGTTTTTTTTTAAAACATTCATTTACATTCCTCAAGGTGAGAAAGGATGGCACTTTCAGTCACAAAGTTTTAATAAAAACCAATGCTCATACACATAAAAAAGAAAGGAGCAAAGGACTATAGAGACCAGACATTCTGGAAAGCATAACAGAAGCTAAAGATGAATTGGCCCCACCCAGCAAAGTGCTGGTAGATGTTTAACCTAGCTCTCTAGGGGGAAAAATGTACTTATGACACACTTTTAAATTTATCTGCATTATTAAGATTTTTCCATTTTCCACATTTCCACATTTCCACTTTCTTAAGTCTAGACAATCCATAGAACAATAAATCAAGCCCTGATTAATAGTATTTGCTAATTTCTGAGGTGTAAAATATTCACACTGGAAATTTAACAATTAACTCTATCGAGCCAGTTTGGCTACTGGACCAACATATGATGAGAAAATAAGAATGTCTTGAGATCTACATCCCTGGAAGGAGTACCCACATCAAAATGATCAGTATGAGATGGCAAGTGAAAAAGATAATTGTTTTAGGATGCCTTAAAGGAACCATAGTGAGCACATGTCCCAAGGAAATCAATGACAAATAGGAAGAGGCCTTATCCAGTACAATCTTCATAGCAGAATATTTTTGTAGTAGAGGATTTGGAAACAAAGCAGAGGCCCATCAATTGCAGGAATGGCCAAACAAGTTGTGACACCTAAATGTAAATGGGATATTACTGTGGTGTTAAAAAAAAAACAAACAATGAGTGTATGGGAAGACACAAGATGTCAAGGGAACTAACCAGAAATGGGAAAACAATGTACGCAATGTGTACAGTTATGGACGTGGAAAGAACAACAGTAAAGCAACTGAAATTCACTGCTGTAAAATTATAATGACTAAATTTGTCCCCAGAGAGGCTGTAAGAAAAGACACATCCTCATGCTTCTCTGCAGAGGTGGGGGACCATGTGTGGGGGATGCTGCAGAGAATGTCAGATTTTTCCATATGTTTACTAGCTCTGCTGACCCATTTCCCCTTCATCTTTTTTCTTCTTTGTTATAAATGATAGCTTTCTGACAGAGGAAAATTGAAGGGATACACTGGTAATGTTGGTGACATAAAAACAAAAGGTATCAATAAGAATTTTTTTTTAATTTTTTTTTATTTAATGTGTTTCGTTTTCAGCATTGATTTTCACAGGAGTTTGAATTACAAATTTTCTCCCCATTTCTACCCTCCCCCCACTCCAAGATGGTGTATATTCAGGTTGCCCTGTTCCCTAGTCAGCCCTCCCTTCAGTCACCCCACTCCCCTTTTCCCTTCCTTTCTTGTAGGGCAAGATAAATTTCTACGCCCCATTGCCTGTGTATCTTATTTTCTAGTTGCATGAGAAAAAAACTTTTTCGTTTTGAACATCTATTTTTTAAAACTTTGAGTTCCAACTTCTCTCCCCTCTTCCCTTCCCACCCACCCTCCCTAAGAAGTCAAGCAATTCAACGTGGGCCACATGCGTATCATTATGTATAACCCTTCCACAACACTCATGTTGTGAAAGACTAACT
>CM053625.1:232743223-232755010 GCA_028646595.1 Phalanger gymnotis
TGCTCCTGTAGGGATGTTGATGAGTTTTCCCAGCCAAAGTCGGGGTGGGGAGCAGAGGATTCAAAAGCCAATAAGCCCGAGAGAAGGAGGATTCTGCAAACCTAAAGCTAATGCAGACTAGCAGGGGTGTCTCTAAGGAATATTACATGGATTGTACCCTCCCCTCTCCTGTCCCTCATCTTCTCTACCCCCTCATCCTCTTCTTCCTGGTCATTCATTCCATCAGTCAATTGAGTGTGTATTGAGCAGGGATCATGCCTTGTGGATTGTGAAGGCATTTGAGGAGCCGCTGAGTGGCTTCTGTTTCTAGAATGTATTACTTTGCTCACAATAGCCCTGTGAGGCAAATAACATAAGTATTATTAAATCAATTTTAATGATGTGGAAACTGGGGTTTGGAGAAGTTATGTCTTGCCTGGGATCACACAATGAGTAAATATCAGAGCAGAAACCCGGATCCCTATCTTCTGACTCCAGCCTCAGGGCCCTTCCATTGTACTCTGCTGCCTTCCACTCACAGTCTGGCTGGAAGGATAGGGTCAACGTGCATGGAATAACGATGTACATGGCAACCTGTGATGTATTTCTATGGACTGATGATCGATGGTACAGGAATTCAGAGGAAGGGAGATCATTCATTGTCCATTTGAGAAGTCTGAGAAGACTTAAAGGAAGGGGTGAGATGTGAGTTGTAACTTGTAATTGGTGTGTTTGTGAAGGTATGTGTGTACATATGTGTGTGCATATATACATGTGGGTACAAGTACAGAGAGGTGGCTCAGTGGATAGAGCACTGTGCCTGCAGTCGGGAAGACTTGAGTTCAAATCCAGCCTTATATGCTTACTAGCTGTGTGACCCATGGCAAGTCACTTGACCCTGTTTGCCTCAGTTTCCTCATCTGTAAAATGAACTGGAGAAAGAAATGGCAAACCACCCTAGTATCTCTGCCAAGAAAACCTCAAATGGGGTCACAAAGTGTTGGACACGATGAAAAATGACTAAACAACCACAAATTCATAAAGGATTCTGAGAAACATTTAGGGTGGAAAGGAAGGGGCTGGGGGTTCCAGGTAAACTTTTTAAAAATTCGAAAGGACAGAAGCTTTCTGGTTGGGAGGTTTATTTTGAATTATTTAGTACATTCAGCCAACTGGTACCTTAATGCTGGTCAGTCACTAGAAAACTGGTATGGTCAGGGAGGACTAGCACCTGTGGTGTGAAGGCTTGCCAAGCCCTTTTCAGGGTTGCTCATCCACCTTTGGGGTCCATCTGATCCACCCAACTCTCACCTGGTTCCCAGAAGCTGTAGCACATTTCAGTAGCAATACCCTATAAAATCATCTTGGCAGATGGGCTAAACTAAGTTGAGTGTAACTGATAGGCCTCAAACCTATCAATTAGTTGGGGGATGTCCACTTCAAGCATGTGAAGTCTTCTCCTGGTGAATGGGCAGATAAGTGAAATTTGTTCCAATGGCCATGAAGATGCCTGAAGCAGGTGCTGTGGAGCACTTAGAGCTTGGTCAAACATTGTAGACTTGAAGGCCATCTACTGCATTCTGAGCCATGGCCAGTCATCCTGACTTTGGTTTTGCCACTGGTCTTCAGATGACTCTGGAAGAGAAAGTCTGACAACTTTGTGCAACTCTGCCTCTCTTAAATCCGATTCACTCTCAGGTCAAGACATCACCCTGTGACCTCACTGGTCTTCTTTGAAAAACGAAGGATGAACAGTAATAGAAAGCTGGTGCCCTGGAGAAGGGGATGAGCACCACCTGCTGGAACATGGCATAACTGCAGAGTCCAGCAAAGGAGCTGAGTAGGTAGTTAAACCTACAGAGGACCTTGTTACTAGGAAATGACTAACTATAGGAAGCTGGTGAGCACAGTGCAAAGAGCAACCACCACTCTGAGCTGCTAAGAGCTGAAGGGAGCTACCAGAAGTGATGAGCAATGGGTAAGAAGCAAAACTGGTCTCTCCTTTGCCAGAACCCCACCCAGGGCAAAACCATAAGTCAACAGCAAGTCAACAAGCACTTATTAAGCACCTCCTATGTGCCAGGTCAGGGACTCCATAGGGGCTGTGGTGCAAATATTTTCCGAAGCTGTTAATTTGTAAATAAAACTGTTTTATATGCTAAACCCTATGTACCCAAATGCTTTTTAATACCTTTCTGATCCTTTCAATGATGATTCCTCCCTCAACACTATGGTAAAAATTACTTTGCATTCCTTTTCTCTACATTTTTCTATTCTGATATATGCAAATACTGTCATTTCCCTTCCCTTCTCCCAATAGAACATAAGTTCCTTGCAAACAGAGGCTGTTTCATTTCTGTTTTCATGTTCCCAGCACCTAAAACAGTGTTGGATACATATTAGGCTTTTAACAAATGCTTGTTGATTGAATTAAGTGTCTATAAAGATAAGTTCTGCTGTGGAATATAATTTGCAAAAGTCTGCCTGCTCCCTTTTCACATAATCACCAAGGATGCCCTTGGTATGTGTGTGGATAATTTTGTAAATATTTTGTAGATTAAGGGAAATAAACATATGGATCAGGAATTATTGATGTCTTCTCATAGCTTTTTACCCTGGTAGTAATAACTTGATTTTTTTTCATGTGTTTGGTTTCCTCCCCTCTTTCAGTTAGCTCAAAGGAGCTGTCCTTCCCTCGTCATAGTGACTCAATGCTCAAACCTCCTCAGTGCATGCTTGATCCAGTCCAGCTGTTCTGGTTATCTTCATTTTACTTAGTGCCATTTTGACTCCCTGATGCAGGACATCTGGACTGTCAGTAGAGATCATATGTGACGACTCTGCAGCCCTTGGCGGAGAAAAAAAAGTTTGTTACAATAATCTTGACAGATATTTTTCCATTTTTCATCTGTTTATTACCCTAGTTTCATCCTTAAATGCTTAGACTTATTTGGGTTTCTTGCCAAAGTTCCTATAAATTTATTTTTTTTTCATCACTTCTTACTGTTTTATGAAATGATACTTACCACCATTTTCCACCACCCACTTCCATAAGTTTTAAAAATGATTACATATTCTAAATCTGAACCAGTATTACCCATGACTAACATATTGCTGCTTGGCAAAGGAGATCAATTGTTTGCTAGTTACTAGATTCTTTTTGTTTCTTTGTTAGAGTGACTAATTTAAATTGGTTAAGTTTCCTTAAGAATTAATGATAGTCTTTATCAATGTCAGTTCTGAACCATTTCCCATTTTTCAGTATTAGTAGGTCATTTCAGTGTGTCAAGTTGGAGTTGTTTTAATTATATCTTCTCATTTTTATTCTTCTAATTTGGTATTGATTTTGGTTTCTGCTCTATAACAAGGATTCTTAACCAGGTTCTGTAGATAGATTTCAGGAGGTCCATGAACTTGAATGGGGGAAAAATATATATCTTTATTTCAATATAATTGGCTTCCTTTGTATATCTTTTATATATTTATTTATCCCATATTTATTTTATGCATTTAAAAACATCATTCTTAGGAGTCCACGGGCTTTATCTGGCTGACAAAAGGGTCCATGGCCCCAAAAAAGGTTAAGAACCTCTGTCTACAAATTCAATCATCTGACTATATACACACAAAAAATGATTTGGAAATAACTCCTTTGTCAGTGACTAATTATTGTCTCTTAAGATAGAATCATTTTTGTGATGCTATTCTGTGTTTCCCACGTTCAGAATCTCTCATTCCTTCAAATTAAATGAACATATACTTAATTACTTCATGAGGGGCAGAGCTAGGTGACCCAGTGGATAAGAGTGCTGGCCCTGGAGTCAGAAAGACTCCTCTTCCTGAGTCTCAGACGCTTAATTAGCTGTGCAACGCTGGCCAAGTCACTTAACCCTATTTGCCTCAGTTTCCTTATCTGCAAAATGAGTCAGAGAAAGAAATGGCAAACCACTCCATTATCTTTGCCAACACCAAGGGAGGTCACAAAGTGTCAGATATGAGTGAAATGACTGAACAACAACAAATATTTAATGACTTCATTAGAAAGTGAGTATAGGGAAGGGTGGTAAAAAAAAAAAAGATCAGAAAATATGAGTAAGAAATGCAGGACACCAAAGACTTGTAAACCATGTAACGCTTCATATGTGGATCCCTTGAAAGCTACCCCAGGTTTGAAGCACATTATGGAGCTTCTGCTGATATGTTTCTTTCATGGGACAATAAGAGGACATATTAAAGCAAAAGATGTTTAGTAGCATAGCAAAATAAGTGATAAGAAAGCCCCTTTGCCCCACACACATAATAAAGAAGGGAAGAAACAATCATTTATGAAATGCTTCCTAAGTTCTAGGCACTGTGCTAAGTACTGGGTGTCCCTAAAGTCTGGACACATAGGCAAAAATGCATATTTTGAAATAATTGGAATATTAACAGACCTTAGCCCCCCTTGACTTCTTTTTCTGGGGCATGCTAAAGGAGAAGGTGTACTCAGTGAAAATCATAAATACAACACACTTGACTGAACACATAAAGAATGAATGTGCTAAAGTTGACGGCAATATGGAGTTACTGAATTGAGTTCACATGAATCTTGCAAAGCACATCAACCTTTGCATCACAAATGATGGAAATCATATTGGAGATGTTATTTGTTAATATTCCAATTAAATAAAATGTTGTTAAAAATTTCATTCATTTCATTTCTTGAAAATATGTATTTTTGCCTATGTGTTCAGACTTTAGGAACACCCTGAACTTTACAAATATTTTCTTTTTTGTTCCTCACAGCATCCCTGGTAGATAGGTGCTATTATTATCCTCATTTTGCAGTTGAGAAAACTGAGGCATATGAAGATTAAGTGACTTGCCCAGGGCCACATAGCTTGAAAGGGTCTAAGGCTGAATTTGAACTCAGGTCTTCCTAACTCCAGACCCAGTGCTGTATCTACTCTGCCATCTAGCTGCATAGAAGTGTACATAGAAGTACATCTACGGGTCACCCCACCACCAGTGGGAGAGCGTGCTCACTCTCAGAGCAGGTGCAGCTGAGAACACACATGGTCAGGTAACACATATAGAAAAGCACACAAAGAAGGAACAGACATGGCTGCGGAACGTGCTGGTCTAAGTTTGAGAGCTATTTTCAAGGACTGGCAGAGTAAGCAGCCTCTTCTATCCCTCTCCAGCATTTAGTATGATCTTAAAATGGAGAGTTAGATGGCAGTTATGGCTTCTATACTGCTAAAAGGGGAGAGTAAGACCCAACGTACAACTCATATATATTGCAAGGGGATTCATTAAAAGTTTTCATAGCCAGTTAGATCTCAGATAGAGAGTACAGGAAGCACAAAAACATTCAGGACCTCCTTAGTGTTTCCAAGTGAGCAATATGTTCCTCTGGAGTTCTAGAGTTCCTGGTCCTCTGACAACCATCAACATATTGATACAAAAGCCAGCATCCATATGAGGGTCACAGAATGAATTACTGGCAACAATACAATTTGAAGCTGGGTTTGTTCTTTCTTTATATAGAGAAAAACTCTATCTCTTGAGCCATTTATTGGTAGTCTCACTTTTCAATCAGCCTTCAAGATTTGGAAACACTAATTGGCCAGGGCAGATGTGGCTGAGCTTGTAGAGAGCCTGTTCTAAACTCATGATTGCTCTTTTAGACAACCTGACCTTGGCAAATATTCAAGACCCTTCATGGCCTCAAATGCAGGTATATGTTATCCAGGGGAGAAGTTTATGATGATCAGTTTCTCATAATTAACATAATTGAATACATTCAGTGATCTTTAACCTCCATTTCAGGAAGGTACCCAGTCCATCTATCTTTTAATTTCCCACCAGGCTGTACTTCTATGGACTTCTCCATCATGCTCCAGAAACCTCTTTACCTTGGAAAATAATTTCATCCCAGGAACTCACATCTCTGAAGTACCCTCTGCCCCTAAAGTCCCTTCCTCTGATTGGAAGATGGAAGGCTCCTGCCAGAACCTCTATTTAAGGAGGGTACCCAGGCCATCCATCTCTTCATTTCCAAAAGGCTGCACGCCTGTGGACTTCTCCATCACGTCCCGTTGTTCAGATGTCTTTCTTCTCCACTCCCTTTTTAGCTTCCTTTTTTGGTGTAGTCTTCCCCATTGGAATGTAAGCTCCTCAAGGGCAGGGATTGTCTTTCTTTGCTCGAATTTGTATTCTCAGTACCTAGGACAGTGCCTGGCACATAGTAAGCATTTGTTGACTGAATGACTGACCTTGGGAAGAAATCGTTATCTCGAGGTGGGTAGCCTGCCCACATTAGGTATTAATAAGTGTGCTGACAATAATCTTAGAAGTTAATGTTATTTTACAAAGCATGTCAATGTTGATATGATCCTGTTCCTCCGATCATATTTGGACTCATTTTTACCAAAGATTTCACACTTAGGGTACCAAAGTTGCTAATATTTACAGATCTAAAACCCATGGTTTTAAGCACCTTCTTCGCCATTTTCTACAATTCTGCCACCACAACTAAAGAAGTAGATGTATTGAGAGCCATTTTAAGTTCATTGCCATGGCCAAGAGTGTGGTATGGTACACTGGGAAAAACATCAGCACTGAGGGCAGAGGACCTGGCTTCAAACCACATCTGACTACAAATGTGACATTAGGTAAGCTGCTTAACCTTCCTTGGCCTTTCTTCATCTATAAAACAAGAGGGTTGTGTTAGATGGTCTCCGAGGTCCCTTTAAATTCTAGATCCATGGTCCTGTAATTCATCACCGAATAGCCAGCCTATAGGTGATGTACCTTTCCATATGTACAGTAGCTGCACTACTGTCTCAGCCTGTTTCTGGAACCATCTCTGAAGACTTTTCATCATGGTAGAACATACTGAAGTTTGTGCCCCACTGGCACAGCCTTTGATAATGCAGCGGCATCTCCACATAATGATTACCAGTCAGAGCAGGACCTTGTGGAGGTGATACAGTAAGTAATCATACAGAATGATATGGTGAACAAAAAACTAAATGTGATCTTGGGCTACGTTGACAAGACATGGTATCCAGAAAGAGTGAGATGATGATCCCACTGACCTTGCCTTGGTCACACTATATCTGGAGTATAGTGTTTAGTCCTGACTACCATATTTAGCAAGGATATTGATAAGCCAGAGAATATCCAGAGGAGGACGGGGGAGGGGGCAGCTAGATGGCACAGCGGATAGAGCACTGGGCTTGAAATCAGGAAGATTCATCTTCCCGAGTTCAAATCTGGCCTTAGACATGCACTAGCTGTGTGACCCTGGGCAAATCACTTAACCCTACCTGCCTCAGTTTCCTCATCTGTCAAATGAGCTGGAGAAGGAAATGGCAGAGAGATTGGACTTGTCCTGCTTAGCCATAAAAGGCAGAATAGGGAAGAGTAGATGGAAGCCACACCAAAGCAGATTTAGACTTGATGTAAGAGAAAATTTCCTAATGATTAAAACTACCTAAATGGAGAGCCAGATGCCTTAGAGCAGGTTCTTTCTCCCCAGAAATCTTTCAAGCAAAGTCTGGATGGCCACTTGTTTGAAGAGAAGATTCATGACATCTAGACATAGGCTGGATTCTGTGTCCTTCCGACTCTGAGGTCCTGTTCATCTGAATCAGGAAATTTGGGTTCTCATTTCTACTTTTTTGTAACAACAGTCAGTCAACAAGCATTTGTTAATACTTATTGTGTGCTGGACACTTTGCTAGGCAATAACCTTGAGCAAATCACTTACCCGCTCTCAGCCTCAGTTTCTCCATCTGCAAAATCAAGGGGTTCCACTTCTGACGTGTCTTCCAGCACTAACACTGCAACATTGCAGGAACAAACCCATGGCCTATGTCTTCCACCTAGTGGTCAGAAGGGAGAATTACATCTGCCAAATCCTCAAACCAAGCTATTACTGAGGCAAACGCCCTTGGCTGTGTCAAATATAAGGATACACTCCCCAGTCCCTGTTTTTCAGGGACCCCCCTCGGTGCTACAAGAAGCAGGCATCATGAACTACATAAGACCCCTGGGAGGCAATGGAGGAGAAGGGGGAAGTAATGCTACCAACTGGTACCATAAAAAAAGACCTGAGGCTCATTTAAAAAGCCTTTCTCTGAAAACAATTTAAATGGAAAGCATAATAAAAACAAATCAAAATGGAATGAAATATGTAAAATGCAACTAAACTGGGCCCCAAAGAGAAACTATAAGAATACACCTTTCTTTGCAGAGGTGGGAGCGTGGGGCACTCCATTTAATGCTAGATTCAATACTGGATACTGGGTAGTTTAGCTGACCTTTATTCCCCCTCTTTTTTTATTCTTTGTCATAAAGAATGTCTATGGGAGATGAAAATTTTTAAATTTGAAAAATCCTTCCTCTGTTCTAGCCTTGACCTTATCCCTCTAAGGACTACCATGGCTTTATACTTGAGTTGATAGGTGGGACCTTTCATCATACAAAGATGATGGGCCTCCTGCAGGCAGCCTGTGGGTGTCAATCATTTCCTTCTTAGATTTGAAGCTCCCTATGGGCTTGCTAACCTTTTGTCATCTGAGCTAGGCCCCACTTCTATGTTAACTGTTTAGGACAAACAACTTCCTTAGATATTTGATGATTCCATGATGTCAAGGGTAGGAGGACACTCCTTTCACAGGTACCCTGCCTTACCTTATTATCTTGCGAACTCACCTGTTTCTTTGAATAAATCTGCCTTCCCTTAATGCATTGCGGGTCTTCTGGTTCATCTTGAAAGAATGAAAAGAATTTCCTTTTAAAGGAAAAAGGATCCAAAGAGATGAAATTCTAACTTGTGACAGGAGATCATAGTGTAAAAGGAAAGTGATGTAAACAAGGAATGGAAAAAAGAAGGACCACCAAATATATGGAGCTATGTGATAGATATGAGGCTATTCCTACAGTAGGTAAAGTTGGACCTTTTAAGAAGAAAACAGCTTCTGGAGGGTTAAAGAATTATATTGAAAATACACAGGCACTGCTTAACAAATGGTTGTTGCATTAAAATGATGAACTAAAGAGTACCCAGAGAAGGGTTACCAGGATGGGGAGGTCAGGCAATATAATATATAGCAATAGTCAAACTGGAAAATGTACCCTCTGGATGAGCTCAGTCCTACACTGGATACCAAGTTCCTTGGACTCTTTGTGTCTAATTTCACACATGAGGTAATTATGACCCCCCCCAAAGTAAAATGACTTGCTCAAGGTCATATAATCAGTTACTGGCACAGGAGAGAGAAAGGTAATTTTGGACATGTTGAATTTAAGATGTATGTGGGGCATCTGGTTCTAAATGCCCAGGAGACAGTTGGAGATACAAGACTGGAGGTCAGAAGACAAATCAATCTAAAAATCATCTGCATAGAGATGATAATTGAATCCATGGTAGTTGAAATCATCAAGCAAAATAGTAGAGAAGTAGAAGAGGAAGAAGAGGACAGAGCCATGGGGAACAACAGTGGTCAACAGACCATGGATGAAGATCCAGCAAAGGAGACCAAGAAAGAACAGCCTGAGGACAATAGTTAGGAGGAGAACCAGGAGAGTTCAGTGTTTTGAAAACCTAAAGAGAGGACAATATGAAGGGTGATCAACGTACAATGTACATACGTGCATTTATATACATATAATACATATACATGCATATGCATATATTGCATTTTTTTAAAAATTAATATTTTTCTAATTACATGTAAAGACAATTTTCAACATTCATTTTCTGAAAGATTTTGAGTTCCAAATTTTTCTCTCTGCCTGACTTCCCTCCCTCCTCCTCAAGATGGCAAGCAATATGATATAGGTTATACGTGTACAATCATACAAACATATTTCTACATTAGTCATATTGTGAAAAACAGAACAAAAGGGAAAAAACCTCCAAAAAAAGTAAAAATAGTATGCTTCAATCTGCATTCAGACTCCATCAGTACTTTCTCTGGATATGGACAGCGTTTTCCATCATGAGTCTTTTGGAATTGTCTTGGATCATTGTACTGTTGAGAAGAATTAAGTCAACCATAGTTAATCATTGCATGATTTTGCCGTTACTGGGTACATATTTCATTTACATAGTGCTTTTAGGCTTGCAATGGGTTTTATTTCATTTGACTTCCAATACTTCTCTGCCTTCTTGAACAGATGTAGTAACTATAACTAATCTTTTCTTGATGACTCTGGGAATTCTTCATAAATACACATTATTGTGTAATGCTAGGACAGCAATGGATCCCGGGGCAATTGTGGTGCAGTCTTTTCAACCAGAATCCCAGGGTCAATGCTCCATTCTAATTTAGGCCCCAAAGGTATCTTTAAGTGTCCTGGCTTAAAGTCTGTGAGGAACTCATCCATCTTAGGGATGGTTTGAGTCCTGTGTCAGAGACAGGACTTGAGCCCGGGTCTTCCTGGCTTGAGGCAGCCTCTCTATGCTCCAAACTGCCTCTCTCCAAATGGCTATACAATCTAGATATAAAAGACCACATCATTTTAAAAAAATGAAAGAGAATGGAATAAGGTCTTAAGTTTCAAACTTAACCTACATCTTTTTCAGATGACCTTATATTAAACCAAGTGGCCTCCATCTTTTGCCTGTGAAGCTAATTTCTTTGAATCTAGTATAACACTTTACATTTATCCCTATCATATTTCATCTTATTAGGCTTGGCTCAGCATTCTAGCCTGCCAGGATCTTTTGGGATCCAGGCTCTTTCATCCAACGTGTTAACTATTTCTTTTCAGTTTTTGGTTATGTGTAAATTTAATAAGGATGTCACCTATGCCTTTATCCAAATCATTCATAAAAATTTTAAACATCATGAAACCAAGTATACATTCTTGGGGCGCTCCCATAAGAGACCTTCTTCCAAATTGACAATAAACTATTTGTCATTCTTCTTTGGGTCTGTCTATTCAACTATGAGAAAGCCCATATCTATGATTTTTTTCCAACAAGAATAGTATGAAAGAATATCAAATCATTTGCTAAAATGTAAGTAAATTCTATCTGTAGCATGTCCCTCACCTACTAGTTTAGTAATCATGTCAAAAAAGAGATGAGGTTAGTCAGGTACTGCTGATATCACCTTTTAAGTAACAGCTTCAGTAAAGTAACAGAACACAAAATTAATTCACAAAAATCAATAACAATTCTATGCAGTATTTCACCGCATAATCGTCACCACTGTATATTCTTCGCACCCTGTTGTTTTTTTTTTTCAGTTCAAAACCTGGCTTATAACCTTTCATGGCATAATCATCACATGGTGTAATTCTGTTCATCACATTGCTTAAAAGGTAAACAGAGCAGCAATGTATTCACTGGAGGCATATGGATATGCACAAGCCTCCAGCCTAGAATTCTCAGTGCAGGTGCATTGTAATTTTAATGTATATTCATGAGTATCCCAACCATCCTAATCTTGCACCAAAGACAGTTTAGTAATAAACGATTTTAAAGTAATACTGGCACAAAATTTAAAAAAGAAAAGCTTCACATAATGGTTACACCCCACTTTTTTTTTGCAAAAATTGTCATAAAATCTTTGACGATTATGCAGTGAAAGAGTATAATAATCCAGGAGACAGTTGGAGATACGAGACTGGAGGCCAGAAGGAAATTCCCTCCCCATCCTGATAATCCAGATTAGGAGCAAAATCCAGGAGGGAGTCACTAGAAAGAGAAGTACTAATCAAAATAACTACAAAATATATAAAATATATACATATATAAAATATCTGGGAGTCAAGGTACCAAGGCATCCTTAAGACATAGATACAAAG